>JALMQS010000083.1:126070-726070 GCA_024734495.1 Forficula auricularia | reverse complement strand
TAAATTTACATGAAGCTAAAAATTTTATTTTTGACAAGGCTTGGTTCGATCACATATGTGTACCGCATTTTGTGTATAACTCCTAATTAACTGAAGATGGCCAAATAAATTCAGGCCGAAACGTTTTATTAAAGGTGTTTTATTGAACCCAGTGATTCCATCTTTGGCTGATACCTCCTCCGTCATCTAATACAATATTTAACAAGTCCTATAAATCTTGTATTACCGAAAAGAAGAGGAGAGAGTGACCAATTGAAAGGGTAGAATCGAAGTCGAAATCTTTGCACCCGGCTCTTGATAGATTGAATTATCCATTAAAAACTATAACTTGGCTAAGTTATATCAGTATGGTAGGGCTAGCTAAGTTTGTTTGATAGGGTTTCCCCTTTTCAGCATGCACACAATAATAGTTATCTTTATGTTTTATGTCGATTTTTTTATTTTATTTATTTTTAAACTAATATCTTAAAAACAACCACTTATCGGGGCAAACGACAAAGAAAACATTCTCAACCCCCCCCCCCCCCAACGAGACATCGGACTTATATAGTAACTTTTATATTTGGTAATCAACGCTAAAAATAAATACAAAAAATTATTTTACAATTGTTTGTATTTTAAAATTTTTTAAAACTAATTACTATAGATATAGACAAAGCCTTTACTATTGCGTTATTATTTTTAATTATAAATAAATTTTTTACACTACTTATGTATACAGGGTGGGGCATAAAGATCTACCATATTTTGAAGAGGTATAAAAAAATGAAAAAATTTAACTAGAAAAAAACTGAATATATTTTTGAAAAGAATATAATTTTTTTTAAATGTGTTTTAAGCATTATATAAGACGAAAAAATGGGGGGGGGGGGGGAGTCAAAAAAAGATAATTCTAGCCCTTTCGACCAAACTCAACCAAATTTTGTATACATATTCTGTGGGCCTCCAGAAGGCTAGAAAAGAAAAAAACTAACCACCCAAAATGGGGGGGGGGTCAAAAATGAAAATATTAGTTCTTTCGACCAAACTATGTACCTAAACAAGATTTGGTTAGTTTTTGCATTTCTAGCCTTCTGTCAACATAATGTGTATACAAAATTTGATTGAGTTTGGTCGAAAGGGCTAGAATTTTCATTTTTGACCCCCCCCTTTTTTGTCAGATAATGTTTAAAACACATTAAAAAAAATATTTTATGTTCTTTTCAAAAATATATTCAGATTTTTCTAGTTAATTTTTTTTTATTTTTTATACCTCTTCAAAATGTGGTAGATCTTTATGGCCCACCCTGTATTTTATTTGATTATGGCTTGAGAAAAAGTCTCAAAATGCATGATTAATAAAAAAAAAATTGTTTTTACGATAGGTGCTGTGATATAAAATTTCTTAATTGTTGCTAGAATATTAAATTAAAATTTATCATTATTAAAATATGATATTTTACCATACTTGTATATTATTTTGATTTAATACAAAATAATAATGGTTAAATAATATGCTTTAGATCGCTATAATTAAAAAGAGATCCCTCGATGTTTCACAGATGTTCTTGTGCTGACTTGATTGCCTCCTGCCTTTTGTTTAAAAACATCTCCATAATTTAATTTTTCTCTTCTCTCTATCTATCTTCTTATTTAATCTCTATTCTTTTTTGGTTGCTATATTTAAGAAGAACCGCAAACTTTATTTTCGCACAGGTATCAGTTGGAAGCCATTTGGTTCGAAGAAAATTGAAAATAAATATTCGAATCGAGATATAATGATAGGCTTACCTGGAAATGGTACACTCTGTTAGTCTACAATTACAGACAAAATTGTAGATATATTGTTATTCTAGAGATTTAAGAAATTTAAATTAATAGGAAAGGTAAAATATTCGTTTTGTGGTGAAAAAACGTTTGAGATCACGTCTTTTTATTATAAAGCTTTATAAACTCATACTTACTGTTTGTATGATAGGTCAAACTTACAATCAAAATTAAAACTAAATCTACTTTAAAAATTTACCCCTTTTAGGAGTCAAATATAACAAAAAAATTTTTTTTCTATTTTAATGCTTCAAAAAAAAAAAAATTAATGCTTCACCTTTATAAACTAAAGCCATATCAATATCTTTTCTGGTTTAAGAAATCTTGAAAAACTGAAAACCAATTTTGGAGCCCTTTAGGGTTCGAATTTCAAAAAACTTCTTCTTAGCACACCTAGAAATATTAGAAAGAATATACACTCTGAATTTTATCGTTCTAGGTCCAGCGGCTTGGGTTGTAGGTCAATGAATGAATGAATGAAATGTCACCTTCCCTTTATATAAATATATATATATATATATATATATATATATATATATATATATATATATATATATATATATATATACCGGGTGAGTTTTTTTATCTTGAGACAGTCTTAAAATTCAAATTCAGTGCATTATATGGAAAAAAGTTTCAAATAAAAGTCTGTTTATATCGAGGGGGAAACTAAACTACGATATTGTTTGTCGACCTAGAGCAAGCTTTCAAGGGTATTTCAAGGTCAACTTCTGTTTTTTAAATGGAAACCTATATATTTCTTTACGGATCCTTAATCTTCAAAAAAAACTGAACAACTTTCATAGGAACTATTTTTTATCCGACATCAAATAAACAAATATTAAATCAATTAGATCACAAAAAATAATCTTAATAATTATTTTTAACAATTAATTCAACTTAATTATTAAATAATAATGATTAAATAATTAATTATTAAATAAATAATTATTAAATCGAAAAGTCAAAACAATGAACTATAAGTGTTTATAATGATATTAAAACTTCATTAAATATACATATTTAAGAGATTATTTTCTACTTAATAGAACTAGTTAAAATTCTTAAGTTTAAAAAAGTTTATTTCTCGTGTCAATCAAGTAAATAGTTATATTGTTTTATCATAATAAAAATGGATCATTTTTTGGTTGAAATGGTCTTAAAGGTGAATGTGGAAGAAGTGTTATGGGGCTGCCATTGAAATGGAAGCCAAGCATTTTCCTGACAGGGATACACCCTCAAGAGCTTCATTTCATTGTGTTGTAAATCTTTAAAAAAAAAAAAAAACAGGAAATATAAAGGCTACGAAGAAACTTAAAAGGCCAAACTAACGAAATTGAAACTGGAATTCATCCAGAAAACTTGTGATAACACTCTGGAATATCACAGAGCAGTGTCGGAAATTATTAAATTATTGATTATTTTAAATTATTTATTTAATAATTAAATATTTGTTCATTATTATTTGATAATTAAAGTTAAATAATTGTCAAGAATAATTATTTGTTTTTTTGTCTGAGATCTAATTGATTTAATATTTTGTTTATTTGATATCAAATAAAAAAATAGTTCATGTGAAAGTTGTTCAGTTTTTTTTTGTAGATTCATAATATGTAAATAAATATATAGGTTTCTACTTAAAAAACAGAACTTGACCTTGAAATACCCTTGAAAGCTTGTTCTAAGTAAACAAACAATAGCGTACTTTAGTTTCCCCTTCCATATAAATAAACTTTATTTGAAACTTTTTTTTATAATTCACTGTTTTTGAGTTATAATACTGTCTCAAGATAAAAAACTCACCCGGTATTTATATTTATTACATTTTTTAGCCTGAAACTAAGGAGCTCAAAATCTAATCAGATCTTTGAACACAAATATTTTAGCACGAGAATTAACTTTGTACGACTTTCTGTTCTTGAGATTACTGGATATTGAAATCCAGAACAAAAAAAAACAAATCATGCAAAATGATTTTTCTATTCGTCTGCGGGAGGCAGGCTTTACAATTTTGAATAGTTTCTTCTATTTAAATCAGTGTTTCCCAACGTGGGACCCACGCCCCACAGGCGGCAATTTAATTGTTAATGGGCTCGACCTAGTGTATGTATTTGTGTATTTATTTATTTTTATTTATTTATTTCAGTTTTAGAAGTATATAGGTAACACATTACAATGTATCCAATGGTACATTGCACTAGGAAATTGCAAAGAGAGGCAGATTGGAGAATAGAAAGGATAAAAGTAGTATTTGTTTAATTATAGCTAAATATAAATTTCATTAAAAATAAATTGTAAAAAAAAAAAAATTAATATAATTTCTTGTTGTTAATAGATAGGTTAAAATTAGAGTTTCGCAAGATTTAATAATAAGTAATAAGATTGAAATTTGAATTCGCGCAGGAGAACAGGGTGCAATACGGACGGGGGATGAACCTCTAGAGAATTATTTATAATGTATTTTCTTATTCAATAAAAACAAATAATAATATGAAATATATTTAGAGAATCGTTGCTTGAAGGAAACAGGAGAAATATAGAGGAGAAGGATTAATGGTGGGGGACGAGGCAGACATTCGAAGAGATAACACAACTCAGACAGTCCTTGATGAGACCTCTCGATATACATATAGGAGAACAACTGAGACAGTCGTTGATGAGCACACACCTCTCTATATACACGTTCATAACACAACTAGGAGAGTCCTGGATGATAACTCACTATAGACACATCTCACGAGGCGCTCATTGAAGAGGAGTCGTTGATGATACCTCACTATATACACATAACAGATCTCTCAGGAGGAGTCCTTGATGATCAACCTCACGAGATATACATATAAGAGATCTCACGAGGCGGTCAAGGAAGACACACCTCTCTATATACACGTCCAGAACACATCTCAATAGGCGCTGTCCTTGATAACACACGTCGATACAAACCTTTATCGAGGACGCCTAAAACATTCAACAAGACACCGAGAGATTGCTATCAACGGGACTGGTTACCAGGCGAGGAATTCCTGAAATCCAGCAGATTGCAAGACACAATCATACAGCCTTCACCACAAGAGCGTAACCACCATATTATATTTTCTCATTAACAAATTTCTCTATCTGTTGGTATCAAGCGGCGATCAAATAAATTTACATTATAAATAATAAATGATTCTAAATATTATCTCTATTATTATTGAAATTTTCTAAACCCTGCTTGTCCATTCAATTTCCTTTGTTTCTTTTTTAATTTTTTTTATAAGCAATTTCCTTAGTCCATTTTTTTATTTTAACTTCACAGTAAAAACAGTAAACAAATTAATAGTAAATTCAGTCAATATAATCAGATTTTAAGCATCAAGAGAGTTTACCCTGAGATTACACCCACCAACCAAATAAAATCCAAAAACAACAATCAGATAATCATTATACCCACTGAAACATTTTCCAGAAAAACTTTTCAAATGGAAAAAATATGTTTTTTGCTGTGGGGAAAATGTGTCGTATACATTTTAATATGCAATTTTGAAAAGGGCACATGTCTAAACATTGTAAATGTTCAGGAATGAAAAAATACCAGAGTTGTGCCTTTTTCGACCATAGTAGGTGGAGGGAAGGTTTTAGATTACATTTATATGAAAAAGTGTATTTGTCAAAATATACGAGATGCTCCCTTTTGAAATTGCATATTCATTTAAATATGCATTTTCCACTTAATCTTAAATGAATTATAACACATACCTACCTATATTACTTTTTGATTACGTTTTTTTACTAGTACTTTCACATTTATATTCTATAGAATATAATGGAAGAGTATTGCGATGGCCAGTCTGGGGCCTGACTCTTTGAGAGCTTGTATCTCAGAGATGAAAAAAGTTAATTTCATTTTGTAACTTCTAGGTGGAAGGAATCGTTGGCCTTAATAGTGGGAAACCGGATTTAGGACATAAAACCGGAAATTGAGGTCCCAGGAGGCCAAAAAGGGGTCCAAAATCCATTGGTCAGTGTATAACTACCACCCCTGCGTTTCGCAACAATAAGTCTCAGAGCTACGAAATTCATAACTTAAGCTCTATATAGATTAAAAAGAGTACAGCAAGCTTTTGGATGAAATCAGAAAATCGGAAGTGGACATTTACATGAAAGATTTTTCGTTTTTTTTTTATTTTCTCAAAAACGGCTCTAAAGATTTTTTAAAAATTAATACATTTTTCAAATGTCATGAGTTATTAGTTGTGTCAAATTTTTAATCATATTAAAAAAGAGGAAGGTGTTGTAAATTAGGAGTGCCGCAAAATAAATATTTTAATCGTTCATATCTCGTCTTCGGAAAGTCGCAGAGCCTTGAAATTTGAAACTTAAGCTATCTAGAGGCACCAAGAAGTATAACAAGATTTTGGATAAAATAGAAAAACCGGAAGTTTACGTACGTAAGAATTTACCCCCCCCCCTGCGTTTCGCAACCATAGAAGTCTCAGAGATACGAAAATCAAAACTTAATCTTGATATATGCTAGAAGGAGTACATCAAGTTTTTGGTTGAAATCGGAAGACCGGAAGTGGACATTTACATGAAAGATATTTAAAAAAATCGTTGGAGCCGTTTTTGAGAAAATCAAAAAAACGAAATAAAGGAAAGGGTGTGTAAATTAGTAGTGTCGAGATGACATAAAATAAATGAAAATGTGAAAGTCGTGTGGTGAACACACCAGTTGATTTGATTTATTTTTAGCCCTTTTTCCTTTAAAACTAAAAAAAAAAACTATTTCAAATTAGTAAATTATCTCAAGATTCACAAAAAATAAATAAATAAATAATATCACAGAAGAAAGGAAAAGAGAGCAAAATAGAAAAGCTCAATCAGTTATATTTTTATTAGAAAAAATAACAAAATTTGGAAGTGTAGCTACAGCAAGATATAAAATACACTTAAATGAATGTAGATACATTCAAAATACTAATCAAAAATTTTTTGTTTTTGCAACTCTATTTATTTGTATAAATAACAAAAAATTTGTCTTTGATAACAAATTTTACATAGGGGGCATAAGAATTTTAGAAAGGCTTAGGTGGCGCAAGGGACAAAAAAGCTCAAAAACACTGATTTAAATTGAGTCTACCCAGCCTCTATTTTTTTAATTAAAATGATGGGAGAAGGAGTAACACCAAAAAGGTGCATCCCCTAAAGGCCTGGGTTGGCCCCTCCATTGTGAAAAGAAGAAGAAATGGGAATTTTATGGGCTGGGTAGGCTAGGTCGAAAGTATCTGTGGATACGGGTCTTAAACATCTGATGGTTATAAGCCGCGGGGAGACGGTGGCTAGGAGCGAGTTCCAGTCTCTGGAGGTCATAGGGTTAAAATAGTATGCGAAATCGTTTGTTCGATTTTTATCCAATTTGACAGCGAAGGGGCGCTGAGCGTTCGAAAATCGCGTGTTTCTCACAAACAGGGATTTAGAGGGGATAATTGATTTCAGCTCGACTGAGCAGACACCATTATAGTATTTGTAGTACAGGGAAAGGGCAGAAACGTTCTACTAGTTAAAAATAGGCTACATTGCTATCACGGCCTTAAGGTTTAATCCTAGTAAGGTCAAAAAATTTTGCTCTCTGCTTCTAGAAGCTCTTCCTGCTTCCGCTGCTTGCATCTTAGATTCCCACCACTTTATTTCGTTCATCTCGATTTATCGCTAAGGCAGCGTTTCCTTAAAATCAGCTTTGATGATCCATTTATTGACCTGGTTTGCGGGAGAGAGGAAAATAAATAAAATAAAATTTATTTCAACCTCAATCCCCCCCCTCCCACTTCAAAGACCAGGATGGCTTAAGCCCCCCCCAACCCTGGCTTTTCGATTCGAGCAATAATATTTAAAATAAAGTATTTTACATGAATTATCGAAATGAAGAAAAGTTTTTGTTATATGAAGCTAAGTTTTACAAGAGTTAAGAAAAGTATAAGAAACAGTACAACGGCCTATTCTAAATTATTCACTTTAAGGTAAATAAAATTTCTTTTAAATAAAAGTCTTAACAATCCTTCTACTAAAGGACAAACATTAAGAAATTTCCCAAACGATATTTAAAGTATAAAGGGTTATTTCTAAATAAAAAATCAGATAGCTGTTCATTTATTCATTTAATGCCCGTATTGATTTAGTAGTTGTTCCGTAAGAATTTATTAAAGAACAAAATTTTATAAATTAATCCTAAATTTATTTAATCATTTAGAAGTTGGTTAAAAATTTTCATATTTTACCTTATCTTTTGACAATTTTCACAAGTTAATAAATGAAACATTCTAACAGAATAGGCTTATTAAGAGCAATTAAAAATTATTTAAAAACCAGTGATTTATAAGTGATAAAAAATTACTTATGGACACCACAGGTCTTTATCATTCTTCAACTAGCATTATTAGTTACCATACAGCGTGGTCAAGTATTGTTATCGTTCATAAAAAAGTATTTTTTTCCGAAATATTTCAAAAATGGCCTTAAGTATTTTGATAAAAATCAACAGGTATGAGCACCACACGACTTTCACATTAATTTTTCCTTTATTTGAAATCATCATACCAATTTTCTTCATTCAATTTGGGTTTCCTTAAGCCGTTTTGAGAAAACCGGAAAAAAGATAAAATTGCAAAATAATCCAAGAATCTGCAAGAAAACATGTACTTCAGGTCTTTTGATTTTAACGAAAATCTTGGTATACCTTTTCTAGGCTCTAGATAGCTTAAGTTTCAAATCCCAAAGCTCTGCGCCACACTGTTTCCGAGATTAGGGCATTACATTTTTTGGGACATGACTAATTCGCTCTCCTCCCTTGATTCCAATCGGAATTTATACCTACTCTTTAAACTACTTAAGATATTTGATAAGTGTTCCGGTAATAAAAAAATACCAAAATTCTTCAAGTAAACATGTAGGTACATCCGGTTCTTTGACTTTAGCCAAAATCTCGAGGTACTTATTCTAGCCTATATATATAGCTTAATAGTTTTAAATCCCAAAGCTCTGTTACCGTATACCATATACGAGATATGAACGATTAAAATACTTATTTTGCGACATGACTAATTTACTCACCTTACTTGATTCCAATCGGAATTTATAATTACTCTTTGAACAACTTAAGATATTTGATAAGTGTACCGATTATTAAAAAATATGAACAATCTTCAAGTAAAGATCAACTTAGGGTTCATCGAATATCTTTTTTGGAATGATTTTATAGAGACCATTGTCGTGAAAAAATAATAACATAAACAAACAGGTGTTTTTTAATTTAAAATGTGAAATTTATCAAGAGCAAGACGCTTAAAGAGTAGATGAATTATTCTATTAATTATAATTGATTAAAAAAAAAATTGGTACAAAACTATGTAAGAGTAATTATATAAGCAATACAATAAAAAAATATATAAACATACATAAAATAAATAAATAAACGAATATCTTTTTTGGAATGATTTTATAGAGACCATTGTCGTGAAAAAATAATAACATAAACAAACAGGTGTTTTTTAATTTAAAATGTGAAATTTATCAAGAGCAAGACGCTTAAAGAGTAGATGAATTATTCTATTAATTATAATTGATTAAAAAAAAATTGGTACAAAACTATGTAAGAGTAATTATATAAGCAATACAATAAAAAAATATATAAACATACATAAAATAAATAAATAAACGAATATCTTTTTTGGAATGATTTTATAGAGACCATTGTCGTGAAAAAATAATAACATAAACAAACAGGTGTTTTTTAATTTAAAATGTGAAATTTATCAAGAGCAAGACGCTTAAAGAGTAGATGAATTATTCTATTAATTATAATTGATTAAAAAAAAAATTGGTACAAAACTATGTAAGAGTAATTATATAAGCAATACAATAAAAAAATATATAAACATACATAAAATAAATAAATAAACGAATATCTTTTTTTGAATGATTTTATAGAGACCATTGTCATGAAACAATAATAACATAAAAAACAGGTGCTTTTTAATTTAAAATATGAAAAATGGTCTTTGTGAAAGGCTTTTTCAATAAAACGTTTGTAGGCTGAAAGGGCTTTAGTGCAGGAACCAGTCGACCGTTAAGTCTGGTTGCAAATGAAACTTTAAAAATCAACACGATTTATTTATCGCCTACATTTATATATATTATTTATTTGTTTGAGACTATAGTTTCGAAGGCTTGGCCTTCATCATCAATCTTTTTTAATTATAAATATTTTTGTTCTTCCTTTTTTTCATTTTTGACCCTCCTCCCCGTTTTGGGTGGTTAGTTTTTGCATTTCTAGCCTTCTCGGGGCCCACAGAATATGTATACAAAATTTGGTTGAATTTGGTCCAAAGGGCTAGAAATTTCATTTTAGACCACTCCCCCTTTTTTATTTGATAAATGTTTAAAACACATTAAAAAAAAATTATTTTATGTTCTTTTCAAAAATATATTCAATTTTTTTCTAGATAAATTTTTTCATTTTTTATACCTCTTCAAAATGTGGGAGATCTTTATGGCCCACCCAGTATTTTAGTTCATTTTTAAACTATGTGAAGTTACTGTAATGAATAAAAATTTTCCCCTTAAATCTTAAACCATTCTCTGCATGAGAAGGGTGTCAAGAGAGCTACAGCTGAAAGTAAAAAAGTAGGACAACGAAAGGGGTGATTGCGAGGGGGTCTGGGGAGGGGCTAGGTGGTTGCAAGGCAGACATGGTCAGGAAGCGAGGCACGCTGGCGTCTTATCGACCCCTCCGACCATCTCGTATGGTAATCATTCCCCCCCCCCATCTCTTTGCCGCTATACTACACGAACTTATTGTACCATAAAATACATTATTTGATTTAGATAAGACAATCTTTTTGTTTGATCTGTTTTTACTATAAGTAAACTGCGCAACTAAGCGCAAAAAGGTCAAACTCGGAGTTTTAAAACAATCAACCATTAAAGTAAGATTCTATTTTCGATTTTTTTTTTAATCTGATACGAGCAAACTGTAAAATCGAAAACAAAACATAAATATAATAGCCCAGGCAAATTAGACTTCTGCTGGTCAATAAATATGCACAAGCAGGAAATAATTTCAGTCGACGTTAGACATCCCAAATACGAGTTAAATGATTTTCCGACGGTTTGTTAGCTGGTGCTAAATTTTTGAGGGCCTAAGAACAAGGAAAATTTTGGACTTTTTTCAGATTTTCGCTTATAACTCTATGGTTTTTCATTATGGTAAGAATAAAATTTTCTGTAGGACGTGTGGGTGTCCGTCTCAAATGATCATATCCTCCGATCTTAAATCGAAGTGGTTTGCCGAGAATATTCTTCAAGGCGGTCCAAGCATTTGACCGGGTCCACATGAAATTGTCAGGGAAAGAAGAGTGACTGATCTGCATCAGTCTGATTTACCTATGATATTGTCAAAGGCACTCTTACTTTCCCTTTGGTCCTTTGTCTGATGAAATAAAAGAATTGTGTATTTAACAAAAGTCATTTATTCATTTTAAAGTACCAAAGGGAAAGTAAGAGTGCCTTTGACAATAACATAGTAAAATCAGACTGGTGCAGATCAGTCACTCTTCTTTCCCTGAGAATTCATGTGGACCCGAGTCAAACTGCTTGAAGAATATTCTCAGCAGCGACTTCGATTTAAGATCCGAAGGTCGGATCATTTGAGACAGCACCCACAAAATTGGTGACCCCGACGGACGCATTGTATTCGAGTTAGTAGCGAAAATCTGAAAAAAGTCCCAAAATTTTCATTTGTTTTTAGCCCTCAACAATTTAGCACCAGCCAGAAACCGTTGCAAACTCATATAAATCTTATTTAGGATGCCTAACATCGATTCAAATTATTTCCAGCCAGGGCCGGATTTAGACTTGATAAGGCCCTAAGCTATTAGAGATATAGGGCCCTTTATAAGTTCAGATATTTTATGTCAGTGCCAAATATGATTTTCGGATACCTAGAGGGTTAAACTGAAATACAATTAAAAACTATATAGAAAGCGAAATAATAAATCTTTAACTTAAAATTATTTTTATTTATAAGAAACTTAACAATTCAAACTCTAGTAAAAAGAAACAAAATTTATTTTAAAAAGGCTCAATTTAGAAAGGCTTATTATCTAATCTCTTGAAACATGTTATAAGTTTTAAGGAATTATATTAAATTAAATTTTTTTTGGGGCCCCCAAGAAAGTGGGACCTAAAATCGTGTACACCTACTTCCTACTAATCTAATGTTAAATTTAAACGAAAATGATGTATTCGATGAAATTTGCAAAAAAGCGAAGATTTAAATAAAATTTCCAAAAACAAAAGGGTGTTTTTTTGTAAAGCATCCCCTCGTTGAAAAGTCACCAAACGCCACTGAAATAAACATAAAATTCCTTTTAGTATTTAAAGCATACTTTAATGAAACTTACAGATAGATTACTATTTTCTATTAAAATGTTTGATCAAATTCTTTTCTGATCTTTTTAAGGAATTTTTGTTAATAAAGAAGAAATTACATGAATAAAAAGTAAATATTAAAAACTTAAAAATAGAATGTAGTCATAATTTTTGATTTTAGTTGAAACATTTAATCATGGAATATTTAATAAAATTTAATCAACAGGTTAGTAAAAAATTCATTTAAAAATTTCAATATCATATATTTTTTTACTTATTAAAAAAATAACTAAAATATTTTATTATCTTGAGAAGAAAATTTGATTTTTATCATAATTTTTTTTCTGAATGAACAAGCGTCAGATCATAATATAATTTTTAATATTATTGAAAGAATATATGTTAATAAAGTCGAGGGGTGAACCGCGACCTAATATGCTGTACACCTACTTCCACTTGTACTTCCAAATATTCCCAAGTACTTCCAAATATTTCACAAAGCACTTCCAAATATTTCCAAGTACTTCCAAATATTTCCAAGCACTTCCAAATATTTCCAAGTACTTCCAAATATTTCCAAGTACTTCCAAATATTTCCAAGTACTTCCAAATATTTCCAAGTACGTCCAAATATTTCCAAGTAATTTCAAATATTTCCAAGTACTTCCAAATATTCCCAAGTACTTCCAAATATTTCCAAATATTTCCAAGTAATTTCAAATATTTCCAAGTACTTCCAAATATTTCCAAGTACTTCCAAAATACTTCCAAAGAGGTGTACACCTACTTCCAATCGCGGATCACCCCTCGATTATGGTGTTCTTTACTTTATTACTTTACCATACAGGGTATTGTAATCGTGCATGAAAAAAGTGGGTTTTTTCCTTCTTTTTTTCGAAATATCTCAAAAACGGCTGAAACTATTTCGATTAAAAAATTGAGCAAAACCATGGCATTTCGCTCTACAAAAAAGCTCTAATAAGTAAACATCGAAAAAATTATATTTTTTGAGATAATAATTGTTTTGTAAAAATGTCTGTTAGTCTGTCTGTTAGTCTGTGCGTTACCAAATTTTGTGGACGAGCTAGCTCAAAAATTAGTGTGAATATCGAAACCAAATTTCACAGGTAGTTTTGGTCCATTGAGATTAAGAGGTGATTAGATTTTGGTGTATATCGACCCAAAACTGAAGGGGGGTTAAAAATTAAAAATCTAGGCCATGTGACCAAACTCAACCAAATTTTGTATACATAATCAGTGAGACCGCAGAAGTCTAAAAATGCAAAAACTAACCGCCCGAAATGGGAGGGGGGGGGTGCTGGGTCAAAAAATTAATATCTAGGCCTATTTGACCAAACTCAACCAAATTTTGTATACATAATCAGTGGGACCCTAGAAGACTAAAAATGGAAAAACTAACCGCCCAAAATGGGGGGGGGGGGGAGTAAAAATTAGAAATCTAGGCCATTTGACCAAACTCAACCAAATTTTGTATACATAATCAGTGGGATCCCAGAAGTCTAAAAAGCAAAAACTAACCCCCCCCTCCACTACATGATTATAAATAATTTTATTAAATATTAAATATAAGTGAGGGGCCGGGTTGTATAGTAAAGTCAAGTGGATGGCCACATCAGAACACGTCAGGTTATATTATAATGTACTTGGTTGGTGCAGCCGAAACGCCTAAGATATATGCAACCGGACGTTCTTGCAGAGCTGGAAAGAAGCCCCGAGGGCATGCAGATATAATTTGAAAATATTAGTAAATGGTAGAGGTACCTTAGATTGTCGCATCCTTTACGAAATTGAATTATACTTTCAAGAAGTTTTCTTTCTGTGATATTTTTTATTTTAATAGCATTTTTTCAAACTATTGTAATCTTGAATGATAAAGTGGTGGGTTTTTTTCAAATGATCTAAAAAAGGCCTTACTTAAATAATTTTGATAAAAAAAGGTAAAAAAAGAAAAGAATTGTTTATAGAACTACATAAAAACTTAAAATATTTTTAAAAATATTAATTATTTCGCCAAATTATTATTATTATTATTATAGAAATTTCATATTTAGTTGTTTTATATGTGGAGTGCTGATTTAATTTTGGTTGAAATCGTATGAGGCATGCTTGGATATTTACTCGTTACTTTATCCATAGCTATACTAAGCTAAGGAATTATTGTATTGTATTTCGGTCAGTGAGTTAACACTTGAAAGGGTTATATACTAAAAAGTATAGACCACATGTTCAACCAAATTAATAAATTGTAGTACTCAATTTTAGGAACTGATAAATTTGTCAAAAATAACTCCAAGTCTCGTTCAGAGACCAAAAGGCACCACCGATATAGTGTATAGATCATTCCAACGGAGAACCGTGATAATCTAAAAAATAAAAAAATTCGGGTTTGTGCTTAAGACCACACGACAGAATTGATAACTTATATGGCATTTATAATTCTAATATTATTAAAATTTATTTTTTATAAAATTTTTTTAAATAATTTTATTATTTTTAAAAAAGGAATAATTGATATATTTTTCTAAAATGATTGAACTGGTACTAGTTCACACGATCACGCGTGACATGACGCGTGACGGGCAATCCTATTTGCCTCCCAGAAAAATAAAAATGTACATGAGCGCCAAAATTTAAATATAGGAATTAATTTGCGCTTAGAGTTAATACTGTAGCGCCATCTGTGGCTTGAATTGGTACGAGATCTAGACACAGATCCCCACCGTTACAGCTCAATCCCATTTACTGCCAAGTAAAATAAAATGTGTGCAAGGCGCGCCAAAAGAAGTTATCACTTCAAAAAAAATCTGCACTTTTGAAACAAAAAAATCAGGAGCTAACAAACCGAATCACCTATTCGATAGAGAATTAGAAAATTTTTGGTTCTATCTACGACTTTATGTTCTTGAGTTATCATCATGGGTTGTGGAATTTTTTCGTTTTTTTGAAAAATAAATTTCTGGACACCCGCCCGACTGAAAAAAAATTCTGGTTACATTTCTACTCATATAGATTTACCTCATTCTATACATTTTATTTTTTTTGGTTAATAAAAAATTGAATTGAAATATTTATTTGCAAATTTATTAGAAAAATTCTTTATCGAAATTCACGGGAATATGTTATCATTTATCAATAGCTGGCTGGGCTATTACATTCACGGCTTAGTTGATGCCAGGCAGGCAGATAGAAAACGTTCTCTCATCATTTAAAGGTAAATCAATATTCATTTAGTTACTTTCTAGTTTCCTAAGACATACTTTCTCTTGCTCTATCTATACTTGTTTATTTAATTATACATTAAAATTATCTTATTATTCAGGGCGTTCAAATCTGTATCTTTATCTGCTATAAAATTATGATTATACAGGATGAGCAAAAATTTATTTAAAATAATATTATCATTATACAGGGGGTACCAAAAATTTATTTGAATTAAAATTTATTATTATACAGGGAGTACCGAATATTTATCTATAAATATTAAAAATGTTGATTTTACAGACTGATCCAAAAATTTATTTACAATCAAAAGTATTATTATTCAGTGTGATCAGAAAATGTATTTACTATGAAATTATGTTGAATATTTTTTGTCGAGAGTAGCAGAATTTTTTATAAATTGTAGGAAATTTATTTTTCCAGCAGAAGACACTCTTTTATTGTTTCCTTCAATAATTTATGAAATTATGATTATATAGTGTCTCAAAAATTTATTAATACCTAATAAAAATTATGATTGTACAGGGTGGTCCAAAAATTTATTAACATTAAAAATTATAATTATTAAGTCTGAGTCCAGAAATTTATTTACAATATAATTATGGTTATACAGGGTGTCCTAAAAATTTAATAATCTTAAAAATTATTATACAGAGCAGTCCAATAATGTATTTTTGTAAATTAAGTATAAATAGTTGAAATACGTAAATAATGAGAACTTGGTGTAAATTTGATAATTTTCAAACATAACTTTTGAAGTTTTTTAAGCAGAGCCTATGGAAATTATTGAAAATAATGAACACTTTTTGGCTGGGAAAATTTGACAAGGAAATTTTCTGGAAAGCATTCAAAAAACAAACAAATATTGTTTCTGTCAGTCAGCGTAATTTTTACTTTCACATTTATATTCTATAGAATATAATGGGAGAGTATTGCGATGGCCAGTCTGGGTCCTGACTCTTTGAGAGCTTGTATCTCAGAGATGAAAAAAGTTAATGTCATTTTGTAACTTCTAGGAATCAATGGCCTTAATAATTACAAACCGAATATAGGACATCAAACCGGAAATTGGGGTCCTCAGGGGCTAACAAGGAGCCAAAAATCCATTGGTCAGTGCGTATGTACGTTTTTTACAAAAAATCGTTGGAGCCGTTTTTGAGAAAATTAAAAAAAAATTTCATGTAAATGTCCACTTCTGGTCTTCCGATTTCACCTAAAAGTTTGATGTACTCCTTCTAGCCTATATCAAGCTTAAGTTTCGAATTTCGTATTTCTGAGACTTATGGCTGCCAAACGCAGGGGGGGGGGTAAATTCTTACGTACGTAAACATCAATTTCCGGTTTTTCTATTTTAGCCAAAATCTTGTTATAATTCTTGTAGCCTCTAGATAGCTTAAGATTCAAATTTCAAGGCTCCGCGACGAGAAATGATTAAAATATTTATTTTACGACACTCCTAATTTACAACCCCTTCCTTTAATTCAATCGGATTAAAAATTTGACACAACTATTAACTCATGACACTTGATAAATACACTAATTTTTAAAAAAATTGCCAGAGCCATTTTTGAGAAAATCAAAAAAAAAAAAAAAAAAGAAGGTGGTGTAAATTAGTAGTGTCGCGATGACTTCAAATAAATGAAAAAGTCGTGTGGTGAACACATCAGTTGATTAAATTGTTATAGTTGTTTCCATGTGCAAAAAAAGAAATGATTCTGGATACTTATGTTGTGTTGGTCACATCACCTTATTTATTAAAACTTTCTGTTTTTGCTCTTTGGTGGTCCCGGTCCTTTTGTGAGATTTTCGTTAGGTAATTATTATATTATTTTAAAATCTTCTAATATAGAAAGCCAGTAAATGATGAAAATTTATTCCGTGGAATTTGCATATCAAGAGAAATCATTGAATTGCATGATTCATATCATTGGTTGTAGAAATCTTGTGATCTCGTCTTTCTACCTATGAACTATTTTTACTAAGGATTTCCTCTGTGAACGCTTAAAGTAGAGGGACTCCACCCCTTCTGACTTTTAAAGAAAATATAAATAATAATAATAAAAATAAAAATAAGAATAATATTTCATTATTCGTGTCCATGATTAATAATTAAAGGGATAGTAGGAAGTTGGACTTGACTTTAAATTAAATACAAAGTTTTTATTTAAATAGGCAAAACGTTTCGTTGCTGGTTCGCAGCTTCTGCAGTGGCTCATTTATTAAACTTATCTGCCTGGGGTTTCTCTCTCAGTCAAAACCTCAGACAGATAAGTTTAATAAATGAGCCACTGAAGAAGTTCCGAACCAGCAACGAAACGTGTCGACTCGAGGGATGAACCGCGACCTAATATGATGTACACCTACTTCCACTTGTACTTCCAAATATTTCCAAGTACTTCCAAATATTTCCAAGTACTTCCAAATATTTCAAGTACTTCCAAAATACTCCCAAAGAGGTGTACACCTACTTCCAATCGCGGATCACCCCTCGGTTTTGCCTATTTAAATAAAAACTTTGTATTTAATTTAAATTCAAGTCCAACTTCCAACGATGCCTTTAATTATTAATCATGGACACGGATAATGAAATATTATTCTTATTTTTTTTCATTAAATATTTATATTTTCTTTAAAAGTCAGAAGGGGTGGAGCCCCTCCGCTTAGGCATTCACGGGCTTAGTCAAAACCCCAGACACAGATAAGTTTAATAAATGAGCCACTGAAGAAGTTGCGAACCAGCAACGAAACGTTTCGCCCTAGGGGTGAACCGCGACCTAATATGCTGTACACCTACTTCCACTTGTACTTCCAAATATTTACAAGTACTTCCAAATATTTACAAGTACTTCCAAATATTTACAAGTACTTCCAAATATTTACAAGTACTTCCAAATATTTACAAGTACTTCCAAATATTTCCAAGCACTTCCAAATATTTCCAAGCACTTCCAAATATTTCAAAGTACTTCCAAAATACTCCCAAAGAGGTGTACACCTACTTCCAATCGCGGATCACCCCTCGGTTTTGCCTATTTAAATAAAAACTTTGTATTTAATTTAAATTCAAGTCCAACTTCCAACGATGCCTTTAATTATTAATCATGGACACGAATAATGAAATATTATTCTTATTTTTTTCATTAAATATTTATATTTTCTTTAAAAGTCAGAAGGGGTTGAGCCCCTCCGCTTAGGCATTCACGGGCTTAGTCAAAACCCCAGATACAGATAAGTTTAATAAATGAGCAACTGAAGAATTTGCGATAAGAATAATTATTTTATTTCATTTATAATTAATTGTAATTATTTATTGAACACGAATAAATATTAGAATAAAACTACGACGTTTCGATCGACTGCTTCTGCGATTGTTCTCGAGTATGAGCACCCACTCCGGATTTAGGTTAACCGTCGTAGTTTTATTCTATTATTTATTCGTGTTCATTAAATAATTATAATTAATTATGTATGATTTTAACAAAATTTCACCTCCTTGATTTATTTGTTTGAGACTATAGTTTCGAAGGTTTGACCTTTATCTTCAGTTTTTTGAATTAAAAATATTTTATCTGTTATTTCTCATGGGGTTAATTACCCGATTACATATAGAAAGTTAGCTTTGTTGTTTTAGCAAGCTAGCCGCATAAGCGATTAACAAAATCTTTTCAATTAAAGAAAACACTTCCATGATCATACTATATTATTTGAAAAGACTTTTGACAAAGCTTTCATACTATTTATTCCTCCTATTTTAATTCTACAGAATAGGCAAAACTCAGAAAGCATGCTACCATTCTCAGGACGACCACGCCAATAATCGATTTGGGAAGACATTTCTCAAAGGGTTATATTACTATGGATGGTTGGATACGAGGGGTAGGTGAGGCGGGGGTGAAAATTTAAAATCTAATAACTACGTTAAAGGGGATCGGGTTAGGCTAGGGGTTAGCGTACCAGCCCGCTAACCAAGTGGACCCGGGTTCGAATCCGACTCGAGGAATCCGGCTAAAATCTGATACTTGGGTAGGGACAAATTTAAATAAACTGCAACGGATCGTTGCTAAACTTTATCCAATGTACTATCTTATTTTAGGGTAAAGTACTTTAAAATATAATTTTACAATAAAAATTTATATGACCTTTTTTGTGGTCCTCAAGCTACTTAATTACAATATTAAATTTCATCAAAATTGGTTTAGTCATTTTCAAAATATTTAGTAAAATACTAAAAAAGTATAAAAATAAAGTACTAATGTTTGTGGGCCGAAATGTACCAAAAACTAATCAGCGCTTCAATTTGTTAAAGTAATGATAGGTTTTCAATTTTATTTCAATCGGTTGTACGGTGTGGAAAAAATCGTGGACGGAAAAAACGATAACATACATCCATCCGCACGCAGTTCCTGAAAAAATCGCACTTTTTAGACTCTGGATGATACCCCATGTAATTTTTGGCAAAACCGTCACATGCTAAAATTCAACCTAAACGAATACTACAATTTCTGACTTTAATTGAGACCATGGGTTCCGTAGTCTTTACCTGAGGACCTTTTAAAGTCACGCTTGCCACGAGACTGATTACAATACTTTGACCCATGCTTCGCATTGGATAAAGTAAAAAAATAATAAGTATCGTAATTTGGCTTATGGCTAGAAAGGCCAAAAGGCAAAAAACCTACGTTAAACTCCAAAGGCACACAAATAAGTTTTTATTTTCAAAAGGAATTTTCGTTTATGAAATATTTTTTACCATGTCACGATTAAAATCTTAAACTATGAATACAATTTTAAGAAGAAATTTAACTTTAAAAGTAACGGTATAACAAATTATATATCTTCATGATGAATATAAAATCGAATTGGTTTTAATCTCGAATCTTATTATTTATGTTTATTTCCCAATATTAATAAATAAGAATAAGAAATAGAATCCCATCACCATTATTAACTGTTTATTAGAAGACATGCTGCTTCCAAAGCAAATAATCTTTTATTTATATATGACATTTACATAATTGAAATAAATCAAAAGTATATAATATGTAAGATTGATGAGTAACATTCAAATAACGTTTGGAATTAAATTAATATATTAAATGTAAATGTCGTGTAAATTGTGAAAAGGAAAAGAATAAAACACAAGTTAATGATCCATTTGCATCGGGAAAGAAATTTCATGATGAGATGCTTACGAGTTCGCTGAACTGTAAATGAGATGCCAAAACTGACGAAGCATGTCTTGCGAAGAAGGCCTGGGAGCTACGAGGGGGATCTATCAATAGAAATGCATTGCACTAGACTTCTAGACAGCCCAAGAGATAGAAAAACCACCAAAGTATTTTTAATAGGTGGTGCTGAAAATATCTTAATATATATACAGGGTGATCCACGGTCGGGTACGTTAGACGTTTATGTAAACGAAAAGCAGAATTTTTCTGAAAATTTAACACCTTACATTTTCTTACCTGTTCTCTCGATCTAAAATATTTTCAGCAATTTAGTAGAGATTGTGGTGTTGGTGCAAGGTGAAACATCTTTAATAAAGATAAGAGTAAATAAATATTATATTTAATATTGATTTACTTATAATTTTGTTTATTGGGCCTCCGAGGAGCGGGCCGCCTCTTACAAAGATAAAGTTCATTACACAAACTTCACAATTTCAGCTTCAGAACAAATAAATTCAGATTCAGAGCGGGTGGATGAGAGAGCCAGGATTAATCCTGACTCACATTTCACATTTCTTTTTTTTTTGTATTTACAATTAATAATCATACGCCACCCGCTCTAAATGTTCTTCTGCTGAAAGTGTACAAATTAAGGAGAGATTCCCTCATCGCCCTATATGTCAAATTGTTTATTGTTTTTTGTGATATACCCAGGGCTATGGGGGGCCCCACCGCTTTATGCCACCACACTCCCTTCCACGAGAGTGTGATGGCCTCGACCCTGACCGAGCCCACCCCTGACGCCAAATCGCTCCGCGAGTCGAGGATTCTTGGTCACTTGTTTCACATTAAAATTAAAAAATTAAAAGATACAAAATTTTTTTTTATATTTTTTAATTTTTTAATTTTAATATGAAACAAGTGACCAAGAATCACTTAACTCATAGTAAATCAATATTAAATATAATATTTATTTACTCTTATCTTAATATTTTCAGCATTGCGACGTTTCGGCTTCCATCGAAAAGTCGAATCAACTTTATTTTTTTAAATGGAACACCCCTTATATTAACACGTTTTTAGAACCGCCCTTTTATTAAAATACTTTTTTGTTAATATTATCTTATACCTATCTCTATCGGTTTTGGAGATAAAACATAATTTGTGTTAAATATGGTCCAAAACATGGCCTTAATTAAAGTTAAATAAATTAGTGCTCTCAATTCACGAAAAGTTGATATTTTGGTGGTAGTTTAGACAGACCCGAAATATTTAATTTACGCCGAAAAAACGACTCCATATTATACAGGGCTAAGATTAATATTATTTCAGTTATTCATAAAAGGGGTCAAAAGTTCGTTTTTTCAAATGAGACCCCCGTATATTACTCTATTAATTGAAAAACGAAGAAAAATGCTTTAACACGATATATCATGTCCCTATACCTAAAACATCAAGTTTTCTTAATAAAGCCGCTTTTTCGTGAAAAATTACATTTTAATGAATTTAATTTTAACTAATCATGGAAATATCAAGCTTATGACAGTTTGTTGACTATTTATAAGTAATTTATAAACAGTTTATTGACGATGTTCAAAAAAATCTCCCAAAATGATCGCAAATATTGATTATTCAAACGAAGTTATTTTATTAAATTGAAAGTTTTTGCCGAGAGTAGCAGAATTTTTATATATTGAAGGAGACAATAAAGAGTGTATCTTCTGCTGGAATTATAAATTTTATTTATTTATAACGAGACTATAGTTTCGAGGCTTTGCCCTCTTCATCAGTCTATTACAATGTATTCACAGAATTAATTTATGAATTAATTCCTGTGAATACATATGTATTGGAGCGATGAAAGCGTCTCCGAAACTATAGTCTCGTTATAAATAAATAAAATTTATAATTCCAGCAGAAGATTCTACACTCTTTTATTGTCTCCTTCGAAGTTATTTTAGTACAAAATAAATAATTTCAAACGAAGTTCTTATGATACAAAATAAATAATTTCAAACGAAGTTCTTATGCTACAAAATAAATAATTTCATAAGAACTTCGTTTGATTAATATTAATATGGTACCACCTAAGGTACCCTCTTTCCAATAATCCTCGTTTCATTAAAATCTGTTCATAAACAAAGAAGTTATGATTAGTAGAGATCGTGGTGTTGGTGCAAGGTGAAACATCTTTAAAGAAGTTATGCCTGAACAAACATATCAAAAAATGTCCAATATCAATAAAAAAAAAAAAAAATGGGACCAATCGGAGCTAGACTGAACCCAATGCAAAAAATCATTAAAATCGGTTCACAATTGGCGGAGATATAAGGTAACATGACACAAAAAATAAAAAATAAAAAAAAATTCAGTCGAATAAATAATCTCCTCCTTTTTTGAAGTCGGTTAAAAAGAGAAGATGATGTTCCATTCATCTATCAACGCACAGCCTAAACCGCTTGACCTAGAAAGATGAAATTTGTAGTGTATATTCTTTCAACAATTTATGGCTGTGCTAAGAAGGGAGTTTTTGATATTCCAACCCTAAAGGGGGGAAAGGGCCCCAAAATGTGTTTTTAGAGTTTTTCAAGATCCCTTAAACCAGAAAAGATATCTATATGGGTTTAGTTTAGAAAGGTGATGAAGCATTGAAATGCAAAAAAACAAAACATATTTGAGTATTTTGGTCTATTTGTCCTCGAAAGGGAGATATAGTCATTTTGGGGTAAATTTTTGAAATTTTTAAAATGCTCTATCTTCTCGAATTTTTAAGTTTTATCATTCAAATTTGGTACATAGGTTTATAAAACCTAAATCTAAACCTAATGCTAAATCTCGGAAAGATTTTTTTATTTTTTTGAAATTTGACCTCTGAACTGAAAAATGGGAAATTTTTGATTTTGTGGTCTAAAACACAAAAGTCATCGTATCTTTCTTGCCCTTGGAACAAATTTAACCAAATTTTGTATACCTAATCTGTGAGCCTCGAAGGAACTAGAAATACAAAAACGGGGTGTGATGAGGGGTGGGGTGCAGAGGGCCCGGGATGGGTGTGGGTGTGGAGGTGGAATGGGATTGGGGTTCGAAGGTGGGGTGGAGAGTTACCGGGATGGGTGTGGGGTTGGAATGGGGTAAGGGTACGTAGAGGGCTGCAGGGGGGTGCGGAGGTGGAATGTGGTCGGATCCCAGGGCCGAAGGCGGGCTTCTCAGCTAGTAATCTATATATATTTAAAATTCTAGGGTTTTCACAAAAACATGAAATTATTAAATCCTTCCCGTGTTCTTAGATAATTCAAAATTTTTTGAAAATTTCAGGACATAAAGGGAATAGTCCCCTACATTTAAGAAAGATTTAAAATCTGGAAAATTTTTCTAGTTGTGGGGGGTTTTCTAAACGACAGAGAAAGTTGAAATTTAATATTCTTAAAGAAGGTTCTCTCATACCTAACATCAATAAAAATCGCAAATTTTATATTTTTTTGTAGGGGTCCAATTTATTGGCAGAAATTTGAAAAAGGGATACGAAATATCTACCCATGAGTTAATGAAGCACTTCCTGTCATCGTAGAATTTTTTTGAAGGTGTAATCAATTTCGGACAACTAATAATCTTATCCTGAGTCGGTGCCCGCCAGGGCCACCTTTAAGGGTCTTCTACTTAATCCAAGTTATTATGAATAATTTTTATTACCTAACATGTTATGATCCCAAATGAATCCAAAAAGTGTTAAAAACAAATTCGAGCCAATGGCTATCTTCGATGCGAAACTAACCTGTCATATGGAACACGGTTTTTGGCACTTGGGTTCATTTTCTGATGAGTAAATACAACCCTTATGACTAATAAAATTAGGGGCAATATATCGGCAAAATAAACTCATAAAATACGTTTGCCACCAGAGTGTGTCTGTTTGGGAGGGGGGGTTTGCTCATCGTGATGATAGTGATAACAGTAGAGGACGGGCTAAAGCGAGGGCTGAACCGCGTTTGGAATTAGATGTACACTGTCTTTGGAATTATGTGGAATTATTTTGGAATTCATTAGATAATGTCCCTTCATCTATTGTCTTCTATTTTGGAATTAAAGTGGAAGTGGAAGTAGGTGTACACTATATTAGGTCGCGGTTCACCTCTCGGTCTAAGGATAGTTACGTGACGTTCTCACTTGTTCAATTTTATTTTATTAACTTGTCAGCAACAAATCGTTTATAGGTTGTGGATCTAACTTGAATGACGTTATAGGGAAAGTGGGGGAATATCGACCGCCGGGCAAAATCGTCCAGTTTCAAATATCATAAACTTGGCCCCATACGAGCGAAATTTAGAGACCATTCGAAGGATGGCTTGGTATATGGCTAATTTATATGGTTAGTCTTCTCTACATCCTATCAGTTTTGTTTATTAAGGAAAGAACACTTTTATATGTTCTAAATGTACCTATTGCATTTTACGTTCCTAGAATACAGCGGATATTTTTCAATAATTTGGGTCTAATTTGGTTCATTTTTATTCTACACGTTTTGTAAAAAAAATGTAATGTTATGTGTATTGGTTCGAGTAAAATCGATCATGCTGGTTAATGTTACCCTACAGTGATCGATATTACCCAACCTAATATTTACACTTGGTAGGTATGTGGTAATAACTATTTTAAATCAAATGCTTAATAAATACAAACATTACTAATGTTCCAATGCTAAAATTAATGTTAAATTGTAAAAATTAAATTTATTTCAAAATATTACTGTTTGATCGATTTTGACCTCCACCATGATCGAAATTACCCCATATTTCCCCCTTTTTAAAAAAAGTACCTTAAAGAAAAAATATTTGATTGTTTCCAAATCCAATAGAAGAAACTCATAATAGATAAAGTATCCAAGCAATTTGACCGTTTTGAGCATCTTATTACCAAGATTAATCCACAAAGAGAAACAAAGAGGTTGTCCTCTGCTTGATGCAAATAAACATACACACAAATATATATCGAGATGATATATCTGTATATATATTATTTATTTGATAATAAATTAATAAATAAATAATATATATACAGATATATCATCTCGATATATATGTGTGTATGTTTATTTGCATCAAGCAGAGGAGAACCTCTTTGTTTCTCTTTGTGAATCAACAACTCTGCTACTCTCGGCAAAACAAAAACTTTTCAATTGAACCAAGATTAATACTTGATATTTTTAACAGCGCTTAAGTAGTCGATATTCCCCCATTTTCCCCTATTTGTTAGGGGCTCCCAGAAATGAGAAGAAGGGGGTCCAAAAAGGCGAAATTTTGCCTGACCTATTTTATGAATGGCCCCTACCCATAACAATGGGGAAAAAATAGAAGACACGGTCGAGATTTATTCCTTTGAAATTGAATTCAAGTAGGTATAGGTACCTACTATAGGCAAAATAAACTTTTAATTAAATCAATAAATAATTAACCAAATAATCCTTATTATTCTTGTTAGCGTCTTTGTACAAATGAGCGCATGAAAGGGTTCTTCACTCTTTTTTGACCTCTTCCTCCGACGTGGACGGTTGCCCTTTGCCCGGTACTAAATCCTACTCAGGTCGGTGCCTTTCCTGAAAGCTCTTGAGCTCTCGTGCCGAGGTGCTGGAGTCGGCCTCATTAAGCGGCCACCGGGTCGCCGATTTCAATCTCCGTTCTCTGTTCCGGCCAGCGCTTGCCTTCGAGCGGCCATAGAGCCTTATGTTAGCCACAATCGACCAATCGCGTGCAACTTGCGACTAACTTCACTCCCCTCATCTTTATGCTATTGCCAGTCACACGCTACATGTTTTATTAATGCAGCGAGCATACACCGCACCTACCTACTCTATTACCATAACATCATTAATCGCCATAAGGGAACGAACCGGACACCCAATGAGAAAGGCGCATTTGAAAAGCAGGGAGTGGAAGAAATTCAAGTGGCTAATTGTAGTTGAGGCGAATGTCGAGCAACCATTTCCTTTTTTTCGTTCCCAATCACAAAAGCAAAAATTTCTCAAATACCTTAATTAAAAGCCTTTTCTTCTATGATATCTACTTGAGAGTTGTACAGGGTGATTCAGACCACTCGTGTTCATTTATTACTTTACCATACAGGGTATGGTCAAGTATTGTAATCGTGCATGAAAATCGTTTTTTTCGCATTTTGCTCTACAAAAAAGCTCTAATAAGTGAACATCGAAAAAATTATATTTTTCGGGATAATAATTGTTTTGTCAAAATGTCTGTTAGTCAGTGCTTTACCAAATTTTTGTGGACGAGCTAGCTCAAAAACTAATGTGAAAATCGAAACCAAATTTCACACGTAGTTTTGGTGCATTGAGATTGAGAGCTGATTAGATTTTGGTGCATATCGACCCAAAATTAAGGGGAGTGGAGGGGGGAGGGTTAAAAATTAAAAATCTAGGCCATTTGAGCAAACTCAACCAAATTTTGTATTCATAAACAGTGGGACGCCAGAAGTCTAAAAATGCAAAAACTAACGGCCCAAAATGGGGGGGGGTCAAAAAATGAAAATCTTGGCTATTTACCAAACTCTACCAAATTTTGTATACATAATCAGTGGAGCACCAGAAGTATAAAAATGCAAAAAGGTTGTATGGTAAAGTCAAGTGGATGGCCAAATCAGAATACGTCAGTTTATTATTATTTCGTCAACGAAACAAATGATCAGCTGATTGTAAATAGTCATTGCCAAAGAGCTTAGTTAAGCTATAGGTATAGTTTTTTAAATGACAAGAAGTTGTTGCTCCAATAAAATTCATATAGACTTTGGATAAGCCTCATTAAAAAAACATTGTTTGAGCTGAAATCAATTATCCCCCTAATGCCCTCTTTACGAGAAACACGCGGTTTTCTAACGCTCAGCACCCCTTCGCTGTCAAATTGGATAAAAGTCGAACAAGCGCTTTCGCCAACTCTTTTATCCCTATGACCTCCAGAGACTGGAACTCGCTCCCTGCCACCATCTTTCCCGCGACTTATAACCTTCAGCTATTAAAGACCCGTATCCACAGATACCTTCGACCCCCGCCCAACCCATAAAATTCTTTCTTCTTCTTTTCACGATGGAGGGGCCAACCCAGGCCTTTAGGGGTTGCACCTTTTTGGTGTAACTCCTTCTCTCATCATTATCATAAAAAAAGGGCTCGAAATGGAAAATTTCGCGACCTAAAAGCCAAAATAAGAAAAAATAAACTACATAGGATCGTTGCTAAACTTAATCCAAAGTCATTTGAATTATTATTATGTTAATTCTTTTATTATTAATCAGATATCACTGGCTATTTGGATCCATGTTTAAAATAAAATAATAAATATTTTAAAAAAGTACTATCTTACTCTAGAGTAAAGTACTTTAAAATATAATTTTACTAAAAACTTTATATAACCTTTTTTGAGCTCCCCAAGGTACTCGATTAAAATATTAAATTTCATCAAAATTGGTTAAGTCATTTGCAAGATATTTAGAAAAAACTAAAAAAGTACTGGAATAAAGTACTAATATTTGTGGATCGATATGTACCAAAAACTAATCAGCGCTTCAATTTGGTAAAATAATTGTAGGTTTTCAATTTCAATTTAATGAGTTCAACGGTGTGGAAAAAATTATGGACTTCTTTTTGAACGACCACATCCATCCATCCATCCGCACGGACACAATGGAAAAATCACACTTTTTGTTCTCTGGACGAGACCCCATGTAATTTTTGGCAAAACCGTCACGTGCTAAAATTCAACCTAAATGAATACTACAATTTGTGACTTTAATTGAGACCATGGGTTCCGTAGTCTTTACCTGAGGACTTTTTGAAGTCGCACTTGCCGCGAGACCGATTACAATACTTTACCCATACTTTGCATTGGATAAAGTAAAAATTCATTTAATTTCACAGATGATGAGATAAAATCTATATTCCTCTAAGGTCTCACATGCGCGAAAAACACAATTTTCAAACATTTAATACTTCTTTACAATTAAATTAAATATACCTCGAACTAATGCATTTGGCCACTTTTATTCCTATGATTTTTGGAGAAGGGAACTCCTTACCACATCCATACTTTCAGCGACTTAGGTACATATAACCTTCAGTCTTTTAAGATCACATTCACATGTAGGTAAAGTTACCTTCAATTCCGACCCAATCCCAGAAATTTCTTTCTATTTTCCTTCTTTTCGCGAAGCAAGGGTCCTATTTTTTGTTACAGGATCTTCTTGCATCAATATCATAAAAAAAGATTATAAAATCAAAGCTAGACTCCGAACAAAACAGATTTTTGAAGTAGACATCACATTAATATCTAAATTAAGCAAAAGTTCTTAGTTACACGAACTAGAAAAATATCTGACATATAAACACCGTTTCAGCTTATCCAGATCTCTTCGGAGCCTTGGTTTGATGATATTTTCGTTTTTCGGAACAATTCTATAGTATGAGGCCTTGAAAGTTGGAAGGGTGATAGGTGAGTAGCGAAATATGCTAAATTTTTCCACAACGATAGATTCAAATTTATTTAATTTTAACTTATTTTCTAAATTCAACCTAGGTAATCCAAATAAAAAAATCTTTGAGATCCTCCTTGCTGCCAAGACCTCCCAAGAAATGTTTTAATAATAATACAATTACTAATAAACAATTTTTATTTTACTATTTATTTCATTCAAGTACCTAATGTTTTTATGTAACTAATCATTTGACTTTTTTCTTCTAAAAAACAATAATTTAAAATAATCTTTCATGGAACTATCTTCTGTAACATCGATAAAACTTCCAGTCCACTTTTGAATAATCTTCAGAGAAATACTTCTTAAAGCTTTTTTGAAGGCCTTCCAAGTGAACAATGATATCTGCAACCACATCTGGTTTTGAAGATATTTCATTTTCTTCAAAAATGATGATAGAGTGGGAAATGCAAATAAATTATCCTCCTGTATTTGTGAACAAAACAGGACCAACTTTCTCTTGAAGGAGTTTATTTTGTCACTGGCTGTGAAGGGTGTTGTGTTTGGTCCCTGAAGTCCCAAGTTCAGTGTGTTGAGTTTGTCAAAAATGTAGGCTAGATAAGCCAATCTTGAAAGCCATTCTTCATCAGCAAACAATTTTTTCATGTCATGATTTTTTTCACTTTAAAAAAATTAACGCACTCACGCGTACCTCCTGAAACGTTCCCGCGTACCACCAGTGGTACGCGTACCACCGGTTTGGAACCTCTGGATTAGATAATGGCGAAATCATTCACATTTTGAAGGGACCGATGCGCGGGACAGGCCTATTGTAGCCGTTCAATAACCACTAACATAAATATCCTGCCTTCCGTAGGAATGGTTGTTCAAGATCACTGCATAGAGTTTTTAAGGAATTTGGTGTTGGTACTTGTTGAAACATTTTTTAAAATTATTGGATAGAGGCCTGATGTTCCACATACCCAGCACGCCAGCTCCACTAACGAAACGACCAAGTGAGGGGAGATTGCCGTACTAAACTAAACTAAATACTCCACATGTGTGCCCGGCTAATAAACCTACTTCCGGTTTGTTCAAAAAAATTAAAATGTTATCAAATGGTAGTTCAAATAACTACCTAGGTAAGCTGGTAGGAGAAATTATTTTCGGATCATATTCCATTTTTGAAATAAATTGGTGGCAGTGGTGGTGTGAATCACCCTATATAGAATCTTTGAATAATTTATAGATTATTTATTCCATGGCGCTTGATAAACGATTTATTTCAGACATTTTTCATTTTTCCCCTAGATAATATGCAAATGTATGTATAATCTAATTAATTATTAAGGAGAAATAGCAAAGTGTTACAAGATTACATGAATAAAAACTATCATTATTTTATTTTAATGCATTTTCATCCGCCAAAGGGATTATTCGAAGTCATTATAAGCGAATGTTAATTAATCATTTTTTTAGGTAGGTAATAATTACGATTAACTACGAAAAAGAATTCAACGGGATTGATAAAATCAAGAAATTTATTCGAGGAGTAATACAATTTTTTGCCAAGCTATATGGAAGTTAATAAACCAAAATCATATTTGCCTATTTTAGTTCTAAAATGTCGTTACAATAATATCACTCTGTCTATCTGTCAAACCGACTGACTTTCAGTAACCAGAAATTATTATTAAATTTAAATCTTTAATTTAATTCTTATCTGAGTGTACAACGATTAGTCATCTATAGGTATGGTTCCTATATATTAGGGTAGACCGGGGCACATTTACTCTCTTTTTATTTTTTATAATTTATTCATTTTGTTTAATGTGTTTAAAACTGTTTAGGGTGATAATATAGTGATTAAAGTATATTGATATGTATGGTACATTTATTTTATCTTTTTATTTTATTGTGAAATTTTTTTACATTGATCTAAGTCTAGTGCGTAAACATGCCCGGGTGTGGGACATTTTTACGCATCTGCCAGTGCACGTTTACGCATATCTTAAAATAGTATAATAAGGATAAAAAACTGTAACTGAACATTTCCAGAAATGTTTCATTGCCATCAAAAACATTTACATTTTTTCCTAAGCTAGTTAAGGTAACTATAAAGTATAAAAATTAACTAAAAATTCTAATTTTACAGGTAATAGGCTTAAACATCTTAATATTATCAGACCTCAGCCTACTCATCTTCATCATCTGATTCGCAGTTAATGCAAACAAAGAATAATGTTTTCCCAGTAACACAATCATCGTGCCCCAACAGAGCTTCGTCAACGTGCCCCTTCGCCATGATGGTTTATTTTCCAAACTACAGCAGTTAATATGGCACTATTAAATCGAACAAATACCTATTCTAAAAAAGCATAATCTTCTGTAAAAGAACATGTATTTGTCTATTCATTATTATAAAAGGTTAGCTTACTAAGAGCTTCGAAACTAGCATAACGAAATTTATTCATCTTGCTCAAAAAGAGAATAATCTTCTTCAGAGCTAGACTGTCACTCAGAAGGCGGCGTGGAATTTGTGAGAAGGTGGTTCTCTAGTTTCACTAGTTTACGAGGAAACTGGACTCCGTAAACATACCCCGTGCGTAAACGTGCCCCAGTCTACCCTACCTACGCTTCTGAGGACTGCAAAGCTGTGGGGTTTCCTTGGTTGAGAACACCGGATCTACATCTACTATACTATATTTAAAAGGCTTATACACTTACCTGTCCGGAGCCGAGAGACCCCGAGCCAAAGCGGACAATCTCTCCATTGAGATCAAGTGTCCCCGGGTCGAAGGTCTGGTAGGCAGCTGGTGTTTAATATTATACCTATATTTGGATTAATAAAAAAATACTGGAATGAAGCAATAAAATTTTATTTATCCTCCTTTAAAAATTAACATATCCAGTAATATTATATTAAACACTTTGATAATATAATTAGTTTCAAAATTATTAAATTCGACAAAAAATATTTTAAAAATCATACATGACAAAAGTTTTCTGTTTACTTGAAAAATATAGTGAGCTTGATTGTAAAACTACTTATCTACATATTATCTATTTAGAACACGAGACAGGTGCATTATGACATTTATTACGAAACAATTATACATTTTTCAAGGCCTTATAATTTCATACTCCCCCTACGGAAGTCTTCTTAATAAATTAACATCATAATTCACTATCTTGATATTTATATAAAAAAAACTTAAAATATCATGAATATTTATTACTAACTAATTAGCAAACTAAGACTAAATCTAATATCAAAGCATTTTGATATTTAAGACATGAGCCTAAATGTATCCCTATAATTAAAAGTATCTCTGTCACCTGTTAAGATCGAGCCCTCATTCTGTAGTAGTAAAAAGTACCTACCTACTGGATGTAGTGGAATACCCTCAATTCTTGTCATTTCTATACAGCCAAAGCTATAGTATTTATTTATTTATTTATTTATTTATTTATTTATTACAACTTTTGGCCTTCGAAATCAGATGTTTCATTTGGCCATCATTTATATAGAATTGGACATTATATTTTTACAATTTTGATAATGAAGAAAGAAAAAAAATTAAAATAATAATAATTAGATATAAGTAAATATAGTCTTAGCTAAAGTATTTATTTAAATAATTCTTTCCTTAATATCTACCGAGGTAACTAGAGACCACATCTATTTTGGAAATTAAAATGAAATTGAGAAAAACCTTTAAACATTTTCAAGATTCTGTACAGTCGCCATTAGAGCCGCTCTTGTAATATCTACCTATAAACATAAATACCTAAAATAAACTAGAAATTAATTTTTAATTTTAATTATTTTGAGAATAAATATTTTCTTCATTTTTGAACGGTCAGCGAACGAAGCTCACCTCTAAAGCCAAAATCTAATCAGTTCTCTACTTTGGAAATATAAACTTTTTAGCACTAGAATGAACTTTCTACGACTTGACATTTTTTATGTTATCATGGGTATCGGAATACAGACAGCCATACAAACAGACAAAATCATTCTTGAAAATTACTTTTCTTCACATTTCAGGCATTTTTAAACCCAGTGAGAAAAACAATCTTGAATTCAATAGCTAATATAGAACAGGCCGACAGGAGATGTAGCGAGTAATAAACATAAAAAAATATATAAATAATTATTAATTTATGATTAGTAAAATTAAAAACCAAGGAAGTAGGTACATAGTGAATTAATAGATATAAATAATAAAAAAAATTAACTTAATTAAATTTAATTTTGTAAGAAACAAAAACCCTTGTAAATTAATGAAAATTTCACTTTTTTAGCTATAAAAATATGTATTATTATAAATGATTAATGTGCTTAGAGAATTTTATTTTTTAAGATTTCTATTTTTTTTTTAAATTTTATTATTATTTTTATTTATTTATTTTAATTTACCCATTCGAAATTTCTAACACTTGTTTTAGGCGATTTACTCGATTTACTGTATTAGAATTGGTCATATGCACACTTGTCTGCTCCCTGTGGGTTTCTGTCTCTTGACTTAAAAGTCTTGCTTCCAAATGGGCTGGCACATCTACAGCCGATCTGCCATTGGCCAGACTCTTTCTGCTAAAGGGCGGAGTCAGGTCAACGCGCCAATGGCAGGAGACGAAGGGAAGTTCTCCCACCACGACACCTCCAAGCGTTTTCGATGTGTGCGTGGATATCCCGCTGGCGCTGCTACTATGTGCCGCCATCTTTATGAAAATTTTCTCAACATTCAAAGGTAGTATTTAATAATCCCTTTTAGTACCTCAAGCGTTAAACAATAAGAAAAGAAAAAAATTAACTTTAAATTAGTATTATTTCTAGAAAGATCAAATCAAATTCTATACAGTAAAATCTCGTTTATCCGGACATCCTGATTATCCGGATCGGATTTGTAGACATTTTTATTTTAATAAATGTTCACATATAAAAAGAAATGGTGTGAAAAGTTATTTTATTTTTTAAATAATTTTATGTAATTTTGATATAAGGTGTTTTTTTTCGTAATAAATTCAAATTCGCTTATTTGCGAATTTGTTTTGTTTTTATTACCCATATATCTGGATTATCCGGTTTGCCTTTGGTCCCAGTTAGTCCGGATAAACGAGGGTCTACTGTATTTGAAATTTCAGAAAGGATATTTTTTGAAAATTAATTAAAATTTCTATTAAGTATCTCTATTGTTTCAAGCATATTTTCTAACAAGAGAAATTTACTTCAGAATGAAAATTAATTGAATTTTTTTAAGTCACGATATATAATTTATTCTAGTGTTAACCCATTGGCAAACCATGAGAGAACCTCTGAGGCCCCTCCGTAAATATTATCTAGCTTCCATTAAAAATAAATGTAAATACACGAAAAATAAACATCTAAATGTTTATTACTCGGTTAGTATATTGATTTGGCTCAAAAAATTTCATTTACTTTGCTTATTCGTATTAATTAGAAATGAACCTCTAAAACGTATAAAGAAAAATCATCAACTAATTTTTTCTTGCGAAGATATACTTTGGTGGTTAATTTGTTTATCGAAAGAGAAGTTTCATCTAAAGTTACATAGATTGCCCATTTTTAATGAGAAAATCTCATCCCAATGCGTGACGTTTCAACCCCTATTTCTGGAAACTTTTCTTTCGATTTTTTATAGTTTTTCCTGTGTCTATGAGAATTGGTCCGAATTTCGATGCCCACGATAACTGGAGAAGTTTCTAGAAAGTTCGTTCTAGTGGTCTCTGATGACCACAAAAGGAATACATAATTACATATAGGTAATTTAATGACTGATGTTTCGCTTGTTTTTTCTAATCTCATCACTACACTTTGTCTGATAACAGATCCAAGTTGGGAATTATAAAAGTAAATATTAGGTACTCCGATTGGTCGTAGGTACTATTTTTAAGACATATTTGGTCAGAAAATATGTAAACATTTTGTTTGTCTAATATTATCGAAATCTTATAATTTTTTCCTCGAAAACTTCTAATGAAAATATGGTATTTTTTTATCACACTCATTTCTATTAGGTAGCAAAAAATAAATAAATAATAATAAAATGAAATAAAATATTCATTTGACTTCCATATTTTTTAATCAATCAAATAAGAGAGAGCAAAAATTCTTCGACACAGTTCGTTTTTTACTTATAATCATTTTTAATTTGCTGGTTGGTCTACCGCAGTTTTATTTGGAGCCAATTAAGGTTTCTTGGAAATAATTTCCTAATGGGGAGATAAGAAGACGTGATAGGTAACTTTCTATATATATAGTGGCGTGTGGTCCATGGATGCTGTGGATGAGATCCCTAAAATTTCAAACATTTAGAGTATTTTCATAATGATAAGGTCGACTTCAAAATTTCAGGATGATCTTAAAATTTTCAAATTATTATCTGTTATTTCAAATATTTCCATAAAAAACATTTTTCGTTTTGAAAAGTAGGTATATTCGTTCTCAAAATTAAATAAAATGGTTGCATTTCAAGGGGCAATTAAAATGAATGATTTTTCTGAAAAGAGTGTGGATAGAATGTTTGAACTCCCTGCCTGGTAGTATATATATCTTCCAGTTCAAGCATATCAAAGACATGTCCAGACGAGTTTTAGTCGAATAAAAATTGTTCTCGTGGAGGAACTATTAAAATAGTAATAATACAAAAAAAAAAAGGAATAAATAAAGATGATTCGAGAATCTTTGGACTAATCCATTTCTAAGTACTCTTTTCTATATATATCTTTCACTTCTTCTTTCTACGATAGAGTGGCCAATCCAGACTCCAGGGGCTTCACCTTTTTCTCACATCAATATTAAAAAGGGCCCCGCGAGAGCTTATGTGTACTCCAAGGTTGAGTTTTATCCCGGACCAGCCTCTTGTTAATTATTTGTTAAAATCATTCAGGAAACTACCTTTTGATCCCAAGGCTGCAAATTCCCTGCTTTGTCCTCTCTGTTGTTGGGCCTCACCAGTTAAAGATTTTTTTTTTGGCTTTTCGACCCTTCTAGCCATCAGCCAATTTACGGTACTGTTATTAAATTATGTCATCTATGTAGGGATCTGATTTTTAGCCGGTTGCCTCGAGTCGGATTCGGACCCGGGTCCACTAGATTAGCAGGCTGGTACGCTAACCGCTCGGCTAACCCGACTCCCGGGACAATTCAAGTTAAATTATCAGAAATAACTACTTAAACTTTTGCTATATTTAAAGAGCTTTTGGAAAAGAAAAAATTTACTTTTCATTGACATTGACTTTGCTGATTATAAAAAAAATAAAAAAAATGGTAAATGAAAAGCTGAATTCGATCTCGACAGATCATCTGTGTTGGGCTGTTGGTTATAAAATGCAAGCAGGTGTCGGCTGTATGGAAATTTTTTCGTTTATTTCATTGATTAATAAGTAGATCTAACGATTTTTTAAGTTCTTTCTAGATGACCTTGATTCATATCAATGATAGATGTTTATTCCTAGATGGAAAGTCTGATATGACAATAATAATTATTATGAATAAAGTAAAGGAAGTATTTTCTAAATCAAATGATCTTGTACCTGTGCTTATCCTGTATGTTTTTTTTTACTTTCAATCCAATGCGAAGCTTAATTTCCAATTGATTCTTAGTAGAAATAGAAAGTGAAAACAATGATGGTTAACTACCACCTTTCGTGATTGAGCTTATCAAAATTCTATCTAAGTATTTTGAATATATTTTTCCATACATTAGAACCAAGAATCGATTTTCCATTTTTTTTTCACTAAAATATGTAATAATTATTTAGACCCTGCAATTAATGCGGCCCGACATTAAAGTAGAAATTTCTTTAAAACATTAAGATTTTTATATAGTTACTGGAAAAAATATCTGATACAATTTGATCTTTTTTTTCTAAAATAAGAAGAAATTGAACAAACTAATCAAAAATAAAAGGGCAGAATTTAAATTTTAAATGTGTAAAAATATATCAAGATTTCCGAAAAAATAATCACAATTTTGTCATATTTTGAGTCCATTTTTATTATACCTACATGCTGGGGCATAAAATTTGAAGAGGCATAAAAAATGAAAAAATTTAACTAGAAAAAAAACTGAATATATTTTTGAAAAGAACATAAAATATATTTTTATTTAAATGTGTTTTAAACATTATTAGACAAAAAAAGGGGGGAGAGGGTCAAAAATGAAAATTCTTGCCCTTGGAGCAAACTCAACCAAATTTTGTATATATATTCTTTGGGCCCCAAAAAGGCTAGAAATGCAAAAACTAACCACTTAAAATGGAGGGGGGGGGGTGAAAAATGAAAATTCTAGCCCTTTTGACCAAAGTCAACCAAATTTTGTATACATATTCTGTGGATCCCCAGAAGGCTAGAAATGCTAAAACTAACCTAATTTTATATGCATAGTTTGGTCGAAAGGGCTAGAATTTTCATTTTTGACCCGCCCCTCCCTTTTGGTGGTTAGTTTTTGCATTTCTAGCTGTGCTACACAGAATATATGTATACAAAATTTGGTTGAGTTTTGTAGAAAGGGCTACAATTTTCATTTTTGACCCCCCTTTTTTTCGTTTTAAATAATGTTTAAAACACATTTTTATTTTATGTTCTTTTCAAAAATATATTCACTTTTTATCTAGTTAAACTTTTTCATTTTTTATACCACTTCAAAATGTGGTAGATCATTATGCCCTACCCTGTACCTAAATATTTTAATGATAATGTTACATCATTCGTATCCATAGTAAATTAGTAAATTTATAACAGGAATATTAGGGAATTGGATAAAACAAAAACATTTTTTTTAATGGACCAGACGTTTCGTCAATTTTGTAGCCACTGAGGAAGTCAAAATAAATTGACAAAACGACTGGCCCATTAAAAATAAAACTCTGTTTTTAATTTTATCCAATTCCCTACTATTCCTGCTATATATTTTTAAGATACATTTGCTTGATTGTCATGCTGAATATCATTATTCGAAATTCTTCTTTTTGTTATTAAAAAATGTCAATAGAATGAGGATATTTTATCTGCGGCCCGAGGCATTTGATTTTATTTAATTTCATTTTTTTTTATTATTATTATTAAAGGGAAACTTCTTAATTTCTAGAGAGTTTGATAAATATCAATTTCCCTTAGGAGTGCCTCTCGTTCTTGACTTTAAGAAATAAGATTTCTATTATTAATCAATTAAGATTTCAAGGATTCTAGCATAAATCAATTACTGAAGGTTTTTCTTTGTTTTCCAGTAGCGGGCCTCGTGGATCTTAAATAGTCTGGTGGACTTCTATTTTTAATTTCCATTATAATATATTATTTTTTGCCTTGGAACTACAGGGTGGGGCATAAAGATCTACCACATTTTGAAGAGGCATAAAAAATTAAAAAATTTAACTAGAAAAAAAACTGAATATATTTTCGAAAAGAACATAAAATTTATTTTTATTTAAATATGTTTTAAACGGGGTCAAAAATGAAAACTCTAGCCCTTTTGACCAAACTCAACTAAATTTTGTATACATATTATGTGGACCCCCAGAAGGATAGAAATGCAAAAACTAACAACTCAAAATGGGGGGGGGGTCAAAAATGAAAACTCTAGCCCCTTTGACCAAACTCAACCAATTTTTGTACACATATTATGTGGATCCCCAGAAGGATAGAAATGCAAAAACTAACGACCAAAAAGTGAGGGGAGGGTCAAAAATGAAAATTCTAGACATTTCGACCAAACTAATTATACAAAATTTAGTTAGTTTTTGCATTTCTAGCCTTCTGGCTGTCCACAGAATATGTATACAAAATTTGGTTGAGTTTGTTCAAAAGGGCTAGAATTTTCATTTTTGACCCTACCTCCATTTTGGGTGGTTAGTTTTTGCATTTCTAGCCTTTTGGGGCCCACAGAATATGTATACAAAATTTGGTTGAGTTTGTTCAAAAGGGCTAGAATTTTCATTTTTTACCCCCCCCCCCCATTTTGGATGGTTAGTTTGTGCATCTCTAGCCTTTTGGGGCCCACAGAATATGTATACAAAATTTGGTTGAGTTTGTTCAAAAGGGCTAGAATTTTCATTTTTTACCCCCCCCCCCATTTTGGATGGTTAGTTTGTGCATTTCTAGCCTTTTAGGGCCCACAGAATATGTATAGAAAATTTGGTTGAGTTTGGTCGAAAGGGCTAGAATTTTCATTTTTAACCTCACCCCTTCCATTTTTTGTCTGATAATGTTTAAAACTGATTAAAAAAAAAATTATTTGATGTTCTTTTCAAAAATATATTCAGTTTTTTTCTAGTTAAATTTTTTCATTTTTTATACCTCTTCAAAATGTGGTAAATCTTTATGCCCCACCCTGTACAGTACAAGGCAACCCCTGGGACCCTTTTTGCTCATTTAATTAACGCGCGGAGTTCGCAGTGCATTCAGAGCTTTAACATGTTTAATTTAATGAAGTGAAAACTTGTTATGCAGCACCCATGTTTTTTTTTATAAATCTATGTATATATAACAAAAAATAAAATGTGAAACTGATAATAGGTCGTGAGTCTTATTGACCAATCGAGAAAGGAATCGGTAGAAATATATTCCAACTTAGAGACATAACTCTTACACTTTGGATCCCAGGACGATGGAATCGGTCAAGATACATTAAAAGATGTGCTTCGGATAATTACATAATGTTCTTTTAGATAAGCCAGCGAATCTTAGAAAATACCTGGGGATAAAAGTGAAAAGAAATAACAAAACAAATAAAAAACAACTGCTTCTCATGGCCCTTGAAAACATTTCCTTGACCTCCTAAATAATAAGCAAAAAAAAATAAAATATGTAGGTATCTTAATTTTTGTTTTAATTTATTTATTTTTTATTTTTTTGAATCACCTTTAAAATACACTACTTCCTTCAAAATAAATAAATAAACTGAAACGGATCGATCTTAGACTTTATCCATATATTCGTTTGAAATATTAATATATTTATAAAGACAAACAAAGAAGTTGTCCTCTGCTTGATACAAATAAACATACACATTAGGGTGGTCCTTATTTTGGGTATTTTCGAATTTTTACGCGGACAATGGCCTCATATGGTTCGAAATAAATAAAAAAAAATATCCCCCAAGTTTCAAGTCTCTATCTCAATTACAACCTGTACCCCAGCAATGTAAGTTTCTCATCTAATAATAACATGGGGTTTTTGCCATTGAAAGATCAATTTTTTATTCCAGCAAAAGTAATAGTTCAAAAAATTTGAAACTCTTTAGACTTTATCCTCAAAATACTAGCTATCTATCAGAATTATTACAGATTTTTAGCTATTATAATTTTGTAGTTACAGCTAGATAAAATACTTTTATATCTTAGTGTTACTAAGTTATAGACTCCAAAATTATAATAGCTAAAAATCTGTAAAAATTCTGAGGGATAGCTTCTATCATAAGAATAAAGTCTAGAGAGTATCAAATTTTTTGAACCATTACTTTGGTCGGAATAAAAAATTGATCTTTTACTGGAAAAAAACCCCATGTTATTTACATCGCTGAGTGCACAGGTTATAATTGATACAGAAACTTGAAACTTGAGGTTTTTTTTTTATTTATTTCGAACCATATGAGCCCTTGTCCGCATAAAATTACCCAAAATAAGGACCTCCATAATACACATTAGGGTGGGTCGAAAAATCTGAATTTTTTTTCGAAAACGCTTTAGTGCGTAAAAGTTGCCTATTGTAATAAGAAGAAAAATGGCATAAAAAATTAAAATCGGTTAACATCTTCCGCTCGCTTATCGATCTTTCAACTTAAAAAAAATTGTAAAAATCACGATATTTTTAAATTTTTTTTTATATTTGTTAAAATTTTTAAAATAAACGCACTAGTGTTTTATGCGTGTTTTATGGTTTAAATAACATAAATAAATTAAATTCTGATCTTTTTTACGTTTGCGCAACATCTTAGAGAAATTCTATTATTAAAGATAAAAAACTTGGTATTTGCTCTAGACCAGCGTTTCTCAACCTTTTTTGGCCCGCGGACCAGTAAAATTTGTAAAAAAAATTCGCGGACCAGTGATATTTTTTTAACAACAAAATTTTACTAGGTATTAAAGAACTACTACATAAGTTAATTGTAACATTTTTATTATCATTTACTTACAATAATATATAAGTGTAAAGATATGTAATTATATATATACTAGGTGTACCGGAAAGTCATTACCGGTTTTTTCGAAAAAAAACTACGTAATTTTTAAGAAAATGGAAAATTTATTTATTCAAAGTATTGGCCATTTGATTCTATATATCTTGTCCATCTTTCTGGCAATTTATGGATGCCATCCCAAAAAAACTGTTTGTCCTTTGAGCAAAACCATTCATCGAGCCATTTTCTAACTTCTTCGAAATTGGCGAAGTGCTGCTCTGCAAGCGCGTGTCCCATCGATGCGAAAAGTTGATAGTCGGACGGGGCAAGGTCTGGAGAGTACGGCGGGTGCGATAATATGTCCCACCCAAGTGCTTTCAACGCTTCCTTGACCGGTTTTGCTTTATGAGACGGCGCGTTATTGTGTTGTAAAATCACTTTATCGTGTCTTCGGGCCCATTCTGGACGTTTTTCGATCAATGCGTGGTTCAAATTGATCATTTGTTGTCGGTGTATTGTTTTTTCAATTGTTTTTGAGTTTGGGTTGGGTCTTCATCCAATAACTCCTGTAGTTTCGCATCTTCAAACTTTTTGGTCTACCAGAACGTTCTTTATCTTGCACATCGAAATCACCACTTTTGAATTTTCGAAACCACACCTCACATGTTTTTAAGGTTAAAGCATGCTCACCGTAAGTTTCTACCATCAAACGATGACTTTCAGCGGCTTTTTTCTTTTGATTAAATAAGAAAAATAATGCGTGCCACATATGCACGTTTTCAGGCATGAAACTTGACATTTTCAAAGAGGTATAAATCTATGAAGGTGTTACTTTCGCAAAATATAACATGTATAGCTTTGAAGCTTGATGTCAGTAGAATAAAATGCATATGTGTCAAATCATAACATTGCATACTTAAGCCTAGCGACATCTGTTAGAAAAACCGGTAATGACTTTCCGGTACACCTGGTATATGCGGACTAGTAAAATTTCTTCACGGACCACTGGTGGTCCGCCGGACCAGCGGTTGAGAATAGCTGCTCTAGACGACCTCATTCAGACAGCAATAGTTTAAAATTGGTCTAAAACGATCAATTTTTGAGATTGAAAATTTTGCATAATCATCATTCAGGAACAAGTTTTTTAACAGGCAGTGTAGTACCAGTAATATTCCCGAGAGTTGGGTATTTATGCTATAGCTTTTTTTCCTTACAAAGAATTACGGATAAAAAAATAATATCTATATATCAAATAAAAATTTCAACGGCTGTTCTTGAGAGGATATGTAGGTGAAATAAACCAGAAGTTGGTCATACTAATTCGATTTTTATTTTATTAATTGTGAGAGAAGTCAGGTTAACAAGAAGCATTTTACACATTATAAATATTTATAATTAACCACTTTGGTGGAAATGATTAACTAACCGCTTTTTCAAAAAATTATCTTATTTTTACTCCTAATTTACATATTAATTCTGAATTATTATAATTATAGCTTCTTTGAAGTAAAGAAGAAAAAAATTCTTAGGCGGAAAAAGTGTTTTTAAGTTTGGTTTGGCAATTATTTAAGATATAATTGTAATTGATGAATACTACCTTTTGTAATTATATGGTCCAATTGAAAATTTCGAAAAAAAATTTAAAATCATATCTTTTAGAGTGGTCCTTATTTTGGGTATTTTTAAATTTTTACGCTGACAAGGGCTCATTTGGTTCGAAATAAATAAAAAAAAAATATTCCCAAGTTTTAAGTCTCTGTCTCAATTACAACCTGTGTCCCCAGCGATGTAAGTTTCTCATCTAAATAACATGGGGTTTTTGCCATTGAAAGATCAATTTTTTATTCCGGCCAAAGTAATTGTTCAAAAAATTTGAAACTCTGTAAACTTTATCCTTATAATATTAGCTATCCATCAGAATTATTACACATTTTTAGCTATTATAATTTTGGAGTTACAGCTAGATAAACTACCACTATCTTAATGTTACTAAGTTATAGACTCCAAAATTATAATAGATAAAAATCTCAAATAACTCTGATAGATAGCTAGTATTATAAGGATAGAGTCTACAGAATTTCAATTTTTTTGAACCATTACTTTGGCCGGAATAAAAAATTGATCTTTCAATGGCAAAAACCCCATGTTATTTAGATGGGAAATTTAGATTGCTGGGGGGACAGGTTATAATTGAGATAGAGATTTGAAATTTGGGGGATATTTTTATTTTATTTATTTCGAACCATATGAGCCCTTGTCTGCGTAAAAATTCGAAAATACCCAAAATAAGAACCACCCTAATATATTTTCTATTGTTAATTTAAAATATATTACAAATGTAATATTTTCCGAAACAATTCCTAGGTTTCAAATCCTTGACTGTTTCTAATGAGGCGATTACTTCAACGATTGTTTTAAAACAGCTGGCACACCAATTGTTTATTAAAGCTTAAAAAGAAATAGAATTCCACTTTAACAAAAGCCAATTGTTCTTCGTAATTAAATAAGCAGCCTGATGGGGATTAGTTGCTCGTTCAATACACGTGGGCAGACTCCAAATGGATTCATCCTTAACTGACATCCGAACTAATTACTCTATCCACTTAGAAGAGATTAAGCCCTAATCAAAATTGATGACAACTGTTGGCAAATTAATTATATGCTTTTGCAAAAGATGTTGAGACTTAAGGATTAAATTATGATAAATTAGAACATTGTTTTTAAATGAAATAAATTATTGAGTGATAACATAAATAAATACAATCTTTATTCAATACTAGCTGACTCCCGGAACTTCGGCCCGGCGTCAGCTAGCCCCTGGCGGGTAGCGTCTCGTTTTATGGTTACAATTTATATAGCTGGCCCGACCACGCGTTGCTGTGACTATTAAAAAAATGATAAATGATTATATATTGCTTACCTGTCAAAATTGATTTGATCAAAAATTTAAATATATTTAAAAAATAAAAATAGTTTTGAAAATAAATTGAAAATGCAAATAATTATAGAATAGGTATTAAAACAGTAAATGAATTATATATTGCTTGTCAAAATTGTTCCCTTAACCAAAAATAATATTGACAGTTGAAAGATTTCCAAAAAGCTATTTTCGGCCATCTTGTTTGTTTGCTTTTACTCCCCAGAGAGGCGCTGGCGTTGTTTCCTCGAAAAAAATATTTTTTTACATGCCACAGGTGTGATATCTATAAAAACACTATATATAAAATGTGTATTTGAATGAACGTTGTGTGAAAATTTCAAAGAAATCGGTGAAAAACTTTCGGAGGTCCTTCAACGTATCACTTAAGCGTAACAGTACATTTTTATTTATATAGATACGAGAAATATGTTTCATCTTTTATTTTGGACTTTAGGCTCTAAATTTCCAGATATTTAGTAGAATTTTTCGTTAAAAATGTATGAGATCCTAGATTCATTTGATTAATATTCGGCTTTCGTCTTTTAGTAAAAAGTGCCTGTAGCACCGAGCTATGCTCGGTAACTTTTTGCCTCTAAATAGCTTACGTTTCAAATTTCAAGGCTCTACGACTTACCGAAGACGATATATGAATGATTAAAATATTTATTTTAAGACACTCTTAATTTATACCCCTTCCTTTATTTCAATCGGATTAAAATCTATACAAGACTAATAAATCATGAGACTTGATAAGTACACGAATTAAAAAAAAATCATTAGTGCCGTTTTTGAGAAAATAAAAAAAATCGAAAAATCTTTAATGTAAATATCCACTACGGTGTTCAAGCAAAAGATTGCTGACCCCTTCTAGCCTATGTCGAGCTTAAGTTTCGAATTTCGTAGCTCTGAAATTTATGGTTGCGAAACGCAGAGGGGTACATTATTTCGTACGTAACCATCAACTTCCGGTACTTCTATTTTAGTCAAAATCTTGTGGTACTTCTTGTAGCCTCTAGATAGCTCAAGATTCAAATTTCAAGGCTCTGCGACTTACCGAAGACCAGATATGAATGATTAAATTATTTATTTTCGAGTTGACAAATTTACACTCCCTTCCTTTATTTCAATTGGATTAAAATTTATACACGACTAATAACTCATGAGACTTGATAAGTACACCAATTTTTATAGGGAAATCGTTAGAACCGTTTTCGAGAAACCGATTCTATAAATAAGTATATACAAGAATTGCTCGTTTAATATAATAAGATTATAGGGATCGTTTTTTCTAGAGATAATTCAAATCCATTTTTTGTAAATCAATCTGTGATTTGTGAAAATTCAATTCTTAATTTTTCAATGCGTTTTTCAAAATTTTGATCTCTACTTGGCCTGATTCGGCTTGGATTGATGTGGTCGCCACTGACCACCTAATTTGGACTGAGTCTTAATGGCCTCAGATAAAATGGACCTTACCGAATGTTCCCACAAGAATTCTCATGAGATGGACATGTGGACAAGGTTTACAATATTGGAATTGTAAACCTGAACACAAACCATAATAAGTAGATACTAATATGTCCTTATATGATCCATTCTATTTGTTGAGTAATGGAAATAAAATAAGAAATTCTTTAATTTCAAGTGGGACAGAAGTTTTTTCTGAAAGCTTGACCTCCCGTATGAAAATTTTGATTTATGAAGACTAAGATATAAATCTTAAAAAAAGTAAAAAATTATCTTCAGTAAATTCTTTAGCTAGATTTCAATAGAGAGTGTATAAATTATCTAGTGAAAGTAATCATAAATTCATTTGTGTGTACTTTGTCTGAATAATTTAGTTAATGTTTACATTAACTAGTGAGTGTATAAATTGACTAAGTTAACTCTTTAACTGTAACATACTATACCTATATAACAAAATAAATATGAAAATGGGCGTTCTTCAATCTCCTTATTTTCCACTCAGTGCTTCTCTATATGTATTGCTTAACGACTGCATAAGAAGTTAAACTTCCATCGAGCGTCACGACACTCACGTTTTTTTCTTTTTAATTTGATTCTTTTTTTAAATTGGCTCGGGATAGGGTCGATTGTAGGCGAGTAGTTGCGTAAAAACAGTCTTGAGACGATGATAATTTTCGTTTCTCTTTCATTTCTTTAATTCTTTTACTAAGTAAAATCGATTGTCTATTTATTTAAACTAATTTAACTACGTTTTAAATCTTCTTTGTGTTCTTAAAGAAAAAAAATCATTGAACTGTGTGGTAATATTTAATATTTATGAATATAATTAAGTCGGCTTAGATTTAATTTATTGAAGAACTAGTGGTACTTACTAATTAAGAAACGGAGGTGTGTTCTATTTCAGGTTAATCTACTCATTACAGATTCAGTAAAAAGTCCTTAGGCGCGAAAAAAAGTATTTAAATTACCGTAATAACTTTATTTGGCTTTTTTTATCACGAAGAATGTCTCTTATTAATCCCGACGGAGAGACTGGCATAAGCAGAGGACTGGTTGAAAGGTTATAAGTGGGATCATCAAACTTTTTAACCAGAGTGAGGTTATATAAGAATATTGTAAATTCTAAGTGGGCCGGATCAAAATATATTATATTTTATTCACATACAAGTATTATAGCAATAATTTAAGCGCCAATAAGCACGATTAATAAATACATGGACTAAACTAATAGTTTTTTCTTAGTAATTAATGATCGATTGTATTTAATAAATTAGGTATTAAAAAAAAACAAATTAAAGTGGAAATAAAAATGATCATAGAAGCACTAGTAGAGTTTTTTAAACGGAACCCTAAACAAATTGACACGTTCTGATGTGGCCATTCACTTGACTTTACACTTCTGGTTGATTATGGTACAAGGGCCTAGATTTTCATTTTTTGCCCCCCCCTTCACTCATTTTGGGCGGTTAGTTTTTGGATTTTTAGTCTTCTGGTAGCCCACTGATAATTACCGTATACAAAATTTGATTGAGTTTGGTCCACGGGTCTACCCTAGTAGCACAATGTTTCAAACTATATAGTAACTATATAGTGCCTATATAGATTCTTAAAATTTATATAGGGACAATATATTTACTATATAGTTTGAAACATTGTGCTACTAGAGTAGATTTTTATTTTTTGACCCCCGCCCCCCTCCTCATTTTGGGCGGTTTGTTTTTGCATTTTTAGTGTTCTGGGGAACCACTGGTTATGTATACAAAATTTGGTTGAGTTTGCTCAAATGCCCTAGATTTTTATTTTTTGACCCCCCCCCTCACCCTAATTTTGGTACCAGAAAAAAGTATTTTCATTATTATAGGTTCATTTTATAGTATATTTCATTTTTCTTGTTTTTTTAGTTTGGGAATATTATAATTTTAAATTCCCCCCCCCTTCCCCTCCTTAATTTTGGGTCGATATGAACCAAAATTTAATTAGATCTTAATCACAATGCTCCAAAACTACATGTGAAATTTGGTTTTGATATTCGAACTAGTTTTTGAGCTAGCTCGTATAGAAAAATTTGATCCCTAACGCACAGACTAATAGAATAACAGAAATTTTGACAAAACAGTTATTATTTCGATAAATATATAGATAAATTAGAGCTTTTCTGTAGACAAAGACGCCATGGTTACGCCCAATTTTTTAAATTAAAATCGTTTAAGCCGTTTTTGAGATATTTTGAAAAAAACTAGCAAAAAACCACTTTTTTCATGCACGATTACAATATTTGACCATACCCTGTATGGTAAAGTAAAATGTTTATAAATGATATTTGGATACATTTTATTGGTGAAAATCCACTACTGCTATGAATAACAAACACATTATTATGGGGGAGAAAAGTTGTTCATCGATATCTGTCTGCCATTAGATGCCAGAGGAATAAATTCACTTTCGGTTCTTATTATCTTATCAATTCTAAATAGGTATCTTGAATAGATGTCACCCTTACCTGATTTTCGGCAATGCTTGACATACATAATTATGTTTTTAAATGTCCGTATCAACCCTTGTAGGTCGTAGTTTGGAGATCCTTGGGCAAGGCCATCAAAAATATATCTGAATGAGGAAGTATTATTATCTAAAGATTTCTCTAGGTGAAAAGTACGCCAGTGCATTTGATCATCAGACAGGTGAATACATTAAATAACTAATTGGAATTTATTAGTTTATTCAAATGCATATAGCATGACAGGAAAATATGAAGTATTTCCTAAGCTTCATTTCACCCTTTAAATCGTTTATATATGCAATTAAATTTAATTTAAATATTTTCGCGATAAATTGAATTTTCTTTGAATTATTTTCTCATGTTGTTAGGCGTTTAATCGACACTTTTTCCTTCATTTCCTACAGCGACCGATTTTTAATTTTCCACTATTTATCTAATCTTACGGGTAAATCGTCCTCGTTCAAGTTGCATAGCCTGACACAAAACATTGAATTCTCATGAATATTCTACTTGCTTTTCGGTTCACCTATTTTAGAACATTGTAAATTGTTTCGATTACCTATATAAAAAATAAAATTAGATAGATATATCTGAAGAAATAGAATCACCTTACGAAAAAAACAAAACATTAATCAGTTTGTTAATCCCATTTAGATGTTTAATAGTTCAATTTTTTTCAATTAAGAATAAGTATACAATGATCTTGGCATGTTCAAAGCCCCCAAGGGATCATAGATGTTAAGCAGTATGTGACGCTGTTTGTTAAATTAAATTGGTGTCTCTTTTCAGACACCATGTTCTGTTGGTATAACTATATCTACACCTACAGCCTTCCAAACGCGTGCATCCCATAGTGGGAGTTTCGCTAGATGGTCATACAGTGTTAAAAAATTGTAAATTTACTCTATGTTTACAATACAAATAGATAGGACATTTACAACATTGCGTATGGTAAAAAATACTATATTATATTGGTGAAATCACATTAAATCATTACATAAATAAATCGTAACTTTACTTTTTTCTTGTATATTCCCTAGTAGCACAATGTTTCAAACTATATAGTGCCTATATAGATTATCGAAAACTATTTTTCTTGTATATTCCCTAGTAGCACAATGTTTCAAACTATATAGTGCCTATATAGATTATCGAAAACTATTTTTCTTGTATATTCCCTAGTAGCACAATGTTTCAAACTATATAGTGCCTATATAGATTCTCGAAAACTATATAGGCACTATATAGTTTGAAATATTGTGCTACTAGGGTTAATTAGATACGTAATAGTAAAAAATATGTTGTAAGATTACAATACTGGTAATATTACTAAAAAGTTGTGAGGCCAGACTTCCCATTTTTTTTAAAGTTTTTTTTTTTGGCTTTTCAGCCTTTCTAGCCATAAGCCAATTTACGATACTAATTATTTTGTATTAAATTTGTCTCTATCCCCCCGGGGTCAGGATTTAGGAGGATGGCTCAAGTCAGATTCGAACCCGGGTCCACTTGGTTAGCAGGCTGACATGCTAAATCCTAGCCTACCCGACCCCCCCCCCCCATTTTTTAAAGTTTTTTTTTTTTTTTTTTTTTTTTTTTGGCTTTTCGGCCTTTCTAGCCATAAGCCCAATTACGATACTAGCTATATTTTTAAATTTGTCTCTACCCCCGGGGGTCAGATTTTAGCTGGCTGCCTCGAGTCGGATTCGAACCCGGGTCCCCTGGTTAGCTCGCTGTCACGCTACCGCCTAGCCTACCGACCCCCCCCCTTTTAAAGTTAGAATTATATAAGAAATGTTTAACAATGTATTAATTCTTGATTGTATATGCTATATGACATTGTCACTATAGACCATTGGTTCTTTAACTCACGGAACACTTAAAAATTTGTGAAACACCAAAATCACTAGGGTCATAAAACAAACAAAAAAATATGCAAAAACTATATTTAATTATATCCAAACGCCTCCCACCCGATCGCGAACTCCAAAGGTCGAAAATAATTTTCTTCTTCACTCAGGGCGCAACCACAATGAGGCCGCGTTGAAAGACAATTATAAATTAAATTAAATTAGGGAACGAAGAAAAGATTTTTATATTATAGACAAAAGGATCAGCCGGGATTTATAATTGTCTTTCGACGCGGCTTCATTGTGGTTGCGCCCTGGAGTGAAGAAGAAAATTATTTTCGACCTTTGGGTTCGCGATCGGGTGGGAGGCGTTTGGATATAGTTTAATTAGTCAAGCCAACTACAGAGCTGCGAAAAATGAACAAGGAAGAGATTAAAAGATTAAATAAAAATGAAATTCCAAATTCATATAGATAAGTAAATTTAACCCTTAATATAAATTGAAATCCATTATTAAAAATATTTAACATTTTTTTATTTCAATCAGGTCAAAAATTCTACAGGGGTACACAATGTCAAAAGAAATGCAAATCAAAATCAAAGCTCAATCAAACTATGTTAACTCCTGATGCTCAAAATCCGACCTTGAAATTGTAATAACTTTTTTTTATTTATTAATTTAAAATCAAGTTCATGTCTTCGAAACTATAGTCTCCAACAAATTTAAAACAAATTTCATTTTGAAACCGATGAAACAGAAGATATGCTCAGAGTTCATTGGTACGAGAAATATCTCGGAGAGCTGTATGGTAGGACTAACTACCCTGATAGCACACTCGCTCTAAAAGAAGTCTAATAAACACCAAGATATCCTATAGACATCTTAAAAACAAGATCTGAATGAGACCATTTTCTGGATAGAGCGTGTTATCAGGGTATGTATTGTCGAATTCTTTTTTTCAGCAGACACACGATGGCATTTAGCCACTTATTTTGTACTTAAAAAGATATTCATTTATATATATTTAAGTTTGAAAACTGACGCGTCAAACTCAAGCCAACCAGTCCCAATGACTTGACATCAATCTCAGCTGACGTGTAACTTAATAAATCAAAAATTATAATTATTAATAAGAAATAATAAAGGACCTGAAAAATCGATTCTAAATTCAATTTCAGAATTCGATTTTCATTTACCTAAGAAGAAACTTACAAATCGATTTTTCTCCTACCACCAAAAGATGCCGACTAAAGTAAGGATACATCTAAAAAAAGAAGAGATTGAAGGTTCCTTGGTGAATTCGATCAAAAGCATAAAATTAATATCGGATAATCTAGTCTATGCATTTCCTGAAGAACATCAAGGTGAGAAATCACACAAAGAACTAAGCCAAATTACTTTAATCAAGTCAGCGTTTAAAAGCATGTCCAAAGAGGGACATTTCAGAAATGTTAATATAACTTTATCAGATGAGATTAAGAAACTATATATAGATGAAGACAATAATTTTATATTTAAAGATTTTTTTTGGAAGAATCAACTGAAGGAAGTCTAGATTCTTCAATAAGATCCAGAATCGATGAGGATAAAACTGATACTCTCAATAACCTGGACTTAGAAATTAAAAGAAAAGAAAACATATTATTAGATATCGAAAAAAAATTTAACTTAAATAAATTTTATGGCATTCAACAAAATGCAGCAGAATGGTTAAAATTTTTTGAAATAGAATGTGAACGACATAAAATATATGATAGTATTATGAAGATACAAATTATAAGATTCTTCTTAGAGGGCAATTCAAAAGAATGGTATAGAAGTAACTTGAAAAAGATATCTGATAACGATTGGTCAAAATGGACAAAATCTTTTTATTGATTTATGCAAAAAGAGGTTGGGCTGAAGTTAGATATGCTTACAAATTTAAGTATATAGATGGTTCAATAATTGATTACAGTTTAAAAAAAGAAAGTCTCTTACTAGATGCTGAACCTTCGATCTCAGAAGTGTCAAAAATAAAAAACATTGGTTAATAGGTCGACAATTTACTGTAATAACTGACCATAAGCCTTTGGAGACTTTGCGAGTAAAAGCAAGAACTGATGAACCTCTCGGAGAACTGATATTCTATCTGTCTCAATATAATTTTAAAATTATATACTCTCCAGGAAAAACAAACTTAGAGGCTGACTCTCTATCAAGAAACCCAGTATTAGAGAGCTTTGAAAACGAAGAAGACATCTTAAAAGTAGTAAATATAGTATCTTTGGAAGAAATCATGAATGATCAGGAGTTAAACAAAGAAGAGTTAAATAATTCTAAGAATGTAGTAAAAAAAGGTGATATCGCATTCAAAGGTTTGAGAAATAATGAAAGAATATTTGTATCAAGAAGATTTGGCGATGAATTAATAAAAAAGGTTCATGACTTCTATGGACATATTGGTGTTAAGCATTTGCTAAATAAAATAAGACCTCATTATTATTTCAAGAATATGGACAAATTAATAAGAAAATTTTGCAGAACATGCTCGACATGCATTGAAAACAAATCAAGAAGAGGCAGATTAATAGGACAAATGTCACAGCTTGGACCCGCAAAAGAACCATATGAAATCATGTCAATTGACACAATTGGAGGATTTTCTGGGAATAAATCATCTAAAAAGTACATGCACATCCTAGTGGATCATATGACAAGATATGTATTTGCTCTGACCTCAAAAACACAGACAGCAAATGATTTTATAAAATTGATTGACCCAATAACAAAAAAAATTCAATAAAGACATTATTGGGCGATCAATATGCTGGGATAAACTCAAAAGAGCTAAAAAACTACCTCAAAGACAAAAATATCAAATTAATATTCACTTGTGTTGATTGTCCTGAATCGAACGGTTTAAATGAGAGGGCAAATCAAACAATCGTAAACAGAATAAGATGTAAAATAAATGGGGATAACAAAAGAAGAAATTGGTCTGTGATAGCAGATGAATGTATCAAGGAATATAATAATACTGTTCACAGTGTTACAGGATTCGCACCAGAATACTTACTTTTCGGAAACAAATCCGAGATAATTCCAAGAAGTCTCCAACAGGAAAGTAATATGGAGAAAGACAGAGAGCAAGCAGTAAAGAACTCGATCGAAGAATTCAAAAAAAATAAAGCCAGAGTAGATAAAAGAAGGAAGGAATATGAATTCAAGAAAGATGAAATGGTATATGTCGAAACAGGCAGCAAATTAAACAAAAATAAACTAGACAAGATCAGAAGAGGACCTTTCCGAATTGTGCGAAAAATTTCAAATTCCATCTATGAAGTAGCATTTAAAAAAAAGGGAAGAAAACAACATTGTTTCACAAAAGAAAGTTACTGCCAGCTGATGTCTTGGAGGGGGAGATTTAAGTTTGAAAACTGCGCGTCAAACTCAAGCCAACCAGTCCCAAATGACTTGACATCAATCTCAGCTGACGTGTAACTTAATAAATCAAAAATTATAATTATTAATAAGAAATAATAAAGGACCTGAAAAATCGATTCTAAATTCAATTTCAGAATTCGATTTTCATTTACCTAAGAAGAAACTTACATATACTCCTATATAATATTGTTTAATTGCATCTGGAACAGAGTGTACTCTTGAAAATCAACAACTTTGTTATTCTAAACAAGCAAAACTTCTCAATTGTAAACCAAATAGGTATACCTACATCAAAAATAGGCTTTTTTCAAAACAACAATCAGAAACACTTTTTTTCTTAGTTTTCTCGAAAATGCAATTAGTATTTTTACTGCGTTGTTAATGGTACTGCGCATTTACCATAAAGATCGTTCAAGACTAGTTTCCTATTTACTATACCGCATTAATAATTTTCTGGAGCATTTGAATTTGAAATAGTAACACCGCTTAAGAATCTGCTATAGAGACAGGGGAGGATCTATATATGAACTTTTGGGGCTGTAGCCCAGAGCCCCGTGGATATAAAGGGCCCCCAGCAATATTTTATTGTCCGAATTTTTTTCCTATACCGTATACACCATTATTGAAAACAGTTTTTGATAAAATGGCAATTAGTTTGATTAATTAGATAGGCACCCACGTAGTATTAGCCCAAGGCTCCTGTAAAAAGGGATGATGAGCCAAATATCAAGAAAAGGGTAGAAAATATTACAACACACATTGAGTTGAAATTGACACTATCTGCCTTATATAATAATTCCCATTATAAAAAATTGCACTTTATTTATCACTTATTTTTATATAATTCACTTTACTAGATAATCTACTTTTATTTCCTATAAATAACAATAATTATAGAGGGAAGGTAGAAAGAAATATGACTCCATAATAAAATATTTAGGATAAACGTACCATATAGAGCGGGGGAGAAGGAGGGGCAAGTTTGAGACAAATAAAAATTACATTACTAAATTTTTATTTAAATTTAAAATTTTTGATTTTTTTCACAAGTAGAATACACTAATACAGTACTGCTTAAATACAAAAACACATACGATACATTAAACATAATTTCGTGTGAGGCTTGGCCAGAAATCAAGGCTGTTACAGAATTTTATATTCGACCTCAGCGAGGGAGGGGGGCAGGTGTACCAGCTTACTTCCACCCTGTGGACGCCCAAGATCGTATATATATATATATATATATATATATATATATATATATATATATATATATATATATATATATATATATATATATGGTTTCTTGTCTTTTGTTAAGACAGATATGTTGAAAAATGAGCTGGTTCGGCATTTCTCCAATTTGACAAGTGTATTGGGGGAGTTGGTGAATCCTATGATAGTATTTATAAATTTTCAAAAATGTAATATTCTAATTGCGGGATAATTTTCGTATATTCAATAAAAATAAAAAAATAAAAATTTATAAATAAAATAAAATATGGAAAGCTCAGTAATTAATGATCGGCTAGGGATTTGAGAGAGATGTCGTGTCCTCTATTAATAGTCTGATCGCTCCTTTCTATTTAATAATTTTGACTTTTACCAGACTTCCAATATCCGTTCTGTAATGTAGGCAATCAAAAATAATTTCTTGGAATTGAGGATTTTAATTTTTAACCGGATATTATATTTACACTAGAGCTTAAAACTTCCTGACTGTATGCGCTTGACATATACTTCAGATGATTAATTTTCAAATAATGAATTCTCATTAGAATAATTTACAGAAATTGAATTTAGCGTAGGTCCTTTAGATTATCTTTTCGATAAATGCATTCATCCATTTAAAAGAAACAGATCGAAAATGCCTGAATTTAGTAAATGATATTATAGGACTGCCCGCATGGGGGATTATTATCAAGTCTCTTAATGATTTTAGAATTTCGGAAAATTTAATTTTTCCAGATTCGAAATATTCACATGTAGTCCAGTCAACGAACGCTCAAAAAGTGGGTAAGAAAACATTGAAGAGGAGAGAATTTTTTCTTATGGAATGTGTTTGGGTTAGTTAGGAGGTAAAAATACTAAAAGACCCAGGCCTACTTCGGGGCTTAGGGGTAAATTACCCTTATCAAAATTAATGCTTAAAAAATTTGATACAAGTTTTATATATTAAATTTTCTCTATTCCTTTTGATTTTTGAAATATCGCCCGCGAATATCGTTAATATATAAAAAAATTCCTATGTTTTTCGTCAAACTTTTGTCTCTAGCACCTAAGCCTTTCGTTTTACAGTAAAAGTCCTCTAAAAAGAGGTTGTAGAGAATTCAATTTTCTTTAAAATGATATATACATTTACAATTTTTTCATCAAATCATCTGGAGTTATAGAAATTTAAAAATTTCAGGTCGATTTTATACATTTTGTTAGAAAACCCCGCAATAGCTCAGTAGTATATAGGGGGTTTCAGCTTACATTAATTACGGGAAAATATGTTTTTTCTAGGATCGTTTGGTATGGTGTGGGTGTTCCAAATCTAAGTTTCTTTAAAAGTGTATTTAGTAGAAGAATTAAATTTATAACAAAGGATATAATGTGTACTTTTGAGTACCTATGCTCATGGCCTTTAATTGAAATGCAGAGCAGTGATGATTTATGAAATAATAGGTTAACTTATTTATCTAGCATGGAATATATTTTTGTCTGAACTCCTTAATCGCCGATTCAATCCTTGACTGCTTTTCTTCGAATGTTCACCAATCCAGAACATCACTCGTTACCAACTAATTGGATTTCTTTCGATTCGTTTCTCTTTAAATATTCTACTCTACCATTTACTTTTTACTCAATGACATAACTTAAGCATATATTGATAATTGCCTGTATTATATTTTCTAATAATTGTACTTATCAAGTTTAAATAATAGAAATGATTTCTTTTGTAAATAAGAAATGACAATATCTATACCTGAATTATAATTTTCTTCATTTTTTTTTGAATTGCGTAAAACAAACAATGAGCCTTTTTCCTGAGTGCAGTGCTTCCAATTAGCCACAATAGGCAGCACTTGTGGTAAGGACAAACATTATTTATTCCCCATTTAGTGCCGTCGTATTTTAGTTCACTTGATTATTTAAAATTATTAAACAAATATTTTTTTATTTTTAAATAACCACAATGCCAACAAAACATTGTAACTTTTGCTAATTGTACTTCGAATAATCGATATCCAGAGGAAAACGTGTTTTTCATGCCATTTGTAAATACCTCACATTGACGAGGTCAAGAGTGATAAATAGATTCATCCATCGAGGAGAATGGATTTGACAAAACAAAAAATAACATAATTAGGGTGTTTCTAAATTGATGAGAAATATTTTAAAGGATGATTTTTCAGCAAAAATATAATCTTTTGTTCAAAACCCTTCCCCTCCCAGTTAGGGGGAAAAATTGTTTTTATTTAATACAGTGAAACCCCTCAAATACGAACTAATTGGGGCTGTAGCCTGTTTGGATTTCAATTAATTAAAAAGTTTTGATGCAATATATTATAGAGGTTGATTTTTTCATCCCCTTTTGATAACATTTTATGGTTTCAAAAATCTTCAAAAACTGCCATTTTACTAGCATCAGTTATCTTACAAATTTCATTATTCTAAATTCTTCCATATACGAGCCCCGTCCCATCTCAATTGGCCCACCAATATTTTTTCTTTTTAAATAAAATTATGCTAATTCACGGTAAATTTAATTTAAATATTTATTTTTATTATCATTTGGAACAACATTTTAAACAATTTAAAACATTTTATTGTAACATTTAACTTAAAATTATTTTTTAATTGTTGAAAACATATTTTTATATAAAAAATAGTTCTTTGCTTTTCACGATTTTTTTTTTTGTTTTAAGAATATTTGAATATGTGAAATAATCAAGTAGGCTTTGCTCTTTTTCAACAAAAGAAAGTTTGTTTTGTTTATTTTTACTAAAAATAACTCGTGGAAAGGTTGTTGATGTAAAAAATTCGCTCAATTATTATCAATTTATTTAAAAAGGGAAAATTAAATGCGGAAATTGACGATCTAGTTAATTTATCAAAGTTTACTGTCAGAAATATTATTCGAGTTTATAAAACAACGGGTACAATAGCTACAAAACCTCGGCATGCGTCGAAATCCAAAATATCAGATGCTGATAGACGGGCATTGAAGAAGATTATTAGAAAAAAAACTGGCGTTCGAACTATGGTGAATTATCTGTTCTTTGGAGCGATGCTGTGGGGCGAAGTGTTTCAAGATCCACGTGCCATAGAGAAGCCCTTAAGTTAGGTTTTAAATCTTACAAGGTAATTTTATTGCAACTTATTCCAAATTTTTTTTTGTAATTTTACTATTTTTTTAGACGAAAGAAAAGCCACTCTTGACATTAAAACAAAAGAAAAACCGGCTTAAATGGGCTAAAAAGTCACATTAATTGGACGAGTGATGAATGGAATAGTGTCCATTGGAGTGATGAGTCTCGTTTTGAAGTTTGTGTTGGGGACAATCGAAGCAGAGTTATTCGTCAGAAAAATGAAGCTTTCAATTCAGATTGTTTAAAAAAGAAAGTAAAATTTCCTGCTTCAGTTATGGTATGCGGTTCACTGTCTGCTAGAGGTGTTGGAAAACTTCACTTTATTGATGGAATTGTAAACACCAATAAATATTTAGAGATTAAAAAAAAATCGTTACTTCCAACAATGGCAGATGCATTGCAGAATAATAATAATTTTGTGTTTCAACAAGACGGGGCGGGGAGCCATACATCAAGAAAATCTTTAAAATGGCTTTCTGATCATAATGTTTCAATTTTGGAGTGGGTGGCAAACAGTCCCGACTTGTCACTAATAGAAACTCTTTGGCACACAATGAAAAAGCTATTACGAATACAACCAGCTAGAAACGTAGTCGAATTAAAACATAAACTTCAAAATATTTGGGATACTTTCACTCAAGATGAGTGACAAAACTTAATAAGCACGTTGCCCGAAAGAATGGGTTTTGAACAAAAAATTATATGAAAGACTCTCTTAATTTTTGCTGAAAAATCACCATCTAAAATATTTCGCATCAATTTAGAAATACCCTGTATTATAGGTGCATATATTTCTTCAAAACATTTTATTTGTGGTGTAGGTCCAACAGAAGAGAATCCTGATCCAGATTCTGCAACTATTAGTAAGGTAAGTTATTTTTATATCATAAATTAAATACGTTTTTCTATTTGGGCGCTGAAATATTTATATTAATAAAATAATTGTCTATGTCACTATAGACATAATTAATGAATAAATAATTATTAGTAATATACAGTAAGAAACTTATTTTGCTATTGATGACCTCTAAAGTCAGTGATACTGATTTTGGCAATAACTTTTTAATTTTTAATTTATTTTCTAAAAAAAATGCATACCCAATATTTTTAATTAACTACCAATTATTTAATACCTATTGTATAATTTTGTAGTTTTTAATTTTTAAATATAAATGATTTTTTTCAACACTAAAATCGATGAGATGTGTAATCAATAGATTAGCATATCGAAATATAAAATATAATTACTTGATTGATATTCAATCAGCTAAGAATGATTGGAATTAATTAATTAACATACCAATTATTTTCCTGGCTTAAATTAAATTCAAATATTTCCCCATCACCTAGGTATTTCAATTATTTAATATATCAACACGCAGCGATAATGGTATTTTTTATGAGTTTTTGATTTTTTATTTGTTAAAAGGGGGAAAAAAGTTCAAGATTGTTAAAGGGAGAAAAAGAAGTTCAAGATTGTTAAGTAATTTAGGCCAAGAATGTATTGTAGATATAATAAAAAACGTTAAGGATGTTTCATCGCATAGTGGAATTGTCTTTTGACAGAGTGTTAAGATGGGCCACTGAAGAAGTCGAAATAAATCGACGAAACGTCTGGCCCATTTAATCAAATCTCTGATTTTTTATATATTGTCCAATTCTCTGCTAGTCCTGTTTAAATTAATATTTATTATGGATGCGATTGATATATACCGATTTATATGAAATGTTTTATAGAATGGGAAGTTTTAGCTTTATTTAGTTACTTGCTATTGAAAAATAAATGATTGGCTTTTGTTTTGGGAATTAGATTTTAACAAGAGAGCTTATAGGCTTGGAAAAAAGATGTTACTCACAAAGCGAGAGCTTCTAGGCCTGACACGCATGGCAAGCCTCACAAAGTCTCAGCTCTTGGTTAAAAGGCGAAAGAATTTTAAACTAGGTAGAAATAAAGAAACAGACAGATTTCAATCACGCAACGGACTTACACAAACTCCTCATTCATTTTTGTGTAATTTAAGATTAACTAATGTACATGAGTGTAACTGACTTCGGCTGATTAAAATTGATAATTACTCAATAAACTTGATGAGAAATTTTTGATTTCGGCGGGAACTTAGGTAGTTCTTTCACAAATGCAAATATTTAACAAGTCTTTGAAACTTGGAATATAAGTCATTAAAAGCATAATGCACATACTGTTAAAATTTGAAGACGATTTACCACACCAAACCTGAAATAATTGCAATTAAAAATGGCATTTTTAACATAGGGTAAATATGGAAAGGGTGGGGATATGATCATTATTTTATTTTTTTCATTGAAGGACTTTCACCATCTTGATGAAAAACTAATATTTGTTAGAATAATATATTCGGAGTAACTTAAAAAAAAATTGAAATTATTTACCACGTAGTTTTGAAAAAAAAACTAAAAAACACAACATATTTAGGCGATTATTTTTAGTGGAGGGGATATAAGCACAATGGCTTGTAAACGATCGGCAAGTATGTGTGAAATTTCGTAGTATGAGTGGATAGTCACGTTAAAAAAACATAACCTAAAATTTTACTTCCGTTCATATTTATAAAGTGGTTACGAGGCTAAAACTTTTTGTGTGGATTGTCGCGAAAGAACCTCCTTAAACACAAAAGGCTTGGTATCTTCCTGAATGTCAACCCAACCAACCAAAATGGGTGGAGGTCTATAAATTTTAATCCTCCACCTGGATTCGTGGGGTTCGGAGTATAATGAGAGTTAGGGGAAGAGGAGAGAGTCCAGAGGACATTTATAGGGTTGGCGGGGTGAATGATGATCGGAGGTGGGTCTAGTGGGAAGGATAGGGGTCAGTGGGATGGATCGGGATTAGAGAAGCTTAGCAAGAGACCCTCCTAGACAAACTTTCCTGGCTGCTGAAGTACATATTTGACACCCTCAAAAATTTCCATGATTTCTTTATTTTCTATTTATTCGTGTTTTAAAATTTCTGAATAATTTTTTTCTATCTATTGATTTCTTTACTCATAATAACTCAAGAACTAAAAATCGTAGAAAGTTCGATGCGGTTATAAAAATATTTTTATTTCTACTAATTAGATTTTGAATTTTCTAGCTTCAGAACTTCTTGTTGAAAAATTCAGAAAGAAAAACTTGAATTATTATGTGAAGATCTCATGGACGGCTTAGAGCTAATGAACTGAAATTTGGCAGAATGGTTTGTCTTAATCAAAGTTGCCTCAATGTTTTTTTTTTTAAGTAAAACTTCTTTAGCAACGTATCTGTTTGAATTTTTTTGTTACAATAAAGGGAAATGTCCTAATAGAGGGGAAATAAGAGACAAATAATAATTTAAATTTTCTAATTTTAAGAAATTTTATATTGTCATGAACAATTAATGGGTTTTAAAATAATAATTTAAATTTCCTAATTTTAATAAATTTTATTTGTCATGAAATATTAGTGGGTTTTGAAAATTAAAGTTTCACTTCCCCGTGAGCTAATGAGGATGAGGCTCACAGATTTTTTTATTTTTTATTTAATGCAATCGAATGCAAGAATAAACCAAAAATAAGTACATTATTACTAATAAATTCTTGTGAATGTAATGATTTCTAATGAAGATTAACTCAGACAGTGGATGAAAAAAATTATATTTTTAGCGAGACAATTGAGTAGCTCTTATATATAATTGAAAATATTTACAAAATATACTTGAAATGGCTTAATTATGATTAAAATTAGGTGAATATCTGTTTCAAGATCCACCTGGAATTAGTATATTGTACAGCGATCGGAGGGGCCACAATATACCTATTAATTCCAGGTGGATCTTGAAACAGATATTCGCCTAATTTTAATCAATTAAAATATTTAGTTACCAAAAGTAGGAGAGTTGATGATTCATTCATAAGAAGAAATCATTGAGCTTGTCCTCTTCTTGATGCAAATATAATTCTATAAAATTTATTTCCTAGAGACTATATTTTTGAATGTTTGACCTTTATCATCAGTATTTTTAATTAAAAAATATTCTATCTGTTATCTCTCGTGGGTTAAATTACTCAATTGAATGTAGGTCGTTTTGTTGAAGTATTCAACAAACGAAGGTCAAATTTTCGAAACTATAGTCTCTAATAAATAGATTTTATACATCTATATATTATATACTCATTACATTTTATATGTATATGATATGATTATTTGCATTAACCCCATTGATTTCTCCTTATGGCTCATGTATCCAGTGAATATAAAAGTTTTAATCCTCTGGAGCTATTGTATTTTCATGTCCTTACTTCCTGAACTCTCTCTCTTCGTAACATAAAATCCCGCAACCATAAACTTAATAGTAATTAATTAAAAAAATCTTCGAAGCTCCTCGACTCAATTGCAGGTTTTTTCTCTGAATTTGAACGTCCAGGTGTTAAAAGAGCGGTCACTCTTGCCGGGCATTGATTGCATTGCGTTGCCTCGCTGACATCCTGTTACCCCTCCATCGCGTTGGCCCCGCCCCTCCCCACTCGGACAATCGCTGCTGCGTGCACATTGATCGACACCCGCGATACGCTTGTTCGGCGCTGGGTGCGCTGGCTCGCCCATTTACCTGCGCTGCTTGCCCCTCTCCCCCCCAGACGGCCAATGCCCGCCCTCCACCGCCGCCGCCGCCGTCGCTCCAGAGGCCGCGCCGCCCAGTTGGCTCAGTCTTGGCCGCGCCGCCGAACGAATTAATCGATTTGCTCGATCGGCAGCATCAACGACCGCTCACCGAGTGCCCCGACGACTCACAAGGCAATCTGCAACAGCCGACCACTCGCTTCTCACACCTGTAAGTTGATGCATCAACTTCAACCCTTATTGCCCCAATCAATCAGATTCACACGTTTTTTTTAATCCATTGTGTTTACAAATATGAAACTGGAGAAAAATCATTTTCATCCATGATTTTTTCTTGCTCTATGACTAGAGTCTGATTCCTACGTTTTGAATACTTAATTTTCTTTTTATTACCCGTTGCATTAATTAATAAATATATTTCGAAAAGGCCTTCAGACTTTTTCTAATATGCATATCCCTTAGACCAGTGTATCCTTGCACAGTAGAGTGCCGCAAGATATTCCAAATGTGCCGCGAAAGATTAAAAAATTTAGGTAAAAATAGTTTAACTTGTGGCTTTACTCGATCAGAAAAATTCTGTCGATCCACTTGATATAAAGTTTTGAATTATTTTTTTATAAAGAAAAAAAGGTTGATTTTCAAGACACTTGTTTCCGTTGTTCAACAATTAGTGAGGTACAAACTGGCCTACCTACGTGTTTTTAGTGATTGTTTTTGAAAGTTAAAATATAATTACAATTACAGGCAAATTAAAGTCTAACAAATTAAACCGACAAGTTAAAACTGTGGATCAGAAAAATTAAAAATCCAGGCGTACAGATTTTAACAAACAAATTTAGAATTTAGAGCCTCGATTTGACATAATCTCAAAATCAATGGCATCCTTCTCACTAATAAAATTATCTATATTACTACCTATAGCTATATATATATATATATATATATTTATATTTTATGTGATGATGTCAGGGAAAAGGCTCCCTTATCTTCACCTGGTCAAAATCGAGCTAATGACATCTCCAGTTTCTCCCGCCTAAAAATTCCAAAAATTAAATGAATTTTTGAATATTTAGAAGTAAAAAACGTACTTTTGAGTTATATCCGTTTAAATTTTGACACTTTTAAGCAGAGAAAAATAGAGCATTTCTTCCATTTTTACCCTCGCTATGTTTTTATCTCAAATGAAATTTTGCTGCTGAATTCAAATATGTAATCAAAACTTATACCCACATTTAACTCACATTTTTTGCCATTCCTGAAAAAATTGTAAGTGAAGATAAGGACCCTTTTCCCTAACACCATCACATACTAGTATGTTGATAAACCAATTTTTTTTTATTGTTAGTTAGAGCTTATTTATTTTTATTCATATGGTTAATGTATATTTTGTTGGGATTTTTATTTGGGGTGCCGCGAAATAAATACTCCTTGTCTAGTTTGCCGTGAAGTAAAAAAGTTTGCCAAACACTCCCTTAGACTCTAATTATACAAAAATGATTGCTGGTCATTCGAACCTAGTCTAAAATAAATAAAAACTTTATATTAAGCCGAAGACATATTTTTAATTTGCTCCTTATTTCTTAAAAAATTAGCAATGGAAAAACTAATGACAGATTTTATATTCAATAGTTCTCTGACTGTGTGTCTAGATTCCGATGCCCACGATAACTCAAAAACGAATAAACGTCATATAAATTTTATTCAGGTGCCAAATGTTTCTATTTCCTATGAAAAATGATTTTATCTTGGGTCTTTTAGCTTTAGAATTTCCTGCTAAAAAATGCAGAAAAATATTTCTGGGATGATTTTATTGAGACTTTAAGAAATTGTTATAAAATAGGTATAAATAAACCGGTGATAAATTATTTCTAAATTAATTAAATTAATGAATGAATTTTTAATAGTTTATTATATTTAAATTAAATTCTAGGCCAGCTGCAATTGGACAGTGTAGTCAGATTTGAAAAAGTTTTCACTCCACATCCAATTTTATCTCTATTACTATAGAAACTGAAATTTCTATATTATACATAAGTATTAAGGTGCTCCTTATTTTGGATATTTTCGAATATTTACGCGGACAGGGGCTCATATTGTTAGGAAAAAAAAATATCTCTCTAGTTTCAAGTCTCTATCTCAATTTTAACCTAGTGCTACACAGCGATTAATTTTCCCATCTAAATAACATGGGATTTTTGGCCTTGAACGATGAATTTTTTATTCCGGCCAAAGTAATAATTCAAAAAATTTGAAACTCTGTACACTTTATCCTTATTTAATTATTATAATAATAGCTGTTCCTCAGAATTTTTACGGAATTTTAGCTATTATAATTTTGGAGTCTATAACTTACTAAAACTAAGATATATGGTAGCAGTATTTTATCTAGATGTAACTCCAAAATTGTAATAGCTAAAAATCTGTGAAAATTCTGAAGGATAACTACTCTTTAAGTTTTTTATCTTTTTTTATAATGATAAAGTTTACTGAGTTTCAAATTTTTTGAACTATTACTTTGGCCGGAATAAAAAATTGATCGTTCAATGCCAAAAACCCCATGTTATTTAGATGGAAAACTTAATCGCTGTGTAGCCCTAGGTTAAAATTGAAATGGAGACTTGAATCTTGGGGGATATTTTTATTTATTTATTTAGAACCATATGAGCCCTGTCCGGGTAAATATTCGAAAATATCCAAAATAAGGAGCACCCTAATAAGAATAATAATGAAAATCTTGTTTTTAAATTTGAAGCTGAGATTTTTACAGATATTTAAGGTCACTTGATTCTTTTAATCTCTATGTTATCATAATCATCATAAAGTAGACAGTCTTAAGATTGTTTTGAGGCACCCTCCTGCCTCCATTCTACTCTATCCTATCCCCACTTGATCTCTTCTCTTTGGTAATGTCAAGAACTACATCGTCCTAGTGTGACTTTTCTTGAATTCGATTAGATTAACATAATACATGCCAACTCTTATACTTATAAAAATCCCTAAACACATTAACTACATTATCTCGAAAAATATTCAAATCTCGATCTTCTTCTTCCCTTTTTGTGTGTGTATGTGTATTCAATTTTCTGGCGAGACCTTTGAACAAATAATTATGGATTATTATGAAATTTTGAATAAATATTAAGGCAATGACAAAATTATATTTAAAGTAGGTACTTTTTTAGTTTCTTTCTCTAAAAAGTAAGAAAGGAACGAGCCCGACCTAATTTCCCACTTTATTTCAATACCTTTTTAGTTTAAACAAAATTTCTCAAAAACGGCTGAACGATCTCGAGAAAAAATTTAAATGAACACTACAAGGTGTAAAAATTTTTTTCATAATAAACAGTAGGTATAAATTTTTTTCTGATATATTAATTATTTATAAGAGAATTTGTTATATCTTATTATATTAAACGAGCACATCTTGTACATATATATAATATATATATATATATATATATAGAATCGGTTTCTCGAAAAAGACTCTAACGATTTTGCTAAAAATTGGTGAACTTATGAGTCTCATGAGTTATTAGTCGTATTTTGATCCGATTGAAATAAAGGAAGGGGCTGTAAATTAGTCATGTCGCAAAATAAATATTTTAATCGTTCAAGTCTCATGAGTTATTAGTCGTATTTTGATCCGATTGAAATAAAGGAAGGGGCTGTAAATTAGTCATGTCGAAAAATAAATATTTTAATCGTTCATATCTTGTCTTCAGTAAGTCGTAGTGTCTTGAAATTTGAAACTTAAGCTATTTAGAGGCAACAAGTTACCGAGCATCGCTCGGTGCTCCAGAGGCACTTATAATTAAATAAAGAAAAATGATAAATCATTCAAAATTCTTTGTTGGGGAGTATATATTTTTTTTCTAGCCTCATTAGCAATAAATAAAGGATATTTCTATTTTGAAGTGTCTTTTTCTTTTTCTCTATTGTTATTTATTTTTATTAAAATTATTCTTTAAATGAGCCCCTCACTGCACAAATCGATTAACCCCATTTTTTGAAATATCTTAAATTTATGTGTCAAAAAGCAGTTGGTTCAGTCATAGCTTTATATATTTATATTAAATTTCTCAAATAATACAGATTAACACCTTTAAACGACAGTTTTTTTTTTTTTGGTTATTGAATATTAAATAATGAACCTAATAATGTACCCTATTTCATCGCATTTCTCCACTTTTTGTTTTATGGAGTTAGTCGATTTGTGCAGTGAACGGCTCACATATCAATAGGTCTTGCACAAAATGAATAAATAATTTTTTATTTTGAAATATATTTTTGTTTTGTTTCATTATTTTAGTAACCAGTCTACCATTGACTAGGATGAATTTCGTTTTTACTAAGACTTTAAATATTTTTTTAGGTTTGTGCTTAGTATAAATAAATATATTAGGAACCAGATGTAAGGATCACTTAATCATAAGAAAATAATATATAACGATGTGCATGTCTTCTAAATGAAAAGAGATTAAAAATAAAGCGAAATTTAAATTTTTAATTGAAAAGTTTTTGTTTTGCCGAGAGTAGCAGAGTTGTTGATTCACAAAGAGAAACAAAGAGGTTGTCCTCTGCTTGATGCAAATAAACATATACACATATATCTCAAGATGATATATCTGTATATATATTATTTATTTAATAAATAGATATATGTGTATATGTTTATTTGCATCAACAGAGGACAACCTCTTTGTTTCTCTTTAAATTTTACTTAATTTTGGTCCTCTTTTTTTAAACGATTTAACTCTCTCTCACCCAGAAAGTAAATACGTTTAATTAAAACCAAATAATTCGATTTCAATTAGAATAAAAGCATTATTATCAATCTTTTACTATTTTCCAATCATTTTTTTCAAATTTATATCCTTGCTTTTTCGTGATTTACTAAAAAATAAATTATTGATATTTTGACAAATTAATCTGTTAATAATTAAATTCTTCCAGACCCAGTGAGGACCAGGATTATTGACCATAAGAGAAAAGATAATTGAGAGACATTTTAAATTCTTAGAAATTTCTTTTAATTGCCTCACAATAGAATAACAATTTTTAGGCCATTACAATTGAAGTATTCTTTACAAAAATCCCATTCTTAATGTCATTTTCATGAAAATCTTATATAGTAAATAAGAGTCCATCACTTTCGATGTTCATTGCCTGAAAAATTTCTTCTAAAGCTCCAGTAGTTCAAAATAAGTTCTCTTAAAATATCTATCCCGGGACGTTATAAACAAATCACGTTCATTTGGGTTTCCAAAAGGTGATTAATTTTGAGGGAGATTGTTTTTTCTATATTCAAATGAAAAACATATATGTATACTGTATATGTAAAATAGGATATGAAAATTATTTCTCTTAAATTTTCTAAATGTACTATTTACTAACAGAAAATCAATAAATGTGATGGTGTCAGGGAAAAGAGTCCTTATCTTCACCTGGTCAAAATCGAGCTAATGGTAGAAACAACTGAACAAATCGCTTTTTTATCCCGTCCGAAAATTCCAAAAATTGACTCAGTTATGAATTTTTGAATATTTAGATGTAAAAACGTAGTTTTGAGTTATAGCCGTTTAAATTTTGACAATTTTTAAGCAGGGAAAAATAGGGGATTTATTCAATTTTTACCCTCGCTATTATTCGCTATTTGCTACTGAATTCAAATATGTAATCAAAAATTATATCTACATTTAACTCACATTTTTGCCATTCTTTAAAAAACTGGTAGGTGACGACAAAGGCCCTTTTACCTTACCAGGACCTTTTACCCTACCATCACAAATGATCCTGGACTAGTAAACAATTATTTTGAATTCATTTTTTTAAATACTTTCAATTTTAAAATTAAAAAATATTTTAGCTTAGAGCCTGTTTAATTTATTAGAATAAATCAAAGAATGTGTCCCGCTTCAAATAAAAATATAAACTTGATTTATATTGAGTGGATATTGATGAGGCAGTCAAAAAAAAAGAAGATAATTTATACTATCTTTTTATTTTTATCCAAAAACCGACGTTTCGGAGGCTATTCCCTCTTTCTTCAGGGTTTTGATTTATATTATAATTTTGAAGGTTTCACCTCTCTTAAGTTTCAAAATAAATATTACGATATATATATATATACCATATATATACTAGTATACGTTTGTCCCTATGAGTTCCCTACCTCCGTCATTCTCGACACTTATAATCTCATTAAGGTTGCTCGTACAGTACCCCGCAAGTCAAAATAAAATCTAAATTTTTTTTCGACTAAAATTAAAAATTTTCACGCATAAATTAATTGTTTTAATTTAGTTGTTAGCTAACATCATTTTTATCGGAAATATCAAATAATTTAATTAATAAATATAATAAATAAATGTCTTTTGACTCGAGTCACGTGATTTATTTATTTTTAAGTGAAGCAGGCTGATATTTTCGATCATATAGATTTGAATATTTACAAAACCCTGGGTCAGAAAGTTTTTTTTAACGTTACCTACGAAAATTTATCTATATAAATAACAGTTTTTGTTTTTTTCTCATCATACGATTTGGCTAGATTAATCGAAATATATGCTTTCAGCCAACATTCCCTATTCACTATGTGTTAAAAGTCCGATTTTTAATAATTAATTACACGAAAACCATTGGTCAGATCTTTTCAAAAAATTATTTTATACGTATTTGTTATCTATTAATAACATATTAAAATTCAGATTTTTAATCCAACATTGCTTTAATGTTCGAACAACCTTAAATTTAAATTTACCTCTATTATATTTTGAACTTTCTTCTATTTTTCTTATTACCTGAAAAATTAATTAGTTACTAACGTACTACTAAATATACATGTCAACTATTTGATATTTATTTATTTTGCGATTCGTCCTATTCTTTTTCACGATAAGCCTACAATTTCAAGATTGTGTCTTCTGCTGGAATTATAAATTTTATTTATTTATAAATAGCAGAAGACACACTCTTTATTGTCTCCTTCAATATATAAAAATTCTGCTACTCTCGGCACAAAAACTTTCAATCTATTAGTATCTATATTCAAAACATATTAAACATATTTTAAGATATTTATTTTCTTTTATAGAATTTAAATATTTTGTACTTTTGTCAAAATAAGCACGTTTTGATTTTTATTATGCGTTACATTAATTAATAAATATAATTTGAAAACGCCTTTAGGGTAGGCTTTAAAATCTACAAGAAATGCCTAAGGGGTTGCATACGCCTTAGGCTATGTATTAAAAATTCATTAAAAACTATTCTAAAATAAGTAAAAACTTCCTTAAACTGAAGTCAATTTTTTTAATCTTTATTCCTTATAAAATGAGTAATTGATAAAGTAATAACCAATTTTAATTCAATAGTTTCTTTTATTAAACTGCCTTCTGACCTTTTTTATGATTTTGTAGCTACTTGGAAATTTTATCATTTATAGATACTAACATGTGATCTATCTATATATATCTATCTATCTACCTAACATGTAAAACACCATCAACTCCAACCTATTATAATTTACTATCATAGCGTTTATCTGACGCTATTTAATCAATAATTCCCCCTAAAGTTTCATTTTTACGAAACATACAATTTTCAAATATTCAACACCCCTTGACGTTTAAATTAGAGACAAATCAAAAAAACGATATGTCAACTCGTTTATCTTTCTGACCCTTAAGAGTTAAATTTTCTTCCGATAATTGACTTTCCACCGTCATATTGCCTTCAATCTTTCAAGACTTGGATCCAAAGATAACTTCAACTTCGACTCAGTCTCTGAAATTTAATTCTATCCTCCATATTCTTTTTCACGGTGCAAGGGTGAACCCGGGACTACACTTCTTACATCAATATCAAAAAATATACATATTTATCAGTTCGTCTGTCTGACATAGCTTCATAATAGTTTTTACAATTTACCACCTTTTGTTATGAAATTTTGTCAAAGAGAAGTAAAAAAAATAAAAAAAAAAAAAAAAAAGTGAGACTTCTCTCTGATACAGGCAGGAACTGATATGGAACAAAATCCTTTATACCTCAATAGGGTATTGGTAAATGAAATTGAAACTAACGCAATTAGGTCGCTGTCACAAATGTCATATGCATAATCAAAGAATATTATTTAATAAATAGGTTTGGTTTTTGTTTATATGCCATTTGAACACTGAAGAACCCAGTTGAGAGAGTTCAAGCTTTCACCACCAGTTGGCCTATCTGTAATTTCCAGTTACCCAATTGCTGGTTAGGTTTTTTAAGATCTTATTAAACATGTCACGTGAATTTTATTTGATTGCTCTTGATGTTGCCCACAAAATCGCTAACAATGGGTCCATAATTTCGCAACCTTTTGATTTTAAAATTTGTTAAAAACCTTTAAAAAGTAGGTTAGTGTGATTACTTTTGATGTGATTATTTTGATTACTATAATAATTAGTTTAGATGACAGATTAAAAACAAACTAAAAAACCTTTGATATACACACTTGGTCCTACGTTTTTTCCGCCCAGGTCAGGAATTTTAAACACATTGGATTACTAAAGGTAGGAGAAGATAATTACAAATTAACCCGTAGAGAATGTTCTCTGAGGTTACAATGAAGGGAAAATTTCCTAGGATAGGATTTGAGAGAGAATACATAAAAGAATAAATTAACTTCAATCTTGAGATTTTTAATATTTCGACTGATATGGCAAAAGTGGAAAACTTTACGTCGATCTTCATTCTTGTTCCTGTGTCATACTTACAACTTCAAGTAATAGAGTTGTCAAGGAAAATTTTAGAAAAAAAAAAAATACACCACTCACCATAGAAAATAAATCACGGCAATAGTTTTGAATTTCACGAACTGGAACAATATCTTCGATAATTTCACGAACCGGAGCAGAGTTCCGGTTTGCTCCAGACCATCTGAGTTTTTGTGCTTATTGACCGGTGTTCCACAAACATATATTTTAAATGTTCCACGGGAATTATATACTTTAAGCTACGAAATTACTCTTAAATTCTTAAATGATCTTTGGAGTGCCGTTTAAAACTAGTCAATTTACTAATTTTATTTTCGAGCGAACTAGCGAAGCCATTGTTTCTGATAACTTTGCTGTGAAAAGTCGATTTTTTATTTGTATTTGGTTTTAAATTGAATCGATTTTCTTGTTAATTTAAAGAGTAAATTAAAGAGTAAGTCCAATGCTTATAATGCAAATAAATATATGCAAATCAACGAACCATTTCATTCATTTAACGATTTTATCATATACACTTATATATTTATTACCTATTGATATATTTATTTCTCATGCATGTGACACCCCTTGATTTAATTTTATATTTTCGAGTGGTTTGTTCTGATCTTGGTTCCAATGTGAGTTAGAATTTTTACAAATATAATATTTTTTTACTATTACAAAATGAATTACTACAATTTGCAATAAAATTGCATATTTTTACTAGCAAAATTTTATGACTCTAGTGATTTTGGTGTTTCGTGACTTAAAAAAGGTTACGAACGCATGCGCTATAGTGAGTATATTTTTCTTAGTAATGTTCTAATAATATTTAGCAATTTAAATTTCCTTTTGTCTTTACCTATATTTGATGAAACATTTATTTTCGTCACTGGTGAATCCAAAATCCAAATTGTCTTCACCTTTTCCCTTTTATGTCCCTCTTATCTCCCTCTCTCTTGATTTAAATGGATTCTCTAATTGGTCTAGTTGTTCATGTCGAAGTTAATTGATTTTCTTTGGCTGGCATATGTTTTTCCTTCAACACCAATATTTTATGAAGTGAATCGTTAGGGAAATTATAGGTTTCAAACTTTGGAGAGTTTCATTTATTTTTGAAAAACATTTATTTTCTTCGGCCCTAAAAATCAAAGCTTTTGTTATTAGGTGGCTCATCTAAGTATACTTAAAGTTCTCTTGTTACTTTACCATGATTTTTGTTTATTCAAGTTGAGAAATGTGTCAAAAATTTATTTTCAATCATACTTTTTTCTCTCCGTCCTGTATGTCTGGATTCTTTTATCCGCGATAACTCGAGAACCCAAAGCCCATATAAAGTTCTTTTCGGTGTGTTCTTATATTTTCAACGGAAATTAAGTGATTAATGAAGTTCGAAATTAAATATTTCATTGAGAAGCTGTATCTTTGTGCTAAATTTCAGTTTTCTAGCTCAAGAGAGTTTATGGATTTCCCATTTAACGTATACAAGGCTTCATTTTCCATTCATATTTTATTTTAATTTCAAAATAAGTTGTTTCATAACACAAACTTTCTTTTAGTGAAAGAACTACATATTTCCATAAAAGCTAAACAATTAGGTTAAAAAAATGTCGCGAAAAAATTCCTAGATTAACTTCTTTCTACGAAGAAAATAACGTTAAAAATTGCACAAATTTCCATAATTTTGCAGACAGGATTCCGAGTTTTTAAAAGGATAACGTTTTTCTCCTCATATTTCGAATCAAATATTTATCATGGGATCATTTTGATTCAAAATCATTTGGGATTCAATTCAAGAGAAACCACTATTAATTCATTTTCAATTAACTTGATTAATTTTTTTTCTTTCAAAAACGCACATTGATATTCTGGTAAAAGAATATAGGTAATTATCTAGTCTAATAAATTAGTTAGAAATCGAAAAAAAACGAGCTGAATTCATTTGGCTGACAGGCAATGTTAATTAATTATCAGTTGAGGGTAAAAAAATTACTCTCTTAAATTACCGTGAAAAATTAAAATATATTTTATAATACATTTTATTTTCATTTTCCAACGAATAATTACTTTAAATTTTAAATAAAAAATGTTTTAGGACAAGAGTAAAATTTAAATAGTTACCTAATTGTACAATTTAATATTAAATATAAATTTAATCGTTGTGATATAATGATTATTCCAATAGTAATAGAGTAAGTAGGTTCTAGTCACTTAAGAGTGACACACGCAAAAATATTATCTCAAAATTATATAAATACCTTTCTATTTAAAACAATTGAACTTTGAAACTCTCTTCAGATATAATTTTAAAAACAGTATAAGTAAAATTTAAAACTATAACTTACAGTGGTAGGGTTGTTGTATTATTAAAGGGGCACGGAATTCTTATTTTAAAAATTCAAGGGCCAGGTTGGCAATGAAAAAAAATTCGAAATAATTTTTAAGGGTCTGAAACCGAAGGATATAAATTTCTAAATACACTCACCAGCACAAAATTTATATTTAGGTATAACTAATGTCACCTAGCCTCTGGGGGGAAGTGTTTCGTTCCGGGGTTTTTAAAAAAATGATCCAATCTTCTTGGCCAAATATTCAAGCGGTACTACTGCCATCTATGTATAACTAAGTCAAGTTTCCGGTCCTCCGATTCGACCTACCTACCTACAAAAGACTATTTGATTAATATAGATAGAAGATAATTTCCACATTTTTTTTCTATTTAACACTACTGATAGGCGGGTCTATTTTGCTTCTTCTAGCCATCGGGTTAAATCCAAGCAAGTCATTTGAAATAACCTTGTGCGTTGAATTTTAGCTCGATGACTAAGAGAAACAGAATAAACTTGAGAGTATGCCTAGTAACCATAAACACAAAGTTAAACGATCTTTTAATTCAAAAATTAACATAAAGAAATGTCCAGTCATATCGCTGATTAATTTTTTTTTTGATATTTTTGATAATTAGTTGTTTCGAAATTTATTGTTGAAAATTATCGAATTTTGTGCCGGTGAGTTTTATTTCTAATGTTTTTAATAATACAATTTAATTTTTTAATGACATTAATGAGATTTTTTCTCTTTTTATTTTTTTACACCTCTTTTTATTTTTTTACACCTCTTATACTTTTATAAATACACATTATACATGCATCTAATAAATAAATATATAAAAAAAATTCCAGGAAGGGGACGATTATTTTTTATAAAATCGAGCATTTTTAATAATAAAGTAGATATAAATGTAAAAAATTTTGGAGAAAATAATATTAATTATGTAATTCGATATATGGTTTATTTAGTGTCAGCAGGATAATTTTTCTGAGAAGAATCATCCCTGGTACTTACTATATATCATTTACGGAGCATTCAATACTGAATTAAAAATAAATTTAATTCTTAAGGTAGTTCTTTCACAAATGCAAAAATTCAAGAAGTCTTCGAAACTTGGAATATAAGTCAGTAAAAGCATAATAAACACACTGTTAAAATTTGTAGACGATTTACCACACTAAACATGAAATAATTTCAATGAAATGAACTTTTTTACATAGGTATGATAGATTGGGAAAGGGTAGGAAAATGATCATTATTTTTTAATTGAAGGACTTTCATCATCTTGATGAAAAACTAATATTTGTTAGAATAATATATTCGGAGTAACATAAAAAATAAACTGCAACGGATCGTTGCTAAACTTTATCCAAATTCATTTGAAATATTAATATGTTTGTTCCTTTATTATTAATCAGATATCACTTGCAATTTGTAGTTCAACCAACCCTTCAATTTAATGAAAAATTTGTAGTTCATATTGAAATTAATTCAAAAACAATTCTCATTTTTCAAGCTTGAGTTGTTTACCAAAAAAGAATTTAGTCTTTTTGATTTTAAGTCGATTCTTCTACATTTTCAGTAGAGGTTTCCATTAATAGTCAAAACATCAAAAATGGAATGCAATAAGGTTATTCCTCTAGTATTAGATAAGAATCGATCGTTATTTTTGATTTTAAGTCGATTCCTCCATGTCTTCAGCAATGGTTACCAATAATAATCGAAACGTCAAAAACCTAATGTAGAATTGTTATTCCTCAAGTATTAGATGAGAATCAATCGCTATTTTTGATTTTAAGTCGATTCCTCTATGTCTTCAGCAATGGTTACCAATAAAAACCGAAACGTCAAAAATCCAATTTAGAATGATTATTCCTCAAGTACTAGATGAGAATCAATCGCTATTTTTGGTTTAAAGTTGTTTTCTCTATGTCTTCAGGAATGGTTACTAATAAAAACCGAAACGTCAAAAATCCAATATAGAATGGATATTTCTCAAGTATTAGATGAGAATCAATCGCTATTTTTGATTTTAAGTCGATTCCTCCATGTCTTCAGCAATGGTTACTAATAAAAACCGAAACGTCAAAAATCCAATATAGAATGATTATTCCTCAAGTACTAGATGAGAATCAATCGCTATTTTTGGTTTAAAATCGATTTCTCTATGTCTTCAGCAATGGTTACTAATAAAAACCGAAACGTCAAAAATCCAATATAGAATGATTATTCCTCAAGTACTAGATGAGAATCAATCGCTATTTTTGGTTTAAAATCGATTTCTCTATGTCTTCAGCAATGGTTACTAATAAAAACCGAAACGTCAAAAATCCAATATAGAATGATTATTCCTCAAGTACTAGATGAGAATCAATCGCTATTTTTGGTTTAAAATCGATTTCTCTATGTCTTCAGCAATGGTTACTAATAAAAACCGAAACGTCAAAAATCCAATATAGAATGGTTATTCCTCAAGTATTAGATGAGAATCAATCGCTATTTTTGGTTTAAAATCGATTTCTCTGTCTTCAGCAAAGGTAACGGATAAGAAAACAACACAGTTGCTATGGTTACTCATAAAAATTCCTCCCAAATTTTTAGCATTTCACAGAGAGAAGCCTATCCATTCTTACTTAAGCAAGGCTAAATGAGCTATATTAAAACTTTCAAATGAATAAATTTTAAAGAATTAAAAAAATTTAAAAAGTACCATCTAACTCTAGAGTAAAGTACTTTAAAATATAATTTTACTAAAAACTTTATTTAACCTTTTTTGTGGTCCCCAAGGTACTTAATTAGGATATTAAATTTCATCAAAATTGGTTAAGTCATTTTCAAGATATTTAGAAAAAACTAAAAAAGTACTGAAATAAAGTACTAATGTTTGTGGGCCGATCTGTACCAAAAACTAATCAGCGCTTCATTTTGTTAAACTAATGGTAGGTTTTCAATTTCATTTCAATCGGTGCAACGGTGTGGAAAAAATCGTGGGCCAAAAAAGCGATAACATACATCCATCCATACATACATCCATCCATACATACATCCATACATACATCCATCCATCCGCACGCACTAAATGAAAAAATCGCACTTTTTGGCCTCTCGACGAGACCCCATGTAATTTTTGGCAAAACCGTCACGTGCTAAAATTCAACCTAATTGAATACTACAATTTGTGACTTTAATTGAGTCCATGGGTTCCGTAGTCTTTACCTGAGGACCCTTTGAAGCCACGCTTGCCCCGAGAGCGATTACAATACTTTACCCATGCTTTGCATTGGATAAAGTAAAAAAAATTGAAATTATTTACTTCGTAATTTTGATAAAAAACAAACATATTTGGGCGATTATTTTTAGTGGAGGGGATATAAGATCAATGGCTTGGAAACGATCCATTCCTAAAGAGGATATAGTATTGTGAGAAGTACAGTCACGTTAAAAAACATAACCTTAAATTTTAGCACCCTTTCATATGTATAGAGTGGTTACGAGGCTCTAAAACTTTTTGTGTGATTGTCGCGAAAGAACTACCTTTAGGTACAAGATGACAGTAGTGTTTTTCGAAATATTTTTTTTTCTTTAATTTGACTAATTCTTAAGAGATTTATAATATACCTATGTAGCAGTGGCGGGCGGTTTATGGATGCCCGGATGCGGCAAATCCCTAAAATTTCAAACACTTAGAGTATTTTCATAAATGTACCTAAGGTCGACTTCAAAATTCCAAGAGGATCTCTAAATTTTCAAATTATTATCTGTTATTTCAAATATTTCTATAAAAATTTTTTTTTTTGTTTTGAAAGTATATTGGTTCTCGAAATTAAATAAAATTGTTGCATAGTAAAAAGGAGCCAATTAAAATGTTTTTTTTTTTTCTGAAAAGAGCGCGGATAGAATGTTTGAATTCCCTGCCTGGTAGTTATATCTTCCAGTTCAAGCATGTCAATGACAATTTCAGACGAGTTTTAGTTGAATAAAAATTGTTCTCGCTGAGGAATTATTAAAATGGTAATAATACAAAAAAGGAATAAATAAAGATGATTCGAGAATTTCTGAAATAATCTATTTCTAAGAACTCTCAATATATAAGATCGGAAATAACTAAGAGTCCTATCAACAAGTCATAGCTTAATAGAATTAGGAGGAATTTAATATTTTCTTCTAGGACAGGCTGATTCAATGTGGAAGATGGTCGATTGCCCTCTCGGGGTTTGTGGAGTCTCATTCACAAGAATTAATTTCTGACTCCTACTCTCACTCACACAAAGTATCCATTTGGGGCGAAGGATGCAAAATATAATATAAAAAATTTAATGTTGAATTTGAAAAAAAAAACGAAAATGATGCCGTATTCGATGAAATTTGCAAAAAAAGCGAAGATGAAAATAAAATTTCAAAAAATGAACGGTACTTTTTTGGACAGCATTCCCTGGTTGAAAAGTCACCGCCCGCCACTGGTACCTAAGATACATTTCAGGCTAATGTGCGGCATTTATTTTTCAATATTTTTGAAAATCTTAATTATTGAAGGAGACAATAAAGAGTGTGTCTTCTGCTGGAATTATAAATTTTATTTATAACGATAAATTAAATAAATAAATAAATAATACAATTAATAATTTAAGCAGAAGACACACTCTTAATGCCTCCTTCAATATATAAAAATTCTGCTACTCTCTGCAAAAAAACTTTCAATTTAATCTTTTTAATTAACCTATCGATTGATTTTAAAATTTAAATTTTTATCTTCACATTAAGGGAGTTCGAGACAGAGTATCTATCTGGTTTATCTACGAAAAAATCTTTTGTATTTCCGCAGAGTTCTTCTGCCTACTCAATGTTTTAATAAAAAAAATTGTTAATAATCAGGTTAATTTCGAATAAAAATCTTTGTTTTGATAATATTAGTAAAAAGCATATTGGGATAAATTTTTTATCATTATAAAAACACTAGATGACGGCCGGGCCTTCGACCCCTGGCGGGGAGCGTCTCGTTTTATGGTTAAAATTTAGAATTATATATTACTTGTCAAAATTGTTCCCTTAACCAAAAATAATATTGACAGTTGAAAGATTTCCAAAAAGCTATTATCGGCCATCTTGTTTATTTGCTTTTACCCCCAGAGAGGCGCTGGCGTTGTTTCCTCGAAAAAAATGTTTTTTACATGCCACAGGTGTGATATCTATAAAAACACTATATATAAAATCATTCGTGTATTTGAATGAAATGAGTGAAAATTTCAAAGAAATCGTTGAAGAACTTTCGGAGATCCTTCAACGTATCACTTAAGCGTAACAGGACATTTTTATTTCACAAAGAGAAACAAAGAGGTTGTCCTCTGCTTGATGCAAATAAACATAGACACATATATATCGAGATGAAATATCTGTATATATATTATTTATTTGTTTGAGACTATAGTTTGTGTTTGTTTGTGTATGTTTATTTGCATCAAGCAGAGGACAACCTCTTTGTTTCTCTTTGTGAATCAACAACTCTGCTACTCTCGGCAAAACAAAAACTTTTCAATTACATTTTTATTTACTATATATAGATTTATTTAACACACAAACGATTTCAAGAAATAGAGTTGGAATTCTACATTAGTGCTTTTGTTATATTCTGTTGGCTGTAAAATAACTTTTTATTTTTTACATTTATGAATAACTAATTATTAACTAGACTGTCAAATTGAAAGTCTATTGAAAAATGTATCATTCGATTCATCAAAGTTGAATTATTGATCTGTATAAATTTGTTGAAATTAGTATAATTCGCATAGAAGTTATAGCCCTTTTTAAAGCTCGGTCCATTTATTTCCATGTTAATAGAACAATTTTCAATAATTTATTTCTCACTAATGGGACAGACGATCAACTTTAAATTTCGGGAATAAATATTTAATACATCAATGATTCGATAGTAAAAATTTGAGATTTTTCTTATAAAAATGATAAACAGTCCCGAACCTCCTGAAATGATCTAATCAGGATTGTATGTTCTGTTGCAGAGTGTCCAGAAGGAAGCATCCTCCTGCTCTTTGGTGTTGCGGGCGATGCACGGCTGCAGCCTGCGGTCAGCACGATGCTAATCTCCGTCGACGAGCTTGCGTTCGGAGGCAAAGCTGATTTGAAGGGAAGTGGCTGTGGGGGCACAGCTAGGCATTCAGCCATCTGGGGTTCCGCCATGGCCGATAACAACCTCTCACCCCCTCATCAACCCCCATCAACTACGGCCTCCACTGCTGCTCATCTGCACTGTTCTCCAGGTTAGACCATCGTTCTTTTATCAAGCATATGAAATAATAATACCTGTCCTGACATTATCCTAAACACCTAAGCGCTTTATTGATTTACTGGATCACAACTTCCGGTATCTCAAAATGACCCATTCTCTGTCAGATACCTGCAATACCACTAAAAAAGACTATGAATGTGTTAAGGAGGTCCAATGTTAAATAAAAAAATATTAATCATAAGTTTCCTGTATTTGATTCGATCGGGAATCGAATGCAGATGATTTTTATCAAATATTAAGTGAAAATAATATCCGAATTTATATATTTCTAACTTGAAATAGTGAAGTTAATTTCCTCATTAATATGTATATCAAAGAATAATTAACACATTAACGAGAATTGTTTTTGATCGCGCTTTTGATCACATCTTTTTCATTCTCTCTTGGTCCAGACTTAAGACTCAGCAGACTCCAATAGCTTCAACCAGCAGTAGTCTCGCGATATATATCTTGTTTAAAAAGCGCGATCAAAAACAATTCTCGTTAATGTGTTAATTATTCTTAGATATATTAATGAGAAAATTAACTTCACTAAAAAAATATTATATTATAACCATAACTTAATTTTTAAAATAGTTTAAGTCTCAATCTATCCTTTGGTGATGTTTCAATCACACTAATCCGTGCAAATTTTTTAAAATGTAAACATTTTCTCAGAGTCTTATGGAAAATTAAGATCTTGAAACATTCTCTTGAATTATAGTACTATTAGTTGAATAGATAAAGTTAAAAAAAAACTAAAAATTAGCTTTTTGAAACACGCAGGTTTCTTTTTTGCAATAAAATATATGATTGACCGTGGAATTTACTGAGAAATTTACTTGAAAAAATTACATAAATGCCATGTTTGGATGTAAACATAAACAGTAGAAATACAACTCATTACCAAATCATACAAGAGTTACTATCAGCTAATTTGAATAATCAAACTAACTTTTGTATTTAATTATTTTTTTTATAATTGTTTTTATTTCAAACATTTAACGGTTTCATACTATTTATTTTTTAATTCTATTATTTTTCATTTGTATTTTAACTTGTTTTATTAAATATTAGATACTAGACTTCATTTGACTCAACTGGAGCGAAAGGACCTCCTTAAGAAACAAGCGAAGGCTTCAAAATTTCGATAAGCCGACCAAGTTCAACTAGAAGTCCCATGCACAGGGTTCCGTACATTATATCTTCCAAAATACTTAAGATATCATATTCGTTTTTATTTGTCGTTGATAAAGAGATAATAAACGAATTTGTGAATTTTTTTTCGTCTTACTCTGAGCCATGAAATGTACAAAAATAATCTTGAAATATCCTTTTGGGGCAGTCGCCCGCGATTTATTTTGTTTAACATCCGTCTCCGGGTGCTTCCAACACTTCGAGGTCGTTAACTGGAAATCATCAACATTTGTTTTCCAATCACAATTAAATAATAAATCATTTAGGTTGTCAATTCAATGCAAAAAGAACTTGTCTTTTCGAACTAGTGTGAAAAGATGTAATTAATAAAATGCCAGTAAACATATTAAAGTAAATTGAAACAAACAATCATTAATTAATAAAATTTATATTCTTCTTTATTCATGTTCTTATTAGTAAAAAGAATCCCACAATGAATAACATATAAATATTGTTAATAAACAAAAAAATAAAATCAAACATAAAAACTTTAGTAACAATAAGTACATATTTCACGAATTCTGAATTCATACACTGTAGTTAAAAAAAATGTATATTCATTTGAAAAATGCGTTTAGAAACTCATAATATGATATACAGAACCCGATGAGCTCCTCGTTCCGCAAACTTGCACACACATACCTTAAACAAGTATTTTTCATTGAAAAGATTTTGTTTTGCCGAGCTGTTGAGTCATAGAGAGAAATTAATGAGGCTGTCCTCTGCTTGATGCAAATAAAAATAATATACTATATAATTATTTTTTGTATGGACCTGCTTGCTATTACAACAAAGCAAATTTACCTACATCCAATCGGGTTTTTGAGCCCATGAGAAATAACAGATAAAGCATATCTAATTCAAATGACTGAAGGACTGTTGATGAAGGTCAAAGCTTCAAAACTATTGTTTCTAACAAATAAATTATATATAGTATGTATATATTATATAGGTACATATTTAAACCCATAATATATAAGTATATGTTTATTTGCATCAAGCAGAAGAAGACAACTTTGTTGATTTCCAGTGGCGTAGCCAGAAAATTTTCATGGGGGGGGGGGGGGAGTAAATTCACAAAGCAAAATATTTTGTGGGAATTTTTTTTATTAAAACAAATAGTCCAGTTAAATTGTGTTTTTACCCGGAAAGTTTTGGGCTAGTTGTAATTTCTTCGACTCTTTGTATTTTGGTCGGCTGAATCCTAAGTTTTTGAGTTATAAGCAAAAAACCGCCAAAAAATGAGATTTTTTACCCTTTTTGGCATTTTTGACAAAGTTCCGTCACTAAATTTTGTATAGTTTTTAAGGAATTTGGTGTTGGTACTTGGTGAAGCATTTTTTAAAATTATTGGATAAAAATACTTGGTAGGTTTCACATTAAGATATAAAAAATAAATTCGTTTTATTTTTTATATCTTAATGTGAAACCTACCAAGTATTTTTTTGTCCAATAATACTAAATTTTGTTAGTATGCCTCAGATTCGGATCCACCACATCACAAAACATATAAGATCAAGAAATCAAAACTACTCCAAAACTTTCTCGCGAGGGGCCCTTTAGAGAACAATTTAACTGGACTAAAAAGGTACTTCAAGAAATTAAAGACGAACATAATTCTAGATTAAATATACGAAATATATTTAATTACGGTTAGTCTGCCATAAGAAACTGTTTGTCGTTGTCGTTATTCATCCCATGAGCCCCGCCCTTGGAGGGAGGGGATCTGATCCCCCCCCCCCCCGTTTCTACGCCTCTGTTGATTACCCTTTATGAAGTATTTTTCACCCTTGTATTAAAAATAACCATTTGAAGTACCTAAATATTTTGGTCGCAGAGTTAGTATTGATATTCTCTAATATCTGAAAGAATTTTAAATTTTATGTAGATGAAAAAATGTCACTATTAAACGTGATTGGTCTGATTTTAGAAATAAAAATACTCTTAAATAAACAGAATATACTTTTAAAAAATCTTTAGATGATGTTAGATACCTATATATGCACAATACAAATTAAAACTTGCATCCGACTTATTCCATTCCAATATAATTTTATATAACTACTCATTATATTCATTTATTAAATACCTATATTATAATTGCTTACGCAAAAATAAGCATCACCCTTTTTAAACATATTATGAACATTGTATCTTAATCATATGAATAAATAAAGATTCATGCGTGACATAATTCATGAAGGCCTTGCTTTTTGTTCGGACTTGCACGCAATATAATACAATTTCTTGCATATATAACCTTGTTTTGGAAGCAGAAAATATTATTATTTTAAGCGATTTATTTCACGGAATTATTGAGAATGTGTCTGCTGGGCAGAACTAAATACTGAACTTACTTCATTATTGAAATTTTCTTATATTTTTATTTTTGTTTTTTATTTATTTTATTTTTGTTTTTTATTTATTTTATTTTTTGCTTTTCGTGTTTAGAAAAATGTCTGAAACGTGGATATTTTTTTCTCTCATTGTGTGTTGATTTATTTAAAAAAAATAACTAATCAAATTTTGGGCTTTCTAGTTCTAGGACTTCTGGTTTAAGAATGTTTAAAATCAGAACAAAATCGAATTGTCATATGAGCTTCTATTGAATGGTTATAGAAATCTGGTACAAAAAGCTTGTATTATTAAACTAACAATCTGTGTTAAGATTCAGCTCAAACCGTTCATTCACAAAAAAAATTGCTAAATTTTCGAAGAGTCTACCAATTACTAAAGATTTCACATTTTAATTTGAATGTCAGGCTTTTGTGACAGTAAGGATAGATTAAGCTAATTCAAACTTAATGAAATTATTTTTAATTGTCTATCTAAAAAAGTTTAAAAGTATTTCGGATAATATTAAAATCATAAAGTTTTCAAAGAAAAATGAAATATACTATAAAATGAATCTATAATAAATAAGTGAGTTATTATTTTTTTCGGGGGCCAAAATTGGGGGGTTCAAAATTAATATAAAATAACAAAATTTTCAAACAAAAATCGAAGAAAGCTGATATTATTAATCAAATAGTTTCATAATTAAAAAGAGATATTATTTTTTTTTTTTTTTTTTTTTTATGCAATCGAATGCAAGAAGGGGTGCACCAGTAAAGATGTAGCCCCTATGGATCTCGAAAGACCCTTGCATTACCGAAGAGAAGGGAAAGTTGATTAAGTGAGAGGGTGTAGACGTAGGTGTCTATGCACCCTGGTTTTGAAGGTTTGAAGATCATAGGTGCTGGGAAAGATAGAGGCTGGGAGAGAGTTCCAGCTCCTTGAAGTCATGGGGATATATGTATTCGCGAATGAAGTGGTCCGGCACTTTTCCAATTTGACCGCAAAAGAGTGTTGGGAGTCGGCAAAACGTGTGCTGCGTGCAAAGCATGCTTTGGGGGGAATTATTGATTTTATCTCATCAGAGCACCTGCCGTGATAGTATCTATAGAAAAGGGAAAGGGCAGAGACATCTCTTCGATGAGCCAGCGAGTCGAGGGAGTCGGTGAGGGTAGAATCGTCAATTAGCCTGACGGCTCGTTTCTGAATTGCATCAAGGGTAGCAAGAGAATATTTTGAGGCTCCTCTCCACAGATGAGAGCCGTATTCGATACAGGGGCGGATTTGGGCCTTGTAGATGGTGAGAAGTTGTGGGGGTTTGTAAAATCGCTTGGACCTGAATAAGAAGCCAATCTTCCTTGCTGCAGATTTCGCCACAGAGGAGATGTGTTCATTCCAAGACAGGTCAGATGCGACAGAGACGCCCAACATGGATAGGCTGTCACACATTTTCAGGGTATTCGAATCGAAGTGAATATCAGGGAAATCTCTATTTTCGCGCCTAGAAATTAGACAACATTGAGTTTTATTTGAATTAAAGTTAACTAAATTTTGAGAGCCCCATTTATTCAGTTTGTCTAGGTCGAGAGTAATTGAGGAGGCAATATTGATTCGATTATTCGGGAGAGAGGGTTTGCCGTGTAGAGTGCTATCGTCGGCGTAACAATCAGTGGGGTTTGCCGTTTGATCAATAAGGTCGTTTATATAAATAAGGAAGAGTGTGGAGGAGATTACGGAGCCTTGGGGAACACCAGATTATTAATTGCTAATGGTCTCAAAATAAAGAAGGGGTGGGGGGGGGTGTTCTTTAATAAATAATTATAAATATTTTTTTAAATATTAAATATAAGTGAGGAGCCAGGTGTATGATAAAGTCATGAAGCCACACCAGCTTATTTAAGTTAAATTCAGAGACATCTTTCAGCTAATAGTTTTTTTTATCAACATAATTTATTTTTTAAAAGGGTCACGGGTATAATAATCCCTGATTATCCATTATCTATTGACATGTAAAAACGTGCAAAGGTCTAAAAGACAAGCCCTGACAAGTTTTAGCCCAGGAGAGAGATTATCAATTAATTGTGATTGTTCTAGAAAAGCCCAATTCCTTGTCTCCTTGGATACTAGAATGATAACTAGCTATAGACTTGGTTAGTGTTGTAGCATTTAAATTACTGAAATAATAAATATTTTAGAAAATGAAAATCTGAGAAGAAGAAGAATTTTTAAATATTCGAAACTTCGTTATTTTTTTTATCTGATATAGCTGATCTTATAATTTTGGTTTTAATGAATTTTATTCCTGAAAAAGCTTCACGTAGTGTACAAATGTACATTCATATTTCGAAAAAGGGAATAAATATATCTCTATATATAAATCTCAATATTAATAAATGAATTTATCTTTAAGGACCAATGATAGATTTTAGAGAAAATATTTTTACATTGCATATCAGAGAGGTTCGTCCCCTTAGAATCGAACCCAAGCGCTAACTAAGCTGGCCGGGCCGTTAGCCAAACCCTTAAGACAAATCTCTCTCCGACATGCAACATATATAAGAGATAAAGCAGCAAATTTTTCACTCCTTTCAACTCGAAGGGAATAGTAAAAAATCAGGCTAAACTGAAAAAAGTTTTCAGTGAGGGGCCCTTTAATTTTATAGTGAAAGCAAAGATTTAAGTATCTTTTTTAGGTGTCTTTTTTTGAAAAAAGATGGAAATTATTTCAAAAATCGACCCAGATCTAAAATGTTAATAATTTTAAGGACCAATCATAGATTTTAGAGAAAAAATTTTTACATTGCATACAGAGAGGTTCTCAATGTTTTAAGGAAGTTTATGTTGGGCCACACTTATTGCGGTGCTGGGCCGCGGGTTGGACAGCCCTTATCTAAATTTATACTACTTTTGAACCTAACAAATTACAAAATTCACTCTTAAAACCTTATAAATTTAATCTGTAATAAGAATAGCTGTATTAACTGTTGATATATCTTAATTCCATAATACACTATTGTGTTGATACAAGGTATCTTACAATTTTTTAATGCCCTCATACTTCTATTTTGCTATTAAAACTGGAGTTAAATCATAAATTTAATATACTAAGGTAAAATTACTTTTTTAATTTTCCCTGGGGCTGTTATTTTCCTTTATCATTGAGGGTAGCTTAGATTATTATCATTATAATAATCTATAATTTGTTGTCACTTTACCTTGATTAAGTTTTTTCTTTCACGTCAACCTTTGATATTCGATTTCGATTAACAATGTCTCTATTTTATAATACGATTGAAATTTATCGTAGGGATTTATTTGATAATAAAATATCCTTTTTCTTATATTTGTATCTTAATAAGAGCCTTTATTTCTTACTCTTAAAACTCTTAACTACTATTTAGAAATTAATGAAATTTAACATACGTAAATCAAATACCAGAAAAGGTTAATAAAAACTAAAATTAATTTTTAACTTTATAATTAATTAAATTTAATGAATTAGACAATTAGTCGCCTGAGAAATTTGTCAGAGTAAAACTTATAAGACCGTCACTCATTCAAAGATATATTTGGATCTAGTGGATATTTAATTTTCATAATATACTAATATATATTATATGTCATACATAAGTGTTTAGAGAGATTCATTTGGGAATTTGAATATATATTTTGAACTTTTTTTTAAAATCAATTATTCGATAATATTTTTTCGTCCATCATATTTTTGTGGCTGAGGGGGATATGTGTTTTCTGATTCAAGCTATTTCTTAAAGAGACAAAATATATTTTTTTCTTTTAAATAAACTGACACGTTCTGATGTGTCCATCCACTTGACTTTACCATACACCCTGGCCCTTCTCTTGTATTTAATATTTAATAAAATTATTTATAATCATGTAGAGGTGGGGTTAGTTTTTTCATTTTTAGACTTCTGGGGGCCCACTGATTATATATACAAAATCTTGTTGAGTTTGCTCAAATGGCCTTGATTTTTAATTTTAACACTCCCCCCTAATTTTGGGTCGATATGCACCAAAATCTAATCAGCTCTTAATCTCAATGCACCAAAACTACGTGTGAAATTTGGTTTTGATATTCACACTAGTTTTTGAGATAGCTCGTCCACAAAAATTTGGTAACGCACAGACTAACAACCAGACTAACACTAACCAACAGACATTTTGACAAAACAGTTATTATCTCGAAAAATATAATTTGTTCGATGTTCACTTATTAGGGCTTTTTTGTAGAGCGAAATGCCATGGTTTCGCACAATTTTTTTAATCAACATAGTTTCAGCCGTTTTTGAGATATTTAGAAAAAAAGAAGCAAAAAAACACTTTTTTCATGCATGATTACAATACTTGACCATACCCTGTATGGTAAAGTAAAAACGAATAATTTTTCCTTTATATTAAATAAATCACTATCGAGAGCTATTGAATATTTTTCTCCAATTGATTAGTTTGTTGTAATAATGAAATTTAAATCAATTATATATGTACCTTCATGTGAACTTATTTATAAAATATATGTAAATAAATTAATTAATTATAAAATCAAGGCAAACCAAACGATTAAGTTAACTTTTTTTAATATCAGATTACTTTCACACCTACCTACTGTAATAAATTCTCAACAAGATACCAAGGAGAGAAAAATAGCTTTTTTTTAATTTGAAATTTCATTTCTCGGAGAGGCCTTGAAATTCTGAAGGTACTAAGAGCAAACATTGTTCCTTTATTTTTTTTCACACATGCAAAAAAGTATTACCATAAAAATTAGTGTTGTGATTCACTTTGTCTAAAAAATATTAAATTAAAGGAGAAAATAAAAGAGTGTTGCTGGAAAAATAATTTATTTAATTTATTTAAAACGAGACTATAGTTTCGAGAGCTTTGTCTCCTTCATCAGTCTATTATAATTTATTCACAGAAATTAATGTGTGATAAATCAATACTTGTTTATCAATTGTAATAGACTGATGAAGGAGACAAAGCCCTCGAAACTATTGTCTCGTTATAAATAAATTAAAAAATGATTTTTCCAGCAGAAGACACTCTTTTATTGTCTCCTTTAATTTATAAAAATTCTGCTCCTCTCGGCAAAAGAAACTTTCAACTTAAATATTAAATTGGCGAATCAGAGGAGTTATTTGAACTATTAAACGTTATAAATGGAAGCACAAAGGAATTTCACTCTGAGGAATCGAATGTATAAACAAATTGAGAAATAAATAATTAGTTACTTGTTTTTAATTGACTCTACTGTGCCGATAAGCTTGGAGAAGATAGCCTCTTCAAAAGGCGACCAGAGTGTTGAATTCATTCAAAAAATTTTCAATTTTTTTTTCTGGGCGAAACTTCTTTATCTGTTTGATTTTTTTGTTACAATAAAGGGGAAATGACTCAATAGAGGAGAAATAATTTTTTTAAAACCCACTAATAGCCTCTTGACAAACAAAATTTATTAAAATTAGGAAATTTAAATTTTTATTTCAAATACCACTAATATTTCATGATAAAAAATTTATTAAAATATAGAAATTTAAATTATTTCAATAAGGATGACAGAGGATGAATGTGAAAAAATAACCAATCGACTTGATTGGGGAATAATGGAATTGAAATAATTATCGGAAAAGAGGTTTTTTTATCTAATTAGATTTTTCCTCTTATTAAAAACAAGGACTAAAGATAAATAAGGACACTCGATGGTGGAGAATTTATCTCCGGAATCGAAGCAACAAATACAATGTATACATTAATTAATGTAAAATAATTGGTTTAACCAAAATTTATAAAAAAAAAAAAAATCATTTCACGAACATCTACGGCTAAAGATAGTGTTTCAGCTTCCCCATGAGCTTATGTGGATGAGGCCTCATACATATTTTTACTTTATCCAATGCGAAGCATGGGGAAAAGTATCGTTTTTTATTTTTATAATGATACTGATACAAGAAGAAGGTGCACCGAAAAGATTCAACCTCTGAAGTTCGCGGTGGACCCTTTTATCTTGGAAATAAGAAGAGATTGTCTCTGATAATTCATTGAGTATGTGAGTGTCGATTTAGATTTGCTTACTAACTCGATAGCGCAGGTACTAGTGTCAAAATATTTCTGAATTTCTTAAATTGACGAAATGAATTGATTTTTGGTTTATATTATTTATTTATTTATTCACAATGTATACAAACATAGGGACCTTAGATCCCACCTAGTGTTTATACAACAATTTAGTTACAATATTTTATAGAGTTTGCTAGAGTTTACCAATACACAAATTTTGAAGGGGAAAAAGTAGAGAAAGATTAGAAGACATAAAGGAAATAAGAGTTAAAGGAGTATTAGTTATTGGGATCGATAAAGAACGAATACCTGAGAGCGCCAATATTTTGATCTTTGTTCCTTCAGAACTTTAAGATGTAAAATTCAGAAAAGTGAACTGGCCAGCTCTTGAACGGTTTAATTTAATGAGCTGAAATTTGGCATAAAGTTTGTATTGATCAACGTTGTTTTAATTCTCCGTTCGCACCTGTCCGCAGGCCGAAATTGCCAATTCACCAGCTTACAGAGAACATACCGAGTCCAGAAAAAGTGTTACTTTTTGTATTCAATTTAGATTTTTTAATGGATGTATAAATTTTATGAAAGAATCAAATTCTTTGACTGATTAAAAGCTTCTATGATAAATCAAAGATTTTCAACTTGGATCAAAGAATAGCTTTACTAACTAAATTCCATATAGGTAAACATTCATAAGTTATTTAAGTCCGGCTTGTCAACTTATAGTTAAGCTTGTTTAGAATTCAACTTAGCCTCAAAACAAAAATATCTATCTAAATTGAACCATTTTTGGCTCGAGCTTAAAGAGTTTGTACACATCGCTGAAGGATAAATCAAAGATATTCGACAGATGGACCTGAAATAATCAAATCCGTTCTAAGCGTCAACAAATTAGTTAAAACGGCTATTTTTTGTATTTTATTTATTGTTTCTCTTACATTTTTTATATACTAACTGTCGTAACAATATGTAGAATAAATTTTCTTTTAACATTAACTATTACACATATGATTACATATTTTATCTACTCTTTCTTACTTAAACATTTCTAGATAATTTAATCATATTTTAAATCGCTGATTGCAGACATGTTATTACAAGTCATTTTTATAGATATAAGTTTGTCAACTTTGAAGGTCACTAAGTTATACACGATTAAACCAAATAGGTAGATTGAAATACTGCTAGTAAAGATAGTGTATTAATATATTTTTGATTTGTGCATAAAATGTCTTCAATCATTATACACTACACCCCAAACAACAGTTTATCACGTTGTTCAAAAAAATCTCAGTTCCCTGACTTGTACCCTTTCTGCAATCTGCGATTCATTTAGAAAATAACATATCTAAAATAATACATCATTTACATGAAAACTAACTAAAATTTCTAACAACTTGTATTTGAATATTTTTCTATTTAAAAAGCCATATAATTATATACGTAGGTACTTTTTTTATCATGTTCTTAGAATTTGTTTATCATTATCTACCTATAATTGATAATGGCAAAGTGTAATTATATTAAACGAGTTATGGTTAGACAAAGAATAATATAATTTAGTTATTGATTTTAACGAAGGAACTAAATATATAAATATTTCCGTTTGTGGTTCTGAGCTTTCGAAAAATAGGGGGAGCATGCCTTTCCGAAATTTCAAAATACCCATGATATAATACAGTACAATTCATCGCTTGCTTTAATAAGATTCTTCAAGTCTCTAAATTTCAGTAAAAAAACAAAACTAACTTTTTTAATTATTTGAGCTTTTACTATATAAGTACTATTTCAACCAATTCCTTAATAGATAAATATTATTTAAATGGCTTAGATACATTTTTCACATGGCTATTTTACAAGATTTTTTCTCTAATAACGTCAACGTTAACGTGGAATCAAGAATTCCTAATTTACTTAACAATCTAAAAAAATATGATAACCAAGCATATAGGTGGTTTGGATTTATTGTTAGTTTACCAACAATGCTCACACATAAATCAGCTCTTAAGTTTTAACAATTTTTATTCTATGTGAGATTCTTATTACAGCAATGCAAAAATTAAGATTAGTAATTTAGATCATAGATTATACCTTATAGTATGATTTCCATATATGTGGGTAATGTAAATTCCCAATATTTTCAACTTTACTCGTTTTCAAACTAAAATGTAAATGGTTAAGTTTTTTTCGAAACCGGGACCTCTCCTTCACTAGCTTATCGCTCTATATTTCTATACCGCTGAGTTACAGATACCACATTAAAATTCATGCCTAATGTCTACTATATGAAGATGGAGAGAGAGAGAGAGAGAGAGAATTTCATTATTTTGAATCTTTCTTTATTCATTTTTCACGAATCTGAAGTGGCCTGACTATTATTAAACTATATTCAGTGGCGTATTTAGGTTCGATAGTGGCATGGGCTATTAAAATTGGTCGCCCTTTCGGATATCATATCATTTACAATTATACATATAAATTATCAAAAGATTTAAAAAACGTTGGATTTAATCTAAAGAAGCATATTTTATAATTAAAATAAAGGATTCATCATCTAATTTAGCTTAAAATGTTTCTGCTGTGAAGCGATTCAATCAATTATATCGGAATAATTTATATCTAATTGGATGTTGATGAAGGCAGTCCTCGGTGGTTGTAAAAAATAAGACTATAATGGTTTTATTGTTTTACATTTATTTGTTAAAACCGACGTTTCGGAGATTTATTCTCTCCTTCTTCAGGGTAACAAAAAGTCAATGAAAGTAGTTCAAATCATAATTACTTCCTGTCTCCTTTGACAATGCCAAAAAAACATTATAAAATTTTTTCATCTCGAATAGAAAAAAAGCAATTGATCAGACGTGGTGTTTACGTACCAATAAATGTCTTGGACACCTTTCATGTGAATTATTTCACATAATTGTAGGGCTGTGGGGTGGGAGCTATATCTTGGGTTTGCACGAATCCTCGAAAATAATAAATAATATAATAATAATAATAATAAATCGCACTCATAATATATGAAATTTGTGGGATATTTAAATTTTTTTATTTTTTGGTAGGTATACTAAAAAAAATATTTTGGCGTCCCTTTAATTCTGCAGCCCTGGGCTATAGCCCTATTAGACCATATATGTAAATATGGATTCACGGATTTTGGCTTGTCGGGAATTTGGCTGTCGGGATTTTGGGTGTTGGGATTATGGGTGTTGGGATTATGGGTGTTGGGATTATGGGTGTTGGGATTATGGGTGTTGGGATTATGGGTGCTGGGATTATGGGTGTTGGGATTATGGGTGTTGGGATTATGGGCGTTGGGATTATGGGTGTTGGGATTATGGGTGTTGGGATTATGGGTGTTGGGATTATGGATGTTGGGATTATGGGTTTCGGGATTTTGGGTGTCGGGATTTTGGCTGCCGGGATTTTGGCTTGTCGGTATTTTGGCTTTCGGGATTTTGAGGTGTCGGTATTTTGGGCTGTCGGTATTTTGGGCTGTCGGGATTTTGGACTGTTGGGATTTTAGGTCGTCGGGATTTTGTCTGTCGAGATTTTGACATTCGGGATTTGGGGTGCCACTGTAAATACACACCGTCCGGAGACTATAATCAAACACCCCTCATTTATCACGCTACCCATAGCCAGGCCATTTCAGAGCCGTGAAAAATGAATAAAGAAATAATTCAAAATAATGAAATTCCATCTTCATATAGATATTAGATATGGATTTTAATCTGAGATCTATAACACAGCCTAAAGCGGTGTGCCGATCCCGCAGAGATCCCGGTTGATCCTTTTGTCTATAATACCATTTTTTCTTTAATTTAACTAATTTTAAAATTGATATTTATAATTTTGTTTGACAATCTCTCAGTTGGCAAAGCATATAGCGTGTGCAAGGTTCAATGTTTCAGAACACTGACCCATACTTTTCGGGTGCACAGCCCTAGTGGCAGCCCACGCGACTCTTTTCCCTAAGTTCCAATCTCTTGCGAGGTACTTAGCACTTCGTTGACACGATATGGCACTGATCGATTTTTCATTAGCGTCTTAATATTTTTAAATTAGTCAGTTTTTCACCACTCATTTTAACTAATTTAATTTTTATTGAATCAAACCATATTTTTGTAGCTGGCGGTGATTTTTATTTATTTTGTAAAGGGAGAATGTGTAGGTTCTTGGTGAAACATTTAAATAAAGTAAAGAAAATTTTTGAAAAAGGTAGGTTTCACATAAATGAAACCTACCTAGTATTTTATATTTTAAATTTTAAAAAGTTTCTCAAAAAAAATTTTCAAAAATTTTCTTTACTTGATCTTTATTTAGATGACCGTATACTTAAGTATATCAAATGAAAAATAATTTTGTTGCATTCCTTATTCGCTATAATAATCTCTATTTTGCCTAAGTTATTATTTATTTTCAGGTTTGATATCAAATTTTCATAAAAAAAAATATTTTTTAAAGATTATGTTAAGGGAGAATGGTGTGGGTTCTTGGTGAAACATTTTAAATAAACTAAAGAAAATTTTGAAAATTTTTTGAAACTTTTTAAAATTTAAAATATAAAATACTAGGTAGGTTTCACAAAAATAAAAGATAAGATACTTGTTTAGCATTAGAGTCGTGCTAAACAAGCATCTTATCTTTTATTTTTGTGAAACCTACCTAGTATTTTATATTTTAAATTTTAAAAAGTTTCAAAAAATTTTCAAAATTTTCTTTAGTTTATTATTTAAAGAATTGAAAACAAAAATCTTTATGGTTAAACTTCATCAGTCCTCTTTAGTGTTTCTCAATATACCCATCATTTCATTCTGATAAATGAGAATCTAAGTATCTAATCTCTTTTTAATCCCTGTCAATCATCTATCCATTGGTAATTATCACAATTTTACCTTTGAAAGGATGACAAGTTTAATTTTTTAAATTAATTTATATTCTAAGTGCTTTCTTTTGATCTTAAAATGATTTTTATTATGGATTTGTATGTACTGTATGTGTGCGTGGAAGGGGGTTCAAATTGGGGTAAGGATCAAATTATAGCGGCTTAACGTACCTTATGAATGCAAAAATAGTGTAATATCTTAATTCAGTAAAATTATTTGTCAATATTGTCAATTTATGGTTTCAAAACATGTAATGTTAAATCTGACATAAATGGTGATGGGCTCGTTAATGTCATATGATCTTGACTGGACTAGGTATACTCAAAGACTACCTGTTATATCAAGCTGAATGACTTGGCCAAATCACTTAACCTAAAATTGGAGTGGATGCTCTTATTTGAGAACGATTGCAGATTAATCGATCGAAACGTCGTAGTTATATTGTATTATTTATTTATTATTGTGCTCAATAAATAGTTATAATTAATTATGTGTGGTTTTAATCTTTTTATCAATATTTAACCTTCAATAAATTCAATCTCAAATAAGCTTTTAAAGACTACATATCCCGAAAGATATAGTCTTTAAATATTTTCTTATAGCTCAATATTATTGTATGTTATGATTTATGATCAATTTAATAATTACTACATATATATCATGATAAGCTATAATATCGAATGGTAAATAGGTAAATGACGAACAAATGCCTGCCTATATAAATATAATTTACTATAGGTACACACAAACAAACCAATAAGTTCATCGCCATGACTTTTACTTTACTTTACACTTTATAGATAAAGTCCTTTACTTTAAATTGAAAGTTTTTTTGCCGAGAGTAGCAGAATTTTTATATATTGATGGAGACAATAAAAGAGTGTGTCTTCTGCTGGAATTATAAATTTTATTTATTTATAACGAGAGGGGGCTTTGCCCTCTTCATCAGTCTATTACAATGGATTCACAGGAATTAATTTAAAAAAAATCCTTTACTTTACTTTTATACTACATAGATAAAGTCCTTTTAAAATTTAATAAAATCCTAAAATTTATAAACAATAATAATTTTTTAATCACAAGAGATTTTTAACGGCTTATATAATGGTGTTTCACAAGTAAAAAAATTAAAATTAAAAAAATTAAAAAATTTATTTAATTATATTTTTGAAGATTTTTTATTTTTTTATACATATTTTGGTTCCGAGCCCATCCTCAGACTGAGTCTTTTGTTAAACTCCTGATGATGGGCTCGGAACCCAGAAATATGTATAGAGAAAAATAAAAAATCTCTAAAAATATAATTAAAGAAATTTTTATTTTTTATTAATATCAATTTTTAAATGTATATGAAAATGGCCAATATTATATGGTAAAACTCCATATCTAAATCTCCATTTCTAAAGGATTATAAAACGTAACCATGATATAAAATTTAGTCCAGACCATTCTTTAAAAGTTCATAGCGAAAATATTAATTTTTTTTACCATCTCCCCGATTTTTAGGATTTTCATGGAATATTCACATACATTTTTAAATAAAGGCTTGCCGCATACTCGCTATTCAGCTTTCTTTATTTTCGAAGCTTGGAAATTTAATCACTTTTATTTCCTAATTCAGGACCTTAATTGGATATTCAGACATCCTTTTCTGAGGTCCTCCTTAAAATCAACTATCTTGGTTTTCTGGCTTAAAATTTTATAAATTTAATTTTCCCTCCTCGTGAAATATTTCCATACCTAAAATGAGAGTATCTACACTAGCGGCGTGGTATGCGTTGTTGGTATAATTTCCAATAAAAAAATTGCAGTCATTTGATAATTTGACATTGACATCTGGTTCTGGAACTGTCATTGATACCGTCTATCGTTAAAGACAGTGAACTCGTTACAAAGCCAAAGCTTTCAAACCAAGATCATTAGACCGAATGACAGACATCTTTAGAAAAATCTTAATAATAATTTTTAATATTTAATTCGCAAGAAGCAAGAAAAAATTTCCCTTATTTCCTAATTTATAAAATAATCTCGAATCTCAAAAATTGGAATAGAATTAGAATTATTATATAATATTAGTATAAATAATATTTAGAAAACATTTGAAAACTTCTTACTTATCTATATATATCTAATTTAATAGGCAAATTTAGCATGAATTTTTTTGACCTGATTATTCGCTTGCCGAATTACCAAACGGAATCGCAATAATAAAACTCTTGAATTTATAATTCACATTGGAAAATTTTACTTACAAATTACTGATCAATTATTATGAGAAAATACTATACTATTTTAAATAGAATTATAGTCCTGTTGTTTCCACATGGAAATTAGTGGAATTAACTTTTCATCAAATTTATCTATTTAATATTAGGTTTATTAACCGAAATGTTATAATCATAATGTCAACAACAAACTCCACAATATATAATAATAAAAAATCTGTCTTGATTTGTGCACGCAATTAAACATTAAAAGGAATATTAAAATTTAAAATATTTTCTCAAAATTTATTTAAAGAATTTTTTAAGCACTAGTAAAAAAAAAAAATGCTGCGCACAGAAAACATGCCGATCAGGGCTTCAAAATTTCAGGATGATCTTTAAATTTTCAAATTATTATCCATTATTTCAAATATTTCTATAAATTTTTTTTTTGAAAATTATATTGAGAGAGAGAGATTCTCGAAATGAAATAACCTTGTTGCATAGTTTCAAGGGGCAATTAAAATGAATGATTTTCCGAAAAGGGTGCCGATAGAAGGTTTGAAGTCTCTGTATAGTAGGTATATCTTCCAGTTCAAGCATGTAAAATACAAGTCCAAACGAGTTTGAGTCGAATAAAAATTGTACTCGCAGAGGAACTATTAAAATAGTAAGAATCCAAAAAAGTACTAGTATAGATATGAGCAGAAATCATGGAATATACTTGGTTTGAAAACATTAGCCTCAAAACAAGCAGTCTGATTTCACACTAATAGAGTGTATAATTTTGAAGTCTGACTTTATTTGACATCGAATATAAATATTTTCTATGAATATTTAATCAAATTGATTATTCAGTTTCATAATAAATATTAGATATATTGATTTTCAGAGGAAGAGGAACAATAATAAGTGTTATATTTTATAGTAAATCATCAATTGCTACTTTTCGCTGTTTTATTACAGCTTCCTCAGCTCTACAAATATAACACTTAATATTGTTCCTCTCCCTCTGAAAAATTAATATATTTAATCAAATATTAGATTTATTTCTTCTTGAAAGAATTGGCGTATATGTGTGATCTCGGTGCAGATGACAGACACTTCATTCTAAAATAAAATTTTTATCATTTTTATTCAGCTACGCTAATATTTATCTATATATATAAAATGAAAATTTATGTATATATGTTTGTATGATCCAAACTATCTGATTGGCCAGTGCATAGCCAATGACAAAGCGTTAAATTATTAGAATGCTTCTGATTGGTCAGATAGTGATCGTGTATAGCCAAATAAGTTAAATAAATATTAAAAAAAAATTGGCGTCTTGAGACGCTGCCCGCCAGGGCAACCCGCCCTAAGGGCCTAGGCACCCCCTAGGCAGCTAGTATAGTATATAAATTTTTATTTTATCGAATTTAGTTTACTTTTGTAATTAATTTTAAATAGTTGGACTGCGTAAGTTTAAATAATTTCCATGATTTAGGCTGCACATTCTGCAGTTCGATGAATCATTTAATTATTATTTTTTCATTGTTATATATTTCGGGTTAAGAGTGCATCTTCAGGAGCTCACATAGAAAGTTTTTCATAACTTTTCATGATAATAGTGCATGGTTTCCCATGAAGAGATGGGGAGCCACAATTGAACATCTTCGTGAAGAACGTTTTAAAGTAAAGAAAATTTTTGAAAATCTTTTTAGAAACTTTCAAAAATTCTCTTTACTTTATTTAATATGTTTTACCAAAAACCTACCCCATTACCCTTAACAAAATTTCTAATAAATATTATATATTATTTATATTTTAAGAAATATATTTAGTCTTGCTCATTAGCCAATTTGTCTTTTATTTGGAAAAACCTTATATGGTTTAAATTTTACTTTTAATTTTATTAAATATGTTTCTACACCATTCCCTGAACAAATTTTACATTTTAGTAATCGAAATTTCTTGCTTAACAAATGATACTTAAATCCTTGTTTCGTTTTTTACAAAGGTTTGAAAATCTTTATTTCTTGGTATCGTGCTTAAAAGCGCTTTGGAACCCCTATAAGCAGTTCTAGTAGTAAGATCTTGTCTTACTTAAAAATTGCTTTTAGATTTCACCCTCGTTTTTATGTCCAGGTATAAGAAAATATTCGGTATTAATATCAATAAGTTATTTTTGGGCATTTAATTTGTTAAAAACAAAATGGACACCGTTAGAAATCGTCTCCAATTATCATCCAACCGAAATTATTTTAACTTCTTTGTTTTTTCTAAGATTATTTCGTTTATTATTTTTTTCCGCCTGGATAATTTAATTTTTGTTGTTGAAATAAACTTGGGAAAAATTCACTTTATTCATATTTTTGTATTATGTCTACGTCCTCTCCACTTGCCTAGAGCACGCAATGAATTGACCGCAAAAACAACTCTAATGGCTAGTCACTAACATAATTATTCTAGAATTAAAGTGTCTAATGATAAAGTTAAACTAATAGAGAGTGAAAAAAAGACATTTCTTAATTATAGACCAGCCATTATGCCGATGGGAAATAGCAATGGCTGCACTGGCCAGCCAATTGCAAATGGCTATGTCCACTTTTTGCTTATCGACAAACAAGTTGCAAGTTATTAAGAGAAGAGTCAGCCAAACTGACAATTATTATAATTTAAGATTCTTAAGAAATATCTCTTCAATATATATTTATTTCAAATCTAACCTTAAACTGATTTGTGATAAATAATTGAAAATAGTGTTTTCTTTTAATTTTAATTTGTAAATCCAGAATTTACTTCTCGATCTCGAACCAGCGTACTTCGAGTCAGCGACCCGACATTCTAGCCACTGACCGACAGTCGCCTAAAACTTAAAAAAACTAAAAAACATACTTCTAAAAAGTTTAAAATAATTTTATACTTAATCAACAAGCGTGGGGCACTTTGTCGAAATTAATTAAAAGTTTCTGCGCTGCACACTTTTTGATTAAGTATTACATTATTTTGAACTTTTTAGAAGCATGTTTTTTAGTTTTTTTAAAATATTTTAATTTGTAAATCCGGAAGTTACGGCTGGATGATTAGGCCGATTTTAAAAAATTAAATACAATTTAATTTCCTGAAGGATTGAGTTTATTGAGACAACTGTTTCAGCGATGATTCATATTCAGTTACAGTTTCGGCTTGTACATGAACCATCCTCAGGTTTCAATCTACTTGATTAATAATATCTTTATAATAATCCTGTGCAAAATTTGTGTTAAAATGCAAAACTTGATTACGTTGACCACGTGTGCTTATTTTTCAACATCCTGTATACTATTTAATTAATAATAACAAACAAATTAAATCAGAAAAACTCGTGTCATAGTCAAAGTTATCGAAAAAATGATCCCCAATAAATCAATTCTCATCATTTATATATAATAACCCTAACATAACTATAAATTAAATATGGCCCAAAATAATATAACTCTTTTACTTTCAATTTTTTTTTTTTGCTTTTCTTTAATTATTGACTAAAAAAAGATTGAATGAATTCTATATATTAGGAATAATTCCATCTTTTCCGTTATTCCTTGCATTTTTTTCTTTTAAGAATATTTTGTAAAAATTTATATAATTATAACTGAAAGTCTAATTAAAAATTTGCCATAATTGTTGAAAGTTTTGATCACGATATATTAAAAAAAATTCATTTAATAATGGTTTTTGTTCTCATCATTATGTAGGTACATTATAATTCAAGAATTTTATACATTTATAAGTACATTTTTGTTTATACAATTCACTTTAATGTTACAAGATTTAGTTACTTACATTCCTAATCAATTTTGATCTTTTACTTACTCTTTTGAGTTAATACAATTTATTTTACTATTCCTTATACTAACTTATTCAATTTTGCATCTTTTAAAAATTGGACTGTTTTTTCACACCCAGACTATTTGTGTTTGTTTTTGCTTAATTTTTTATTTGGGGGTCGGGTTGGCCGAGGGGATAGCGTACCATCCTGCTAATCAAGTGGACCTGGATTCGAATCCGCCTCGCGGCTTTCGGCTAAAATCTGATCCCTAGATAGAAGACAAAATTTAAAAATATAATAGTATCGTAAATTTTCTGATGACTAAAAAAGCCGAAAAGTCAAAAAAAAAATAGTTTTCTTTTAATATTTATTATTAAGAAATTATTTTTTTCCTGCCGAATTTCTTGGCAACCAAGTATGATGTAAGTAAAAACATATTTAATCAAATTGTAACATTTTCCAAATATACTTTTAAGTTTTACTGAATAAATTTTAAATATATTTTAAAACACACGGAATTTCCTATTATATAACATTTTTTAAAATAACTTCACAATTATTAATTCTACATATCAGCGCAGCGCCCGGTAATTCCTCTTAATACCCATTATTTATTATTATTATTATTATTACTTTTACTTATGTAATTCCATTTCCAAATCAATTTATTTGATCAATTTTATACAAATCTATAATTTAGCCAATCATTAGAGCTGGGCATAACAGTTATGAGTGTAAGCATTGAAATGGCGGCATCCGGGAAGACACCTGAACTCTCTATTGCTATATATGCGAGTACATACATTATACATATCCAGTGATAATTATCGAATCGAAGGGCGGAAGGGGCGAGGGGCACAAAAGATGATGGCCAAGAGCGGGAAAGCGCGGGTGGCGGCGATTTCGCTCGCTGATAAACCACATGCAACACGAAATTAGTACGAGGGATTGTCGTGTTTAATATCTCCATTTTGGGCCAATGGCCTTCAACATTAGCGTCACCGGGATTTACATTATATACACCAGCTGTTTCGTTTTGGATTAACATTTTTTAATGGATTCATTCTTATTTTGAAAAGAAGAATAAATTTTTCATACTCGTTGGGCGAACGAAATATTAAATTGAAAAGATTTTGTTTTGCTGAGAGTAACAGAGTTGTTGAATCATAAAGAAAAACAAAGAGGTTGTCCTCTGCTTGATGTAGATTAACATACACACATATATTTCAAATATAAATATCGTCGGCTTAGAGAGTAAAGCTGCTAACATCATTTTTTTATCATATATGACATATTAATACCTTTCGAAAGAAAAAGAGATGCAGCATCGTCAAAGTAAAACTGCTACTTAAAATTACGATCGTAAGTTGTAGAAAAAAATGTGAAAAATAGTTTTTTTCCATAGCAACAATATTAAATTTTGTTTGTTTTTTTCTCTGCCCTGTAAAATTTCTTTCTTGTGAGTTAGCAGGTTTACTCTCTAAGCCTGTAATATTATATTTGGATATCCGTTATTTGCCATGTTGATTTTTTTTTGAAGCGCCCCCTAAATTTTTAGCTTATGGTCTAAAAAAATTTCAGACCAAAAACAGCTTTTAATATTCAAATTAAACCTAAAGACGATACATTTCCCATTTAAATAACTTTTGTCACTTTTTACATTTAATTATTTTTCTTTTAAACAAGTAAACATACAGCAACGAGAAATACATATTCTTGTAGATAATTTAATACTCTTCAAGAAAGAACTCTTATGATTTGTTGATAAATTCACTTCTTTAAGAGGTATTCAAAGTTAAAGTTAAACTTATAGTAAATTATAAGTAATATAAAGAAAAACAAAGTAGTTGTCCTCTGCTTGATGCAAATTAACATACGCACATATATTTCAAATATAAATATGTATTAATATTATATTAGGGTGTCCGTTATTTACGAAGTTGATTTTTTTTGAAGCGCCCCCTAAATTTTTAGCTTATGATCTAAAAAAAATATCAGACCAAAAACAGCTCTTAATATTTAAATTAAACCGTGCTCTAAAGACGAAACATTTCCCATTTAAATAACATGGGATTTTGCCACTTTTTACATTTAATTATTTTTCTTTTGAACAAATGAACATACTGCAACGACACATACATATTCTTATAGGAAATTGATCACACTACAAGAAAGATTCTTATGATTCTACTATAATTTACTTATATATTTACGTATGATTTTACTTGTAATTTACTATGAGTTCAACTTTAACTTCGAACAAATCTTGAAGAAGTGAATTTATCAACAAATCATAAGAGACCTTTCTTGAAGACAATTAAATTTTCTACAAGAATATATATTTCTCGTTGCTGTATATTTACTTTAAAAAAAATGTAAAAAGTTGCAAAATCTCATGTTAATTAAATGGGAAATGTATCGTCTTTAGGGCATGGTTTAATATGAATATTAAGAGCTGTTTTTGGTCTGATTTTTTTTAGACCATAAACTAAAAATTTAGGGAGCACTGTAAAAAAAAAATCAACTTGGTAAATAACGGTAATATTTTTCTCTATAATTTTTTAACATGTTTTTTCTTGTTTTTCTCTCAATCTTTTTTGCCAATTTTTTAACAACATGTTTTCTTCTTCTTTCCTAAGCAAAACAAACTCACTTTTCAACGGAGATTCTTAACATATACATTACATGCTTACTTAAAACATTTACTTAAATGTTATATAATCTCAAACTTAAATCCAAAATCGTGATATAGAATTAATATTATACACGGATTGAAGCCTGATACAATAATAGTCTTAAAGTTAACAGAAGCATCTTCAAGAGGCTGTTTTACTATTAATATTCATTGATAGCTTATTTAAGTAATGTTAACCAGCTATCGTGCATTCAATGTGACAATTGTCAGTTAGAAATCCATTTTTTGACCTATTGGTCAAAAATAAAACTGGTCGACAAAAATTAAACAAAAATTTGTATACGTAAACCTAACAATGGATTCCAGTAGAGTTTTATAAGCTGATTATCATAAAATTTCCCAATTTTTTACAACAGGCCATTTTGACCTATTTTAGAGTCCCATTAGATATTAAACAGCAATATTTGAAATCAAAATATTTTGTTAACGTAATAAGGGGCTGTCCATAACATACGTCACACGAATTTCAAGATTGTGTCATATTTTCATTGAGCCCCCCCTGTATACTGTAACGTCACACTATCACTTTTATACCCTATAATTTAATAATTGTAAAATATTTTTATAAATTAAAGTCAACTAACGGCATTTAATTGAAAAGTTTTTATTTTGGCTAGAGTAGCAAAATTGTTAAATCATAAAGAGAAACAGAGGTTGCCCTCTGCTAGATGCAAATAAACCTATAATGTTTTAACTAAGCTTGTCTGATAAGAAAGAACAAAAATTTTCAATATCCACGCGATACTGACCTCATGAAAAATAATATTTATAATTAATAAAAGACTGATGATGAAGGCCAAGCCTTCGAAACCATAGCCTCAAATAAATAAATAATATATGTATATATACATATACATACCATATATACGGTATATTTGATAATTATGTGTCTATGTTTATTTGTCTCAGAGGACATCCTCTTTGTTTCTCTTTATGAAGGGATTTAATATTTCTAAGTTTAATTTTTTAATTTGACTTTTGTGACATCACAATTTTTAAGATCCCTAGGCTCCCCTGTCACATTTTGTCACAAATCTGAGATGCCCCCACTCCCTTTACTGTATGACTTAAATTGTGGACGCTCCCTAATAGAAAACAGCTTCCTCTGATTTTATCTCGATTAAAACTCGATTTAAAGTAAAAAACTAAAACTAGGTGATTATAAAGGATAATAAGCATAGATAAAAACATATGCTCTTAGCCGAATGTTTTCTACATTTAATTCAATCACGAATCAACTGTAGGGAATTTTTGTCAAATATTTAGTGAAAATAATATTTGAGCTTATATATTTCTAACTTGAAATAATGATCTTAAATAAATTTTTATAAAATATCTTTTTCAAATAAGCGCGGTCAAAACTATTCTCATTGATATGTCAATTATTCTTTGTTATATTAGTTAGGAAAATTATAATAATTTATATGGTCTTAGGTTTTTAGTTGAGTCTAGTTTCTAATTGAGCTAAAAACAAGCACTGAACTGAAAATCAAAGAGGAATCATTTTTCTATTAAGGGAATAAAATATTTTGATTTTAAATACTGTTGTTTCATATATATGACGTCTCAATAATAAACGAAAATGGCCTTTTTCGGTGTTTAGATCAAAAACATCTCAAATTTTTTTAAAAACACTATGAAAATCAGCGTATAAAACTCTACTAATATCCATTGATAGGTTTACGTATACGAATTTTTGTTGAGCAGTGTAATTTGAATTTCTATTTTAAAGTTTACTTCCGCTTTACTTTTGTAGCGAATTCGAATGTTGCCCCCTCACTTAGGCTAGAGTTATTATCCTTGATCATGGGCCAGGAACCTTCAGGACAATCTCCCACTGCATGGTCGCTCATTATAATCAAGCATAATTGGATTTAATTGAATCGGCAGCATGCATACGCGTGCGTTTCACATACTCGAGCCTTTAAATTACCCAGGAATCTGAATTTACAACGAACATATGCACACCAAATACACACACACCCACACACACGAAAAGATTGAGTTGCACGCGACACCAAAACCTAATTTTTATTCATCCAAATTGGCTGGAATAATTTTCACTGCTACTTTTTTGGAAGTTAGTTGGAGTTATTAGATAAAAAAGAAGAAAAATGAATAGAATTAGATTAAAATATATAGAATATATATAGAAACCGAAACCGACTATTTAATGAATTTTCTTAGAAATAAGCATTATTAGATGGGAGAGGTATTTATTAAGATTAATTATTTTTTTAAATTGAATTAATTTAACAGCTTAGTTGATCGCGTGCAAGCACGCTGCTTTGTCTTTCTTTACCTAGAGAAGCCTCTTTTAGACATCTTTCTCTTTTTCTTTAATTAAACATCTAAATTCCCAAGAACTCGCCCCTTTAACTTTTCAAAATTATGAAAAAAATTGATGTAATTACTAATACTAATTTTAAAAATTATTATGTATCATTTTGATCAGATTAGATTGGATTTCTCATGCTAGGCAATTCCTTTGGGAAATCAACTTTTAAATTTACTTCCATTCATCACTATGATCTGCTTGTTTGGTTTTACATAAAACATTCTTTGATTCGGTAATTAGTTAGAGCAGAGCTAGATTTCGCGCGAGATCCATATTTCTTAAACAAATTCTGAGTTATATAGACCATGTGTCTTTTAATAAAATTCAATAAAATTTTTTGAATATTTATTATAGGTATATAAATTTCTATAAAAACATATTAAATAAGCTGACGTGTTCTGATGTGGCAATCCACTTGACTTTACCATACCACCTTTTGGATTTTTAGACTTCTTGGGACCCACTGATTATGTATACAAAATTTGGTTTAGTTTGGTAAATGGCCAAGATTTGATGTTTTGACCCTACGCCCCCCATTTTGGGCGGTTAGATTTTGCATTTTTAGACTTCTCGGGGTCCACTGATTATGTATACAAAATTTGGTTGAGTTTTCTCAAACAACCTAGATTTTTAATTTTTAACCCCCCCCCCCCCCCTCGACCTCCCTTAATTTTGGGTCGATATGCACCAAAATCTAATCAGCTCTTAATCTCAATGGACCAAAACTACGCGTGAAATTTGGTTTTGATATTCACACTAGTTTTTGAGCTAGCTCGTCCACAAATTTGGTAACGCACAGACTAACTAACTAACTAACAGACATTTTGACAAAACAATTATTATCTCAAAAAATATAATTTTTTCGATGTTTGCTTATTAGGTCTTTTTGTAGACCGACATGCCATAGTTTCGCTCAATTTTTTTAATCGAAATAGTTTCAGCCGTTTTTGAGATATTTTGAAAAAAAGAAGGAAAAAACCACTTTTTTCATGCACGATTACAATACTTGACCATACCCTGTATGGTAAAGTAAAAACATTAAATCGGAAATATTGAAGCAATTAATTAAACTATTTTGTGTGTATTTTATTTTTAATTGAACAATAGGACGTTTCTGAGACCTTCATTGAAACATCCTCAGAACAATATCAATTTTTAGAATTCTTTGACGTTAGAGATATGTGAACTTCAGCTATTATGGAATACCATTCACATTTTTGTTTATATCTCAGAATTGAATTTATTTTAGCCCCCAACCTCACAATAATATAAACTTCAACTACTTGCCATAAAATATTCGTATTTTTCTTTGTTTCAAAAAGTGAGGGTAGGAATCAGAAATTAAACCTTGTGACTTAAACTCCAAAGTCCCTGAGATGGAAATCGACCATCTTTCACAATCGGCCTGTCCTATAAGAAAATATTAAATTTCTCCTAATTCTATTGCTATAAGCAAGCTATGACTTGTCTATAGAATTCTTATTTATTTCAAATCTTATATATTGAGAGTTCTTAGAAATGGATTACTCCAGAATTTCTCAAATCATCTTTATTTATTATTTTTTTGTATTATTACTATTTTAATAGTTCCTCAGCGAGAATAATTTTTATTCGACTAAAATGAACTTGTCTTTGACATGCTTGAACTGGAATATATACCTACCAAGCAGGGAGCTCAAACCTTCTATCAGCGTATAATTCATTTTAATTCCCCCTTGAAACTATGCAACTATATTATTTTATTTCTAGAGCCAAAAAAATGTTTTTTATAGACATATTTAAAATAACTAAAATAACAGATAATAATTTGAAAATTTAAAAATCTTCCTTAAATTTTGAAGTCGAACTTATATATTTATGAAAATACTCTAAATGTTTGAAATTTTATAAATGCGCCGCATCCACAGCATCCATGGACCACACGCCACTGATACCTATATATGGTAAGTATATGTATATATATATATATATTGTGTGGTTATATGGAATACTTTGATTTTATTCCTGGCTTTTTGGAATAGCAAGTATTCCATATTACCCTACATGTCATCTTGTAATTCCGAACCCCATAAGAATCACAAGAGAAGCCAAAGCAAAAAAATGAGCATTTCATCAAAAACTGCTACTCTTTTACTCAAGACCTCACTAAGTTTTAATGATTAGTGTATATTTTTAAGAATCAATAAAAATTTTCGAAAAATTGCCTACCAAAAATTCGTAAAATCGTAAAAAGAATTTTCCTCTGTTGCGTCCGTAGTTTTATTAGAAGTCAAACGAAACTAACAGTTGAGCATCATGAGAGCCGAGTGGTGAACCACGATTGGAATTAGGTGTACACGTCTTTGGAATTATGTGGATCTATTTAGGAATTCATTAGAAAATGCCCCTTCATCTATTATCTTCTACTTGGAATTGAAAGTGGAAGTGGAAACAGGTGTACACGATATTAAGTCGCAGTTCACCCCTCGATGAGAGCATTATAAAGTAGGTGGTCTATACGTCTCTTGTTTGGCAACACAATACGGAGGAGAAATCTTGGTATTCCATATTTCCCGACTATTCCATAATACCCGAAGTTCCTCTACAATTAAATATCGATTCATTAATAAATTCAATAAACAAAAATATTTCATTTTTTATGTATTTAAGATAAATGAACTAACAACAACAGATAAAAATAATTTTGTGTAGAAGATTTGAAGGTGTCTGAAACATTCAATTAATTAAATAAAAATAAAGAACATAATTAATTAATTTCTTCCATGTTCACGATTCAAAATTAATAAACATATTTTTCATACTTTCAAAATATTGACCAAATTTTTACATTTTTAATGTTTCAGCTTTTGGTACAATTCCTAGTAAAGGAAAAAATGTTATTTAAGATGTCTGTTGAAATGTATTCTACTCACTGTTTAATTCAAAATCGAGTAGGCTACAAGCCGGTTCTGAGAATGACATTGAAGGAATCCTTCTTTTATTTTAGAAGAAGTTGATACTGAGAACGGTCTAACGCCTGGCGATAGGCAACCCGTCCACCCCGACACAGTGAATTGCATTATTTGATCATAGAAAATATTATATGGTATACTAGGAATTGGAAATACAATTTTGAAAATACTATAGAACATCTTATTTACAATTATTTCCCTATACAGTACAAAATGATACTTAGACTGTACGCTCGGCGAGCAAATCTCGCTGAGTATTGAATTCTCTCATAAATGTTCCAATTTTCGAATATTTTTCAATTTTATAAATTAACGGGTTTATTCAGACACACAAAATAAATAAATAGAGTATTTTAGACAATTAACATTATTTATTTGATAGATTTACTAAACAGTTTCGGTCACCCGTGGTAGACCATCTTCAGTAGTAAATTTCGTTCAAGATTTGCAATTCGTCACTCTGTATATATAACTCATTCTCAATTTATTAACATGGATATTTCAACAATTTTCAATAGATAAAAAATTTAAAAGCACTTGTCGTTGAATTTAGAATCTGATTTGAACTGATGATCATTTCAAGACTGAGTATCTCTCTGGGTACTTACAGGTACGATAACTTAAGAACTGAAGATAGTGTAAAGTTCGTTTTATAAACGAAGAACCAATTAGAATTTAGGTTTCTAGCTTCAGTGCTTCTTGTTGAATAATGCATAAAATTATAAAAAAATTGAATCGTTGTTTGAGGATCATAGTAGATAATGAGCATAAATTTGTTTTATATAAGTTAGTACCAATAAACTGCACTTTTCTGATATATTTCAATTTTCTGACTTAAACTTTTAGCTGTCGAAAATCAGGGGCCATCCATAAATTACATCACACAGTAAGGGGGGAGAGGGAATCTCAGATTTGTGACAAAATGTGACAGGGGGCTCCGGAGATCTTAAAAATTGAGATGTCACAAAAGTGAAATTAAAATTTTTTTCCAATATATTTTTAGATTTCAGGTTATTACCTACTATTCCAACCTGATAATGTTGGTAAAATAAATCTAGACAAAAAATTGTAATCAGGCAATTTTTAGCAAAAACATTTAAAAATGATAGTGTGACGTCACAATACAGAAGGGAGGCTCAATGATGACAGAATGTGTCACGGGGGGTGGATGGGTCAAAAAATCTTGGAATTCATGTGACGTAATTTATGGATGGCCCCTCACAGAAATTTACGAAAACCTTTGAAAAAGTTTCCTCCAATTTTACTATTAAAATTCATTTAGAAAATATATTTTTGACTTTAACACTTTTTTATTATGTTCATATTTATGGTTTTTCCTTTGGAATTTAATAATTCAATCTTAAGATTATTTTCCTTATTTTAATAAAATTTTTTAGTAAATATACCATTTACCGCATCCATAGACACCTTCAACTCCTACCCAGCCCATAAAATCCTCTCTTCTTCTTCTTTTCACGATGGAGGGGCCAACCCAGGCCTTTAAGGGATGCACCTTTTTGATCTAACTACTTCTCACATCAATTTCATTAAAAAAAAACTATTTATTTTATTTTAATAATATTATATGTGATTGTCTCAGAGAAAAGAGTTCTTATCTTCACCCTGGTCAAAATGGAGCTAATGTCATCTCCTGTTTCTAGAGAATCAACTGTACAAAATGCTTTTTGTCTCTTCCAATTCACTTTTATGAATTTTTAAATATTTATATAATATAATATATGTTTATTTATATTATATTTCACATTTTTGCCCTTTGGTGTTGGTCCCTACTATCTCATATTTTATGAGATATTAATTTACTATGAGTTAGGTTTTCTAGGTCACTTGTTTTACTTTAAAAATTAAAAAAAAAAACCATCTTCAGAAATTACAGAAAATAACTTTTTAGTAAAATAAAAGTTATTTTCTGTAATTTCTGAAGATGGGTTGATAGCCTGAAATATATATATTGAAAAAATTTACCTCTTTTATTTTTTAATTTTTAACGTGAAACAAATGACTTAGAAAACCTAACTCATAATAAATTAATATCACATAAAATATTTATTTACTTTTATCTTTATTATATTGATATAAGTAATATTTATGATTTAAAATTTTTGAAGTTATGCCTGATTTCCTACTATGAGATTAATTCTTTAGTGTTTAAAGTATTCGTTGTTCTATTAGAGAGAGTTTTATTTAATTTTCCAAATCGAATATCAGCTCTAAATTCAATAATGAATTTAATTTCACAATGCTCCACTGTTAGAGACGATCTAAAATGCTTAGAAAGGCCGAAGAGTGGGAGGTGTGGTGGTGCCCAGTGGCTTTTGTTCCCTCAGGTGTAAATTGAATCTCAGGGACGTTCGAGTGTGAAATCAGTTGGTTCCGCCCCTGCCCCGAGAAATCTCGTTAGCGAGAGAGACGAGACGACGTTTGTCCTCTGGAACAGGCTCATTTGGGCTCAGTTACCTTCATTTGCTTTGACTAATAGGCAGTCCAACAACAAAAACATCAACAAATTGCTATTTCCAAAGAAAAATTAATTGAGAATTGTAATTTTTTTTTGTTTTTTATTTCTTATCAAAAGTAAGAAGTCTAAAGTAGAAAAAGAACATTTTTTTCATAATTATTAAGTTAGGTATTGAAGGAGACAATAAAAAAGTGTCTTCTGCTGGAATTATAAATTTTATTTATTTATAACGAGACTATAGTTTCGAGGGCTTTGCTTGCTGATTCATAAATTAATTCCTGTGAATCCATTGTAATAGACTGATGAAGAGGGCAAAGCCCTCGAAACTATAGTCTCGTTATAAATAAATAAAATTTATAATTCCAGCAGAAGACACACTCTTTTATTGTCTCCTTCAATATATAAAAATTCTGCTACTCTCGGCAAAAACTTTCAATTTAATATTAAGTTAGGGATACAAATGCTTTGTTATCTTCTTCAATGGAATTCACGAGAGATCATTTTAAAAATCTTACATATTTATATTTTATTTTAGTGTTTAGGAGTGAGAAATTAATATAAATTATCTTTTTTATGTTTGGCTCCTTCGTATTGATAATGGAAAGTTTTGAAATGGATAAATGAAATTTAATAAATGTTCATGTTGAATTATTTATTATTGTTACTAGTTTCGCCATTGTTTGGCTCATCAGACCTATTTACATTTTTTTTTGTTTATAAAAATTTTTTTGATTGAACATCATGGTAGATCGTCCCTTGGGGATGTGATTTGACATGGAGATACTATTTTTAAATATTTAACCACTTTTTAACTCTTGGACTGTCTCTCGTCGAATGTATTCTTTCTGGAACTGTGATATGTTATCTGTGATTTCACAGTGAAATGTGTTGTTCAATCAAAAAAATTTTTATAAACAAAAAAAATGTAAATAGGTCTGATGAGTCAAACAATGGCGAAACTAGTAACAATAATAAATAATTCAACATGAACATTTATTAAATTTCATTTATCCATTTCAAAATTTTCTATTATTAATACGAAGGAGCTAAACATAAAAAAAAGATAATTTATATTGATATTTGTAAAACTGATCTTTTCTCATACAATATGCTATCATTTTTAAGTATAATGCGTTAAACCAAGGGGTGATCCGCGATTGGAAGTAGGTGTACACCTATTTGGAAGTATTTTGGAAGTACTTGGAAATATTTGGAAGTACTTGGAAATATTTGGAAGTACTTGGAAATATTTGGAAGTACTTTGAAACATTTGGAAGTACAAGTGGAAGTAGATGTCGCGGTTCACCCTCGGGTTAAACAATGTCACTTCTGTAGCCTCAGCAGAAGATAATGAAGCTTCATTAAAAAAAAGAATAAATATTATTTGCACATGATCAACCACCGCATAAAAATACTAATGAAGGGTAGATTTTTTTATAAAATGATAAAAAAATCTAAGGATTTAAGGTGCCGTCCATAAATTACGTCACCCAGTAAGAGGGCTCAGATTTGTGACAAAATGACAGTTGGGCCCGGAGATCTTAAAAATCGTGATGTCACAAAAGTCAAATTAAAATTTTTTAAAAATTTTCATATATATTTTTAGATTTCAGGTTATTATTAGTGATAGTGTGACGTCACAATACAAAGGGGGCTCAATCAAAATGTGACAGAATGTGACATAGAGGGCGGGGGTCTAAAATTCTTGAAATTAATGTGATCTAATTTATGGACGGCCCCTAAACAGGCTTGAAAAAAGGATTTTAATTTTTGCACGTTTTATTTAATCCGAAAGACTTGGCTAAAGATGTTTTTAATATTTTTTCCATAAAGTACATACAAAATTCATGATTTTGAAAAAAAATGAAATCGATTGATTTTGAGAAAGTTATTCACTTTTGAATAAAGTATCTCTCGAATTTTAATGAATATTCAAATATTCATAACTCGCAATCTACTCTGCCCAAAAATTTGAGCAAAAGTGCAGAAACTTTTTTCGATAGTCACTAGAGAAGCTTCATTTGAGTCAAAAATCCAAAAATATTTAGACAGTCGGTTCTGCGTGGAACGTACCATATATGAGGCTATGAGCGCATATTGGACTAACCCACGAAATTATAATTTTGGTTTATCTGAGGAAATTGATTACCAATATTGTTACCGACCAACTGTAAAGTCGACGAAACCAGCATTTGCAATCATTTTTCTCAGATAAACCAAAATTATCATTTTGTGGGTTAGTCTAATACTGCTCATAGCCTCATATATTATGTACCTATATGTTTATTTGAAACATCAAGCTGAGAACATCTTAATTGTTTCTTATAAATCAACAACTCTGCTGGGGTCGGGTTAGTCTAGCGGTTAGCGTACAGACCTACTAATCAAGTGGACCCTGTTAAAAATCTGACCCCTAAATAGAAGACATAATTAAATAATAGTATCGTAAATTGGCTGATGGCTAGAAGGGCCGAAAAGCCCAAAAAAATAAAAACAACAACAACTCTGTTAAATTCTTTTCAATTAAATTCTTTCGAATCATACTATATTCATCGGATTGACTATAACGTTAAAAATAGTCTACTTAGGTACTGTTGTTGAATTCAGATAAAGGATAGCCAGGAAATTTGAAGATGAATTTTACTATATCACATCTCATGACAGTTTAAAGGCACTCTCAGGTACCTATCTATATTCAGATTTCCTCTCTGCCTGTATCTGGTCCATGGATGACGATAGGAAATGATGCTGAAAACACATCCTCTATATAAGCTAGACTTCAAATCTTCTCTAAATATCTCATAGTATATGACATAAAGAGCATCTTTCTGGATTGGTTGAATAATTTTGATACTTTGAACATCCCTTCAAAGTAGATAACATTCAGAAGCTCATAATTCGATGTCGAATGCAGCAGGAAATGATTTCTTGAACAGTGGATACATGCAGATTTGAAACTCCTTGACATGAATTTTGAGAAATAAATGGAGGGCATCTGTGTGTATCTCACTCTCTCAGACGAGTAAGAGGGTCACGACCCAGTATTGGCGGAATGAATAAGATGAAGAGATCCAAAGAGTATATCAATGTTCGTTCTAAATAGATAATATACGGGTATTTTCATAAAATATATTAACAATATTTTTGCCCACATGTTAGAGCGTAAAAATATCTAGAAGATGTTTTGAATAGAGAAACTCTTGAATTCAATCAAATATAAAGGACTTGATAAAAATACAAGAACACCCCTTAATCGGTGTAGAATGGATAGAATTTTAAGATTTGAATTTAATTAAGAAAACTGTTTTTTGGTGTAAGTACCAAGTAGGTGTATTGTAAATTTCCTGAAGACTGACTGACTAAGCGTAATCTTTGTATATTTTTGCAATTATGCTTAACCAAGTTTATTATTATTATTAGTATCATTTACGTCCATAATTTGTATTAATTTGAAAGTTTATAATAGGAAAATTAGGACAAGTTTTTATGTGTGACTTTTTTATTTATCAGCCAACGTTTCGTCGACTTTGCCGACTTCTTCAGGGCTTCAAATAGTTATGCCACACATTCGTCTAAATTTTCTTGTTATCTTTGTTACCAGTGAAGACCATCAGAAACACAAATTTTAAAAAATATTTGTCACATTGACATAAACAATTTTTCTTTCTTTTCTTCTTATATTAACAATTACATTAGATATAACAGAAATAACATAAGTAGAATGAGGCAACAGTGTTGGTCTTCAATGGTAACGAAGATAACAAGAAAATTTAGACGAATGTGTGGCATGACTATTTGAAGGCCTGAAGAAGTCGGCAAAGTCGACGAAACATTGGCTGATAAATAAAAAAGTCCCACATAAAAACTTGTCCTTATAAACTTTCAAATTTATCATTATTGTTTTTTTTAAATTTATTGAGTTGAATTTTGGGATTTATTCCCATTGATATTTGTTTAAATTGAAAGTTTATTTTTGCCGAGAGTAGCAGAATTTTTATAAATTGAAGGAGACAATAAAAGAGTGTGTCTTCCTCTAGAAAAATACATTTTTAATTTATTTATAAAAGACTATAGTTTCGAGGGCTTATCCCTCTTCATCAGTCTATTACAATTCATGTGAATCAATTTTAATATACTGATGAAGAGGCCAAAGCCCTCGAAACTATAGTTTTGTTATAATTAAATTAAAAAAATGTATTATTCCAGCAGAAGACACACTCTTTTATTGTCTCACTAGATATTTGTTTATATAGGTATATGTGTTGTGCTTATACAAATATGAAAAATATTAATGGAATTTAAAGAGTTTATTTTTTAGTAGAAATTATTTTTCGAAAAAAGAAAAAAAATCACTATAAATATTCTTTTGCTTAATCTTAAATGTGATATGTTATAGATGATTTTTTTCACATGTCAGAATGATTTGATACACCGTTTCTCTTATAAAATCAATTTCAGCTACTATCGACTACAAGGTTTTCTTAATTAGTGTTTAGAGAAAAAAATATATTTCATGATAGTTGATAATAGCAGTCTTTGTAAAAAATATCAAATTAATGAATCAAAGGATAAATGTGAAAGATATCTAATTATTTATTTGAATAAACGCAAGTTGATTCATATGTCGGATATTGTAAAAAATGATTAAAAAAATTATACTAAAAACACAGAAAGTACATAAAACATGAACGATTCAAGATAGAAACAAGTAATTAGCGCTTGAATCAGTTAAATTCATCGCTTACTTAATTAAAAAAGAGAAATTCATGATTCTCATATGATTTTGAAAACAGAAGCTAGATTTCATTGATATTATTAACAGTAATTTAGGTATACACGAAATTTATATAATTAAATAAAAATGTTGTATTTTGCCCAAAATAATTAAATAATTTAAATAATTATTAGGAAGTTTTTCTAAAAATATGAGAAAAATTCTATTCAAATTAAAAATCAACTGTTAGTTTCGATCTTTTTTTTTTTAAATCCCCCAAACACCTCTCAATTTTTTTGTTCGGTATAATAATTGTTTTCGTATATTATAAATTATAACAATCAGAAAAGCATGAAATAAAAGCACGTTTGTGATTATTTTCTGCCACTTCAGGCTTTATTATAAATTTTAAATGCAATGACAATCATTTGATATACTTTTATTATACATTTAAAATTCAAATTGACAGCAGCCTTAATGTTTCCCTAGAAAATCATGGGAATTCGAGTTTTTAAGGCGCGAATATAACTCTTCTGAAATGAAAAAAATAGTTTCACTTTAAAAATTAATGCTAACAACACAAATTCAGTAAATGACAAACTCTCGTATCTCCCATTAGTGTATATATATATATATATATATATAGTTGCACTAAAAACGCGTTTTTTAGTAAGAATGCGTTCTTACTAGCTAAAACGCGTTTCGCTGAATACCTTTATGGCAACTTGGGTTTGTTGGTGTTGGTTGAGTTTAGTTCAAAGGTCTAGAATCTTCATTTTTGAACTTCCGCCTCATTTCGTGTGTTTATTTTCAAAATTTTTTAAACGAAAATGTCAAAAATTAGAAGAAAAGTTGTAGACGATGTAATTTTTGATATTTTCGTTTAAAAAATTTCGAAAATAAACACACAAAATGAGGCGCAAGATCAAAAATGAAGATTCTAGACCTTTGAACCAAACTTAATCAACATCAGTAAACTCTAGTTCCCACAAAGGTATTCAGTGAAATGCGTTTTAACTAGTAAGAACGCGTCTTACTAAAAAATGTGTTTTTACTGCATCATATATATATATATATATGTGTGTGTGTATTTATTTAAATCAAGCAGAGGATACCCTTATTGATTTACTTTAAAAAATCAACAATTATGCTGCTCTCGGTAAGAAAATTGTTTCAATTTAGAATTTTAATAACCGTTCCAATTTTAATGGAGATTGAAGTTTGCATTATCTTCTTTAAGACTGAGTCATTCATATCACAAATTATCTATTGATATAAAAAAAATGATTGATTATCTTTTGTGAAACGCCTCCGATTTTTTTAATCTTTATTGGATTTATTGGAAGCTTGGCAAATTCAAAAACAAGTAAATGATAAATGTCTACAACTCGAACTAAATTGATAAGAAAAATGAACTAGATCCGGCACCTGAGAGCTGCTACTTCCCAGACCTTCTCAGAAATGGATACCCTCTTAACGACCTGCGTGATGGTTCTGTTGATCAATCGATCCGTTCAATTTATACTTCTTTTCTTTTTCAACTCCTTCATCACTCTCATCTTTTTCTTCCTCTAAGCTGATCTTTCAAAGTTAGGCCACTGAAAAAAAACACAGCCCCCGGCTATTTCTTTTCTTTCTCTCGAGATACACATCACCCACGCCAGCATTAAAGTCTTCAATCTTAAAACGATTTGATCTTGATTATCTCTTGATTAACTGATGCGCTAATTACAGCGTTGCTTGGTTGAGGGTGGAGAAGCCAAAAGGGCAGGTGCATCGGCCTCCGAGACGATCTTCGATAACAATTCATTATTTCCCATTAATAATGTAAATTTTTCAATGTTACTTTCAAATTTTATTTCAATAAAAATATTTTTAACTAGGTATGCTATTTTTCATATGCTGATATCTTCACCTTATGCCTTTCCTTTAAGTCTCATTTTTAACAAACAAAATTAAATCTATATATATAAAAGCCATTGTCAGACAGTACCCGTGGCGCAGCAAGGTGAACATGTGGGATAAAAAGCAACTAATATTCAATGACAGTTGTTATATTGTCAAATTTTACAAATAAAACATCTCTATTCTCTATATATATATATATATATATATATATATATATATATATATATATATATATATATATATATATATATATATAATTCTCTATATATTAATATATTCCTCTATATAGCTTAGAATATTAGATTTACGGCGTGTCCAATTGGAAATTTTAGTAGACAAAGTTTAAAATATTATTTCTGCTCCTGGTTTCTAAGGCATATTTTTTCAAAAATTTAACTTAATAAACTAGAAACTAAATTTTGCTTAACTACAAAACTAACAACTCTATCTAAGGGTTACATTTTCTACGTTTTTGTGCAAATGACTTTACATTATAATACTATTTGGATACAATATGATGAGGTAATTTTCATAGATATCAATTAATAATAATAAATTACTAGAACATTATTAATATAACAAAAATAAATTAATATAAAACATGGCTAACATGGGAACATTTTCATTTTGAATTGAACAAAAAAAAATTACATTACCATCTATTAAATTAAAAGAAAAAAAATATTGATCGAACCCTTGGCCTTAAAATTGTTCTCATCATAAGCTAATTTCAAAATAAATAACTAAAATAAAATACTAAAAAAATCACAAGTTCAGGATAGGTAAATATATTAAAAATAATGACTGAAGACCCATATAAAGAAAAATACAGTTAGAAAACTTAAAAATTTGTATTTATGAATTCGAATTTTGAAGAAAATGAAAATGAATTATAAGTTAAGTGAAAGTAAATATTGCTTAAGAATATTCATAGATACATAAACTTGTATTTAATTAGGTGTTATTACATGATTTTTTCAGATGATTTGACTAATTGATAAACAGATAAGGAACTAGTTATTTATATTTTCAATGTTATTGAGAGAATTATATACATATATAAAACACTTATAATTTTTTTCTGGCTAAACATCTATCTAACTGGGTTAAAATCTGCATAAAAATTTGTTTATTTTCCCTAAGTTATCCCTACGTCATTCCTAGACTTTACAACATATACTTGTTCACGTACTTAAGTTCTACTCTAAGTCTATTAAATATATAATTATTATTATATATTAAATTTGCAACGAAATTTTCTCTGGAGAGAGACGGACTGGTAGAAATTTTAATTGAATGTAATGGAAGGCAGCCCAGAGGTAGTGAGGAAAGAAAAAATTAACACATATAAAATAAAGTGTAATTTATTTATTTTCCTTTTTTTTTCCTTAATTCCATTAAGAAAGGAAGGAAAAAAAAATTTCTTTTTCTATGCCTTTGTTAAAAATGAAGAAAGTTTTTGAACACTACTGTGGAGAGAAGAAGGAAACATTTTATTTGTTTCATTCATTGACCCTTTGAAACCCTGAAGAAGGAGGGAAAAATCCTCCGAAACGTCGGTTTGAAAGGAAGGAGGAAGGATTCCAATAAATTACACTTTATTTTATATGTGTTAATTTTTTCTTTCCTCACTAACTCTGGGCTGCCTTCCATACATTCAATTATATATTAAATATTTAAAACACATTAATAAACATGGAAAACAAAATACGTTCAATACTCTGACTTGTCTTTCTTCAGTTAAACCTGACTCGAGATCAACATCGCTGTCAGATTGCAGCTATTTTTGTTCTAACTTCAACCACTCAAATCTGACAGTTAGTTGACTTTGCTGCTAAAAATATTTGGCAGTTTCTTTCGAGGTGGACAACAAATTAAAAAACAACATGCAGTAAATAAGACCAGATTATAAGAAAGAGAATAGTAAATTAACTAATAGTCCCTGATCTTTTGTTTGTTTGCAGTGTCATCCCCAAGTGCTCCCTCTGCAAGTGCTTCTGCAGGGGTGGCGGCGGCAGCTGCAGCAGCTGCTGCAGCCGCAGCAGCCGGTGGAGCTCCTCCTTTAGTACTAAGTAGCGTCGCGGGGGCAACGGGTGCCACCCTCTCCTACACCAGCGCGGGTGTTACCACAACCACCCCCAGCAGTGGCCAGCAACACCCCCTGGCCAGCCTCGTCTCCCAGCAACGACTTCTGGAATTATCCCGACTTGGGCTCAGACACTATGACCTGGCTCAGCACATGCTCAGCCAACAGGGGGCGGTCACGAAACTGTTAGGTGAGTCTCTACGCCTCTTTTTAGCATTATATTTGGGTACAGTCAATTGGAGTAGTTTATCAATGTTGAAAGTTCGGTAACCTAAGTTCATAACCAATGAATGCTTGACGATGTTGCAAGCAATCATGGGTATAACGATTTCGGTAGTCAAAACTTTATATAAAAATTAAAGTCTTAGTTCCTTATTCTTTTCAATATATAAGTACAGTAGAAACCCCTCAAATCCGAACCCCGGAAATCCGAAATCCCGGGAAATCCGAACGCAAAAAGAGAAACTTACTTATTTAGTCATAAAACAATTATGTATATATTCTACATTATAACCTTATTTTACATAATTAGTTGAAAAATTAACAAAGTAGTACAGTTAGCATACCTAACAAAGTGTAAATGTATCTACATACTTATGTCATTCAGGATTGAAAAACGGTAAAAGTTGGTTATTGAAATTCTTTAGGTTAATCACTTTGCAAAAACAATGAAATAACAATAGAAACACACAAAATATCACTTAATCTTTCACTTGATATCACTTATCTTCAATTGTCGAAGCTGCTTTCGGCTAATTCGAACAGGCTACAGCCCCAATTAGTTCGGATTTGAGGGGTTTCACTGTTTATCCAAGTGTACCAAAAATCATCTTCCCTCCTAATAAAATAAAAAATCGGTCAATGGCTAGATGTTATCCTAGTTATTCGTTATTTAAAATCATACCGATAATGTTAACCAGTGTTTAAAATAAATTGAATAAACTTCCTGGGTTACATTTTAGAAATTTTACCATCATTGGTAGCCATTGCTGGAAGAATTCCTTGACAAATTAAAATATTCATTGATCCATGTCTAATAGTGTAGGAATAAACACACGTTTTGAAAATTTGACCAGCAATGGTAGCGTTTTTATTTTTTTGTCTCATTTTTTTGGATGAAATCCTTATATTCGATCTAATTGAATTCTTAAATATGACGTCGAAGTTTTTTTCGTCCCAACTGCAGTAATTAACTTACTATTATGACCGAGTACTATAGCCTAAATCCATAGAACTTGGCTTTGGACAAAGCAAAAAGTTGTGTAAAGCATCTTTTAACATTATCACAGGATTTTGATTTTTAATTCAATTTTATAGAAAAATACAGACTATACATATGTATATTATTGAAATAATTTGATCGTTTTTCATATTAAATAAATTCAATTATTTTGTAAAAACAATCTCAAAACGCTTATTGACAATGCCAACGTTTTGGGGGGATATCTATTGTAGAATTGTATATGTTGCAGTAAAAACCCGTTTTTAGTAAGAACGGGTTCTTACTAGTTAAAACGCGTTTCACTGAATACTTTTGTGGCAACTAGAATTTACTGATGTTGGTTGAGTTTGGTTCAAAGTTCTAGAATCTTCATTTTTGACTTTCCCTCCTCATTTTGGGTGTTTATTTTAAAAAATTTTTAAACGAAAATGTCAAAAATTACATCCTCTACAACTTTCGTTCTAATTTTTGACATTTTCATTTAAACATTTTTGAAAAATAAACTCCCAAAATGAGTCGTAAGGTCAGAAATGAAAGATCCTAGACCTTTGGACCAAACTCAACCAACACCAGTAAATTCTAGTTGCCACAAAGTTATTCAGTGAAACGCGTTTTAACTAGTAAGAACCCTTTTTTATTAAAAACGGGTTTTTTACTGCAATATATATACGATAGGTTGCATATTTTACAATCAGTTTAGCAAAAATTACTTTAAATATTCACAATATTTAAATTGAGTGTTTTGAGTAATTACCAGATTTCAAATAAATAATATATACCTACCATATATATATTTATATATCTTAATAATCGATTTGTATAATGATTGTCCAAATTGCCCTTGTCATTCCTAGTCAATTTGTCCTTTCTTGAGAAGAAGCGAGCAACGTGGAAGCCACACCAGGCCCCTCCAGTTAGCTATCTCTATCGGGAGAAGGCAGATGATGTCTTCAGATGTCTGTGCACGGAAGCCCTAGGCCTGGCTAATTACACCCTTTAGTTTAGAAAACACGCCAAAGCCTCCCTATCACTCCTATTATGATTAAATGCAAGAGATCAAGATCGCTGATTCCAGGCCATGAATGAATTTCCCAATGATCAGTCCCAATCGATAAAATTCACCCTTCGAATTAATTACATATATGGTTAACATTGGGATGTCAGTGTGATCGAAATCATCCGTTTTCAATGAGAACGCGCCGATCTGTTTCAGGTGCAGTTCATTCATTGCTTGATCAAGATTGGTGGGTTTTCTCTTAAGTTTGCTTTAGGGGTTTCGACCAAAAAAGGTCCGGTAGCCCATTTGTCATCATCATTTCATGGGATTCAGATCTGTCGGAGATAATTTTATATCGAAACAGTGATTAAGTATGAATGGGAGGGGAATATTAGTTCAATTTTTATTTGCTGATTCCATCTTAGAGAGTTTAATAAATCGTTTAAACAGTGCTTCCACCTTTCACCACACTCTAAACAAAAAAGTCTTAAGCAAATCTTCGATGAAATAACACATTTTTATTAGGGAAAATGTTTTAAAATGTTTTGGCTAAAAATATCTAAATTAGACACGTTTAATGAGATATTAAAAATAAATACCATCAAAATTAGGAAAGTAGCATATTATTACATTTATAACCTAAATAAAAATTACTTCATTAACATTTAGGAAAAGCGGTGTTGGTTTATAGTGAAACATATTAAACAAAGGAGTTTTAAAGGGTTGTAGTGGTCTTTAGTGCAAACTCCTGATGATGACGGGTTAAATACCCGAAATATATATAGAGTATTCAATAAAACTCAAAAAAAAATTTTTAATATTTTTGTGAAACACCAATACAAACCTTTAAAAAATTACTTTAACTTATTATTCAGGAGAAGAAAGCCGGCAGCAGAGACCAGTGGAAAAGCAATCATTATAATTGAAAAATTTGTGGTAATAGTAATTAAGTGAAGTTTTCTTAAATCGTCGCCAACAAGACCATACTAGTCAAGATGATCATCACCGAAGAAGAATAAAAATGAAATATTCTCATCAAAATGTGCAACAATTCAGCCCCTAATTCTGGAGTAGTTTTCAATCCATTCGTGGTTAAAATGAACACAAATGGAAGAATAAATACATTTATCTACTGGTTTATCTCAATAACTTCTAAAGATTGTCTTCTCGCCTCTGATTTCCTAGAGATTAAATCATTCAAGACCAACATCTACAGAAGATACCTTCGCAACCCTTGAAATTTTTGCATTGCTCTAAAATGAATCCTGAGACCTATCTACACTTTATTGTTTTTACCCAACAATAATTTAAGCTTTTAATTTTCTGTTTAAAGTTCGGGCTTATAGGTATTGTAGTATTTTGGGGTAGCATCTTCTTTTAAAATTGGTTTTAAAATGAACTCAAATCCACAGCATCCATGGACCGCCACTGATACTTATATACTAAGAGACATTTTAACAAAATAATTAATATGTAGTAAAATATAATTTTTTCTATCTTCACTATTCATAACTTTTTTCAGACAAAAACGTCATGATTTCGCTCAATTTTTTTTCTTTTATCAAAATAGCTTAGGGCGTTTTTGAGATATTTCGAAAAACCCAAGCAAAATTATTCATTCAAAATTACAATACTACCTTGTATGGTAAAGTAAAAATCAAATTTATTGTCAAAGAATCTGATAAGGATATAATTATTAAAGAAGAGGATTGGCAACTCTGATTTCGAATTTGGGTATTTGTTAGCCTGAAGCCCTGACTCGATTTTGTTGGGCTTCAACCTGCTTCCGATTACTTCAGGCTACGATGACGCCCTCAATGAATCCTTTTAATTTTTTTTTAATTTTGATAATCAATATTATTAAGTTCCTGACGTATTTGTATTTATTCGCTGGGAGGACCATTGAATTCACTTGAATTGTTTTTTCTTATCATGTTTATGTTTTGGACCAACTAGTTTTTTGCTAGTCCATGTATTTGTTTTAATCAAGATACCAATAAAATTCAATAACAGAAGCTCATAGCAAGTTCGTTCTAATGCCAGAATGTTTGTATTTCTAAAATAAAGAACTTAATTAATTTTGAGCTTTATAATCTTCAGTTCATAAATGGAAAAAATTGAAATAAATCGAGTTGATATATTGAGAGTTACTAGTATTCTATAATTGTAGCTTATGATTTAAAATTTGGAACAGAAGTTTGTTTTAATTAACTGTTATATCGCTAACCGAGAGGGTTAAAAACAACCCTTCTGACAAATACAGGTTTTACACTTCAAATTGAACATTTTACAAATCAAATTGAACAGTTAAATAATTTATTCATTCGCTATTTATTTACGAACATAACAATTTAATACATAAATATATATGTACATGTACATACATATAATTAAGGATTATTCTTAATGAAAAAGAATTATTTAAATTATATAATTATTACTAAAATATTTAAAAATAGTCCAAATACATATGAAAATCATAATGAATTACAAAATGTATGTAGTTTGTAGTAGTATGTATTACATAATTAAGGTTAGTTTTTAAAAACTTCACTGAACATGTATGTAGCTATGTTAGGGTGCTCCTTATTTTAGATATTTTCGAATATTTACGCGGACAGGGGATCAAATGGTTCTAAATAAATAAAAAAAAAATATTCCCCAAATTTCAAGTCTCTATCTCAATTTTAACATAGTGTGAAACAGCGATTAAGTTTCTCATCTAAATAACATTGGGTTTTTGGCGTTGAACAATCAATTTTTTATTCCGGCCAAAGTAATGGTTCAAAAAATTTGAAACTCTGTAGACTTTATCCTTATAATAGTAGATATTCTTTAGAATTTTTACAGATTTTTAGTTATTACAATTTTGGAGTTACAACTATATAAAATACTGCTATATCTTAGTATTAGTAAGTTATAGACTCCAAAATTGTAATAGCTAAAAATCTGTAAAAATTCTGAAGGATATCTACTATTATAAGAATAAAGTCTACAAAGTTTCAAATTTTTTGAACCATTACTTTGGCCGGAATAAAAAAATTATCTTTCAATGGCAAAAATCCCATGTTATTTAGATGGGAAAATTAATCGCTGTGTAGCACTAGGTTAAAATTGAGATAGAGACTTGAAACTTGTGGGATATTTTTTTAAAATTTATTTAGAACCATATGAGCCCATGTCCGCGTAAATATTCGAAAATATCCAAAATAAGGAGCACCCTAACCTATGTACAATTAAACAAAAAAGATACATAAATACATATGTATTTACGTAAATTTAATTTATAAACGTTCTTTTGCGGTAGTTACTGACAGAATCTTATGTATTAGGTACGTTAATTTTTATTTTTTAAAATACATTAAAATGTTCAATTTGATTTGTAAAATGTTTAATTTGATGTGTAAAATGTTCAATTTGATTTGTAAAATGTTCAATTTGTTTTGTAAAATGTTCAATTTGTTTTGTAAAATGTTCAATTTGAAGTGTAAAACCTGTATTTAAAAATAATCCATTCCATCTCGTATCTAACGGATAATCTTGGGATATTTTTACTTACAAATCTTTGCAGAAAAAGTACTGAGTAAAGTGAAACTAAGAATTTTCTTCCATTTTCTTTCTCATATAAACTAAATGAAGCTAGTGAAAAATTTCTGATTATTAAATAAATTTATAATATCCTGAGACTCAATTTTCTTCGATTCCTTTCTCGCCTCTGGCTTGCGTGTGAGTGGTTTGGAGACAAATTTCTGAATATATTCTGCATATGAATATATAAACGTACACATGTTGCTTTGGACATCTGTCGTTGTATGTGTGGTGGGACTTTGTGGTCAGTATCGCCGGGACAAAAGACAGAAGGCCGGCCATTGATGAGCTGCTCTAGATGCCAAATGTCACCCTGAGGAGGAACCTCGAGAAGCGTTTCAACTTCATCCGACTAGAACGATAGATAATAGACGCCTTCGAAAATTGATTGGTCATGTATAGAATAGGAATAGAGCCCAATCGAATCTAAAGAGATAATAATATGATTTAATATAATAATAGGTAGAACATATCTATTCGTTAATGGCACGTCTGAAAATTTTCACTTTAACTCTCCCAAGTGCTTGATTAACGGTTATACCAATATATGACTATTATTATTTTATTTCAATATGATTATTTCAATAAGATAGCAAAGAAAATCACTATTTGTAAAAATGAATTTTTTCCATTGTTTATAACATATCGTCCTTTGAAGATATACTGCTGATATGAACCAAGCGTTATACTTAAGTTGAGCAGCATAAAATAGACAACGTTGATTATTTCATTTAGGTTGAATTTTAGCACGTGACACATTTTGTGACTTTGAGTGAGACCATGGTTACTGTAGTCTTTAGCCGAGGACTCTGAAGTAGGGTTGCCACCTCTCCGAGTTTGACCCGGAGACTACGGGTTTCAGTGACTTATCTCCGGGCCCCGGGTTTAATGATTATTTCTCCGGGTTTGTAAGTAAAATTGAATATGTACAAAATTATCTGCTTATACTAGTATCTTGAATACCGAGTACGGAATTGGAATTTCTTGCTATTTACCTACCTGTTTTTATTCTATAAGTAAATTTTAAGTTTGTTTTTTATTAGTTTTATGTTATACGCATAGTAACTACTCTGTGATCATTAGAATTGTATTTAATTTGTAGCAATCTAAGTTTTGAATTTGTTAATTTATATATAAAAAATGCATTTGTATGTTTGTGATTTTTTTTTAGGGGCGGGGGGGGGCTTAGTCATCGCCTCCGGGCGAGACTTAGTTCTGAGGTGGCAAACCTACTCTGAAGTCGCGAAACCGGTCCAATACATTGGATAAAGTAAAAATGGAGAAATGGCTTGCTCATTTTTCCCCCAGATAGTCATACCCTTAACTGATCTGCCAATTCAGTTGCCTAACTAGTAGGGGCTCACATGATACAAGGTGTGGCTTTTAAATGACCTCACTTGAAACGTTAAAAATGTTGTGACCGCAGTAATTTGGGCTCAGCGCATATAAAAGGCACCAATCAGTATTTTGCACGACTGCGCAAAAAGAGCTTGGCGCGCCTCTTGCAACCTTCTAAAGTTAAGCCAATAAATGTTGTCATTCTGAACGCTATTTTGTTCTAAATCACTTTTGACCGGAGATGGGAAATCGGACCCTAAGAGATACAACTTCAAAGAAATAATTTTTCCTGTGCAATGCTAGCAGCTCGACTAGAATTAGGATGGCAGTAATAAGCCAACAGTTGGATAGTCACCGACCCAAGAACTTCTTGTGGCACGTGTCGCTCAACCTGTGAGATCTATAGGGATGACTGTTAAACATGCCAAGGACGTCCCCATACATATCAATACATATTATCATACTTGAATAATTCAATTATGTGCGTATAATAAGGAACTATTTTATAATATCTCCACAGTGTAAATATGACTTGAACACGCTTCCTATTCGAACATTACCCTCTCTGTTTATATTTATTTTCTAATGAATGACAGCGCTGTGGGCAAGCATTAACACTTTATAACGAGTTAATAAGGGGCTACCATTCTCGAGACTCTCCAATCTTCAAATACATACAAAAGAAGAGGTTCGAAAGGAAGAAGATTAAAGATCTTGGGCTTAAAACCGTTCATCAAATTTTATGACCATAATTTGCCCAAAGGGCAAACAAACCAGAGTCACGAAAATCATTGTAATTAATAATCGAATAATTATAGAGGCGTCATGATTGTTTTATATCTATGTGATTTCTTAGATAAATTTAAGTCGGGGTAGGCTGAAGCTTAACTGGTCTATAATTAGATTAGATGGAAAAATCACACCCTCGGAAAAAAAGTATTTGAAATATTATAGTAACTTTAAATCTTATTTTCTTTTCCCACTCATCTAGTTTTTCTTTCATTTATATCAGGGGTGTCCAACCTTTTTGATTACATGGGTCACATTTGAAGAAAAAAATTGTCTCGTACCGCGAATAAAATATTATAATTCTATTGATATTTGTTATTCAAAAAAGATATAGTTAATAGATAATTTAGAAATAAGAACTTTATTATTTTTTTAGCTCATAGTGAGCTTCTAATTTTACTTTTCGTAAATTTTATACTAGAAAATAGCTTCTCGTATATTATGTAAATACATACCTACATACTTACAAAAAGTGATATTATGTATTAGTATTTGTTTATATTTTTTTCTGGCTAGATAATTAATATAAAATTCTAATAAAGAGACAATATTCAATTTTTCTTTCAGATCGGTATCTAATTGTTGTTCTAGAACATTCAATCAGAAAGTTTGCAAGTAGAAAATTTATTTCTAATGAAAATGGAGTCGAAAATAGACCAAAATGATGATTATTTTTTCGGAAATCTTGAAATCTAGTTCCAGATTCAAAATTTAAAATTAGCACTTTTATTTTTCGAAAACTTCACAGTAGATTTTCAGATTTCTTATTTTAGAGAAAAAAATTATCAGGCCAAATTGTTGTGTGTTTTCCAGTATCTACATATAAATCTCAATGTTTTAAGGAATTTTATGACTTTATATTGGGCTACGGGTTGGACAGTTCTGGTTTAAATCGAATGGGATTAAAGAAGGATAATGAGGAATGATAATTTATTTTTTAAAAGGGTCACGGATATAATAATCCCTGGCTATCCATTATCTATTGACATAAAAGATCTAAAAGACAAGTCCTGACAAGTTTTAGTCCAGGAAAGAAATTATCAATTAATTGTGATTGTTCTAGAAAAGCCCAATTCCTTGCATCTTCCTTGTACTAGAATGATAACTATAGACTTGGTTAGTGTCGTAGCATATAAATTATTGAAATAATAAATATTTTAGAAAATAAAAATATGAGAAGAAGAAGAATTTTTAAATATTCGAAACTTTATTATTTTTTTTATCTGATATAGTTGAGCTTATAATTTTGCTTTTAGTGAATTTTATTCTTGAAAAAGCTTCACGTATTGTACTAAATGTACATTCATATTTCGAAAAAGGGAATAAATAATCTCTACATATAAATCTCAATCTTTTAAGGAAGTTTGTGATTTTATGTTGGGTCACACTCAATTGCAGTGCTGGGGCATGCGTTGGACAACCCTGATTTATATAGAAAATATTTATTGCGATATGCACAAAAATAAGAATTTGATTTTTTACCGGAAATACACAATGAAGTTAATCTAAATGTATATACTTTTGTGAGTATATCTGATTGTATATCCTATACAATAAATCCAATGAAATTTGAAACTTAACTATAAGTAACTGCTTAAAATTTCTCACTAAAGTTTTGGTTCAAATCGGCCAACTAGAAGTACCCCTTTATTTTTAGTTCTTTTACCATATTTTCAAAAAAGACTGCTGTGACTATTTTTTAGAATTTTCTTTGAAAAAGAAACAAATTTGGTTGTTGCTAATTTGAGAAGATACTCGTTCTAAAAAACATTTGAATTTCCTTTAGTTCTAAGTACATTCATGTCCAGGAAGGAATGTTGGTTTAGAATCAAATAAAAATTTAATAATCATAATTCTAAATTCTAATCAATAATAAGTAGAAAAAACACATTATTTTATTTATGGGATGGGCCGGTAATAATTTTTTCCACTCAAAAATTTTAGGGCCATTCCACTCCTGTCCAAAGGACCAAATATTGAGGATTTGATAATTTAAGCTTAATTTCATTGTATTTTTAAATTTTTATTTCATTGAAGAATGTATTTCTATACTTTTGTTTTGAGTTGGAGTTGAGATATAAAAAAAAGATTTAATCTGACTTCTTGATTGCTTGACTTTTATTCAATCAATAGCTCAGTGTTTAATCGGTTTAACTTCCTTTCCCTTCATGATTGAATTATTATATATACTCGACTAAAGACTAATATTTCCGACATACTTAATAGATAATGCATTTAAGACAAAAATCAATCTTTAGATACAAAATTATTTTCTTCTTTATTTTCTACTTTCCTTCTCTCTATTTTTAAACTCGAATATATAATCTATAAAGTTTGAACATGTTTAACACAAATATTAGTTGAATTTATATTTTAAAACAAGAGATTGAACTAACTATTTAATCAATAAGGCAAACTCACGAACCCACTGCTTTGAAAACAAATTAAAAAATCACGATGTTTGGTTTCTTTTGTGAAAAGAAAGCAGTCCACCTCCATTTAAACTTGTCTGCAGAATAACATAACATTACAGCTGAAATAACTTCCAGATTTCAGGTATTGCACCAAATATTTAAGTTAAATTGAAAGTTTCTTTTTGCCGAGAGTAGCAGAATTTTTATAAATTAAAGGAGACAAAAAAGAGGTGTCTTCTGCTGGAATAATAAAGTTTTTAATTTATTTATAACGAGACTATAGTTTCGAGGGCTTTACTCTCTTCATCAGTCTATTACAATTGATTCACAGGAATTGATCTGTGTGATGTGACTTTCATACATCAATTCCTGTGAATCAATTGTTGTAATAAACTGATGAAGAGAGCAAAGCCTATTACAACAATTGATTCACAGGAATCGATGTATGAAAGTCATATCACACAGATCAATTCCTGTGAATCAATTGTAATAGACTGATGAAGAGAGTAAAGCCCTCGAAACTACCGTCTCGTTATAAATAAATTAAAAAATTTATTATTCCGCAGAAGGCCCACTCTTTATTGTCTCCTTTAATCAAATAGTTAAGGTTTAGCTGTTTTAACGGGCAGTCAAAGATGTCCAGCAGTTTGACCAAAGATGGCCATTTCTCATTCTAATTTGAAGAAATTTAAATGGTTTAAATGTATAATTTTTTAATAATCACTTTTCAAACTAACAAATTTAATTTAATCCCATTTTAATTGATTATAGACCCTGAAGAAGGAGGGAATAAGCCCCCGAAACGTCGGTTTATGAATAAAAAGATTGACTAAATTATCTTTTTTTTTGGACTGCCCTCATCAATATCCACTTGTCAATAAAATTAACGTTCCAAAAAATTTTTTAAACGGAATTTCTAGTTTTCATGACTGGCCTTTTCCATCAATTCTTCATTGTTATGTATTCTATCAGTTCCTTTCCAAAAGAAAATACATCTAATTTATTTATTATTAGCACATAACACAATGGACGAATTTCAATTACAAACAAAATGCCTTTTTTAAAAGAAATCATCCCTTACGCTAGGGAGCATTTTTTTTAATTTGTTTGCTTTGAACTATTTTCCTAATCCTCTTCTTTTTAAGTCAATCCGCGTAGTCTTGTGGTTTCCTGCAACATAGAGAAAGCTCATACGAATAATGAATTTGAAATGCCTTCTAGATAGTCTGCATTGCATGCAACTATGAGGGCGAAATTCTAACAGAAATTATGGAGGTGGGTTTCATTATAATAAGTTTGGAAACCATTGTATTAAGCTGATAGTCTATTCTGTCTAATTTTCAGTATGGAATGTCACCATAAAAAATTAAGATCCTTTTATTAGACTTTATATTAGCTTCACTTGTATGTAACTAAATTTGATGGAAACAAATCTAGAAAGTCGATTTTCTCCTACTTCTAATTGTCGTATCGATTTGAAACTTTGGAAGTAAATGTAATTCAGGTGACAATAGAAGAAGCGCCCCACGCTTTGAAAATTTTATTACATTATTTTATACTTTTTAGTGCATTACTGACAAAAGCGTTTTTTTAAACTATAATTTTTTTCTTCTGATTATAAAAGAGAAAAATAACTTCATTGATTCCCCCTCCTATCGTATATAACTATTTACTTATTCCTTTAATATTTTTTTACTTAGTATTTTCATGTGTATAATAATTACTATGATTGCTTAAGAAAGTGATCTATAGTGCGATCTACAGTTGTGAGAATTTACCACACGTGTTTTTCAGTTATAAGTTATTAAAGTGATTAAACTAATAATCTAAGTACTACTATATCAAGCATGTTTACGTCCAAAAAAGAAAATTGAAACTTATTTCTGATACCAAGGTTTTTCTTTAGGATATCGATAAAAAAACTTCCTATTAAAGAAAATACTCATCACCAACATGCTCTCTGTCTGCATCCGAATCTACTGCGTCGTACAATAAGAATTTATGTTTTACTTGATTTCCCGTTTAAGGGGGTTCGGGACTGTTTATTATTTTTATAAGAAAATTCTCAAATTTTTACCATCGAATCATTGATCCATTAAATATTTATTCCCGTAATTTGAAGTTGTTCGTCTGTGCCATTACCGAGAAATAAATTATTGAAAATTGTGCTTTTAACAAACTCACTCGACTCCCTGGCTCAGCGAAGAATCGTTTCTGTCCTTTCCCTGTACTACAGATACTATCACGGTGTCTGTACAGTCAAGCTGAAATCAATTATCCCCCCTAAAGCCCTCTTTACGAGAAACACGCGGTTTTCGAACGCTCAGCACCCCTTCGCTGTCAAATTGGATAAAAGTCGAACAAGCGCTTTCGCCAACTCTTTTATCCCTATGACCTCCAGAGACTGGAACTCGCTCCCTGCTACCATCTTTCCCGCGACTTATAACCTTCAGCTATTTAAGACCCGTATCCACAGATACCTTCGACCCCTGCCCAGCCCATAAAATTCTTTCTTCTTCTTTTCACGATGGAGGGGCCAACCCAGGCCTTTTTTGGTGTAGCTCCTTCTCTCATCATTTTCATAAAAAAAAAAAACATGGAAGTAAATGGACCGAGCTTTTAAAAGGGCTATAACTTTTGTACAAATTATACCATTTTCAACAAATTTATACAGATCAATAATTCAACTTCTATGAGTCGAATGATATATTTTTCAATAGATTTAACAGTCTAGTTAATTAGTTATTCATAAATGTAAAAAATAAAAAGTTATTTGCAGCCAACAGAATATAACAAAAGCACCAGTGTAGAATTCCATGTTATATAAATGTTTTTATAATGAGAAAAAATTTATCTCAATATTCTTTTTATTAATATTATCAAAACAAAGATTTTTATTCGAAATTAACCTATTTATTAACAATTTTTTTTATGAAAAAATTTAGTAGGCAGACGTTGTCATTCTGCAGAAATACAAAAGATTTTTTCGAAGATCAACTAGATAGATAAACTGTCCCGAACTCCCTAAATGCAAAATGATGTTTTATTTTCTGTAGTTGATTTCCTTAAAATATTCGTTTGAGAGAATAACGATGCAATCTCCAATTACAAAGTTGGAAATGAATTATTAAACAGAAGAAAGTTCGGATGGGACCAATTTAACGTTTAATTGTTCTCATTCTATTTCTCTCTGAAAATTTGCGATTGGCCTGGCATACTTAATTAAACACAACTCTTCGTTTCTCGAAATGTCGATAAATATCCATTCATTGTCTGAACTTTCCAGTCCGGAAATACATGTTTAATCATATTTCAACTTTTCCATCCTATTCTTTGTTAATTAATTTTTTCTTAAACATTTGAATAATGATGTTCTACCGTTAGAAATGATACCGAATAAGATTGATATCCGATCTGATTGGAGAAACTATGGAAATATTTCCTGATTGTTTTTATTAACGGGTTTCATGAAGAAACCAGACAATGGCCGGATAAGAGGATGCTAAACGATCCAGCTCCCTTTTCCATAAGTGTTTCGTTATCGGGCGAATCTTTTCGTGAATGCATTGTCCAATTAGAAACATCAAAAAATTTATTTTCGAAGCTACTTTCAAAAAACGAAAAAAATAAACAGGAAGTGTAATTTCGCCTACAGAACTATTTGATTAATAGATTAAAACTAATAGTAGGACTAATTACATACACCTGTTTAATACTCACACTTCATTTACTTCTAGCTTTGTTTTATTAGAAAAATAGATATACCTACATTTGTATTTTTAATAATTTAATATATCGTCGTGTTTTCTGTCTTTTTATCGTATCTATCTTTAATATACCATTTATAGTTTATTGTAATTGTGTAGAAAATTATTTGTTCTTTTGTTGTTAGAGTTCGTGGTTATGATGAAACTGTATTAGATGAAGGAGGAGGTATCAGCCAAAGTTGGATGCGCTGGGTTCAATAAAACACCCTTAATAAAACGTTTCGGTCTGAATTTATTTGGCCATCTTCAGCTAATTGGGCTACAAAATTTTCAAATAGATGTTAACATTGATATATTTTATCCTTATTATTATAATATTAGAAGTTGACCAAGTTGGTTGTTTAAACTTACAGTTATACACACATTGCGGTACACATATGTGATTGAACCTAGGCTTGTCAAAAATAAGAATCCTAGCTTCATGTAAATTTACAATGTGCCTGCGCTCAGAATGATCATTACATTCATCTCTGAACCTTTGGCGCAGGCACATTATAAATTTACCTGAAGCTACAATTCTTATTTTTGACAAGGCTTGGTTCGATCACATATGTGTACTGCAATGTGTTTATAACTGTAAATTTAAACAACCAACTTGGTCAACTTGTAATATGTATTATAATAATAAGTATAAACTATATCAATGTTAACATCTATTTATAAATTTTCTAGTCAAATTAACTGAAGATGGCCAAATAAATACAGGCTGAAACGTTTTATTCAGGGTGTTTTATTGAACCCAGCGCATCCGAATTTGGCTTATACCTCCTCCTTCATCTAATTGTTTTTTTGTCTATCTAGTTTTTTAGTAATTTTTTCAAAAACTTATAAAAAAACTTTGATAAAAAAATTAAGATAAATCATGTCTTTAAAGTCTACGAACAATCCTTATAAATTAAAAGTAAATTTACCTTAAGCTATGTACTAATCATTGAACTAGAGCCCCTGCCTTCGGAAATATCTCCTTTTTACTATTTTAAAATATAATATTAATTAATACCTAATAATCTTAATATACAGTCGAACATTTTGACATTTAATATGACATTTAATAAAATTTAAATCTTCATCTACTTCATAATTTCTATATCTATAAAAATAAATTGACACGTTCTGATGTGGCCATCCACTTGACTTTACCATACTTCTGGTTGAGTTTGGTACAAAGGCCTAGATTTTAATCGCATAAGCAGGTCTCAATTCTCTGAAAAAATAACACAGTGGTCGAATACATTATATATATTTGTATTTTTTTTTAATTTGAAAACGGCTTTCAAATAAAAATCGACCTTTTTATCAGAATTTTAAATTAAAAATAATATTAAAATAAAGCTTTTAACTAAAGGAGCATCGCTCGGTGCCTCCAAGTACTAAAATAATAATAACTTAAAAATAAAATAAAATACACTAAAAGGTATAAAATAATTATTATCTTATTTAGTTACAACTAAACGACGAAATATTAACATGAAATTACTTTTGAAGTCCATGCCAAACAAACTATACCTATAAGCGAGCGTAGCCGCCAAACGTACTAAGTAAGACCCGTCGAGTGCGATTCATAAAATGTATATGTTTGGCACCGACTTCAAAAAGTAATTTCATGTTAATATTTCGTCGTTTAGTTGTAACTAAATAAGATAATAATTATTTTATACCTTTTAGTGTATTTTATTTTATTTTTAATTTATTATTATTTTATTTGTTGCATTTAATTTTTTTGAAGTCGGTTTTATTTTTTTTATAAAAAATTATTTTTATTTTTCTCTTTTTAGTGATGTTATTAAAAGTGACTTAATAGAATATCTTGCGTGCATCTCGTAAGAGAAAGGGTCGGGCGAATGAATCAGAAAATGATAATAAAATTCAATTCATAAATAAAGAAATTCTCTCGAAAACGTTTGCGGGTTTTAAATGAATGTTTTAAGATTTTTTTATAAAAGATTTTATTTATTATAATTTCGATTATTTGGTTATAAGAATTGAAGATTTACGTTAATTCGTCCTTGATAATATCTTCAGAACTTGACCAAATTAATAAAGAACCACCCCTAAGGTACCCTCTTTCAAATAAAAAAGAATCATTAAAATCGGTTCATAAACAAAGAAGTTATGCCTGAACAGACATATTAAAAAAGGTCCAATACCAATGAAAAAAAACGGGACCAATCAGAAGCTAGACTGAACCCAATTCAAAAAAACATCAAAATCGGTTGACAATTGCCGGAGATATGAGGTAACATAGACACAAAAAAAAAACATTCAGTCGAATAGAGAACCTCCTCCTTTTTTGAAGTCGGTTAAAAATGCAGAAAATATCGTTTTTGTTTTTTTTAAATATTTTAATTCGTTATCTCGGGAAAAGACTTTAACAAAATATCAGTGCTTCAATAAATAAATTTTAAATAGTTTATTATATTTAGATTTATTACTAAGTGATTCACGTTCAACCTCCTAGCTGCCTGCTACAGTCCACCCATTAGCCCCATCTACATATACAGAAAACATACCGATTATTGAAAAAAATTCACCCTTTATTTCTCCAATTTTAAGACACTATACTCGATGTTGATGATGATGAAAATAAAAATTATAAATTATATCAAAATGCCTCATGTTTTAACTTAGCAATCATTGAAATTTTTTAACCCTTAATCTTTCCAATTGTATATTATAAATAAGTTGAATACTTAATTTTTTAATCTTTATTTTTATAGTTTTAAAAATTTGTTTGTCGAAAACTATTCAAATTATTTTTCTAACTAATTGTGATGTTCAGCAGTTATTTAATTAATAAATAGATTGATTTTAAACTTTTACTGAAACTTCACTATAATTTAATTTATTTATTTTTTCAAACGAGACCTCGCATGAAAATTCAATCAATTAATCTAATTACACTGTTCGTGTTGCAAACAAAGAAAAAAACATTATTAATAATTGCACCAAATAAATATTTATTACTGAAGTGCAATTGTATTAATTTTCTAATTATTACCTATTCACATTTGATAGATTTTCATATTCTATCAGCCATAATTGTTTTTTTATTATAAATACTATTTTTTTTACTGATGATATGATTGTATAGAAAGTTCTTATAATAAAAAAAAATCCACTATACTTAATTATTTCCTCAAATGAAATGAAAATGAATTTTTAATTATATAAACGTACTTAGACTATTTTTTAAATTTTTAATTTCAAGGGTTATTTTTGTCACACAAATAAATAAATTTAAAAAGTTGGATAAATTATTTTTATTTATATATCATAGCGCACAAGGTGCGCAGGCCAAGTTGGAGCATTGGCCCTACACGCTATTTACATGAACCATTTCGAGACACTTTCAGACCCCCTGCACCTCAGAACCAAATTGATATACAGAGTTGAAATTATATGTTTAATTATGTAATTGCTCTTGTAGAGAGTACCAAATTTCAATTATAGCATTAATAGATTCTGAGATATGGACCTGAGAAAATAGCTAATTTTGTCAGTCGCTCACCGTCTGACAGGTTCATCAAAACCTATAGGGTACTTCTAATCATTCCAAGCATCATGAAATTTCGCATGCTAGTAGAGTTTAGGACACAACTAAAAGAAAAATTCCCAAAACTCAAACTTTCTATCTTTCAACCCTTAAAATGAAGGAATGAAGATTTTTGGATAAATTTGGATCTAATATATATGAAATGACTCTAGGATGCTAAAAAGTTTTCTGGTCTCGTACAACATAAAACTATGGACTACTGGAGGGCATAGGGAAAAACGAATTGGTGAATGTTTTTGTTCGATTTCCATTTGAATAGCGAAAGGGTGTTGATCCATCAAAAATTGCGTGTTTCAGGCAAACCAAGTTTTTGAGGGGATATTGACTTCAATCGTAAGGTCAAGCACCAAGGAAGTATCAACAACTAGAATTTACTGATGTTGGTTGAGTTTGGTTCAAAGGTCTTCTAGATTCTAGAATCTTCATTTTTGACCTTCCGCCTCTTTTTGGGTGTTTATTTTCAAAAATTTTTTAAACAAAAATGTCAAAAAATAGAATCAAAGTTGTAGAGGATGTAATTTTTGATATTTTTGTTTAAAAAATTTCAAAATAAACACCCAAAATGGGGCTGAAGGTCAAAAATGAAGATTCTAGATCTTTGAACCATACTCAACCAACATCAGTAAATTCTAGATGCCACAAAGAGATTCAATGAAACGCGTTTTAACTAGTAAGAAACGGGATTTTAATGGAACATCTATAACACAAGCCAGGGAATCGAGACATCTAGATCCTATAAAACTCTTCAATTTTTTCAATTAGATCCTATCTCTTTTCTTGGCAATATTTATAGTAAATACCTATATTTTTATACCCGAACAAACTTTATATAGGCTTTCATTCCCATATTATCGTAGTTATCTTAATATAGACATAGATAGCAGAATATGGTTTTAGGGTGGATTTTGTTTTAGATTTCAGGGTCGTCAGCCTTCGACTGTATTTCTTCCTTCTTGTTTTTCAAATGTAAATCGGCTGATCTGCCGTCTAAATTTCAGCTGATGATGCTTTCCAATTATTCTAGCAGGCCTCGCTCTCGTGCGTGATGCGTTTGCGTGCAGTCCCCTCTTAGCCCCTTAGCGCTACCTGTCTCTAGCGCTAGCGTTCCGTCCGTCCGTCCCCCCGCTAGAATGCTGACCCCTTCTGTCCCCCGCTAGAGCCAACGCTCGGCCAATTAGAGCCTAGAGAGCAGCCACCGAGTTGCGCCTCATCCTCCGGGTTCTTTCATCTCTCTCTCTTCAATCAACGCATCTCCTTCCCAAGAAAAACCGCAGCCCCAGGACTTCTGACTCCCCCTCAAATCGAATTTATATATATAAAAAAAAAACTAATTTCTTATTATCATTTGAAAATTCTGTATAGGTATAAAAAAGTTCAATCATCTAATTATCTAATTTGGAAAATTCTTTTTTGGCTACATTAAATAAAGATAAAAAGAATGACAAAAGAACTAGGTTTGAAAATTATTTTTCTCCACATTTCAGAAGTTTCTAAAGACTTTTAATAAAGAAATTCAAAATTTTTAAGTGAATTTACTAGTTCAGACCCCTGCAAAATAACACAGGTCGACAAAAAACTTTTTTTCTGGGTTTCTTTTTTAATGCATAAATTTTGATGCTAGGCATCGAAAAACACCAAAATATCCATTCTTAGCTTTTAAAGTTTGCTTTTGTCTATTTTACGTCGATAAGTAAGTTTTGAAGATTTTAATTGATTTTACGAGCAGTCCCATAAACTTCATATTCTACATGGTCCCCTGGACCAATTTAAAGATAATATGGGTGCCTACTCAGAAGAGCAAGGAGAGCGTTTTCACCGAGGGGTGAACCGCGACCTAAAATCCTGTACACCTACTTCCACTTCCACTTTCATTTCCAAGTAGAAGACAATAGAATACAATAGATTATCTAATGAATTCCAAAGTATTTCCAAATAATTCCAAAGACTGTGTACACCTAATTCCAATTGCGGTTCACCCCTCGGTTTTCACCAAGATGTGATGGACTTTGAACGACGTTACCAAGGGCAGTACAACGAGAATATGATGGGAGATTACATTTGGGGTTTAATACGAGAAAGTCCATACAAACATAAGAAAATCACTAAAAATATTCATTTTTGAACTTGATTTTTTATTATTTTACATTTGTATGCTATTACTAATAATTATTCTTGAATTAAAAAGACTCCGATGTTCAGCAAAAGATTTTTCTGATTGTAATAAAATTATGAAAAAATCAGTAATTTTTCTTAAAATTCGAAAAATTGCTCTGGTTTCTACAAAAGCAAACTTTGATCAAAAAAATTATTTTTCCCTTTATTAGTAACGTAGAAGAAACCAAAATTTGACATTCAGAAGTCAGACCCAAAAATCGTGTCGACCGGTGTAATCAATAACTAATAAATAAAAATATTAATTACCTACACATTTTCAATGTCCCTTTGTTTATTATTTCCAATATCTTATCAGATATCGAGTCTAGAAAAATAAACACAATAAATGAAGCTTTGTTAAAAAACATAATCGTATAAATGAAGATTTGGTATTTTTTTTTTTTTAAGGTATATTGGTCATGGTACAAATCGTTACTTAGCCTTTCATATAAAATAGTAATGTGGTTAATGAAAAATAAATTTAAATTTTAACAAGATTGACATTAATAATTAGTAGAGATTGTGGAGTGTTGGTGCAAGGTGAAACATCTTTAATAAAGATAAGAGTAAATAAATATAATATTTATTTACTCTTATCTTTATTAAAGATTGACATTACTTAGTGTTTTTCGAAATATTTTTTTTTTTTTTAATTTGACTAACTCTTAAGAAATTTATAATTTATACTTATGTAGCAGTGGCGTGCGGTCCATGGATGCTGTGGATGCGACCCATTCCTAAAATTTCAAAAGGATATTTAAATTTTCAAATTATTATCCGTTATTTCAAATATTTCTATAAGAAACATTTTTTGTTTTGAAAACATTATTTTGGTTCGCGAAATGAAATAAAATTGTTGCGTAGTTTCAAGGGGCAATTAAAATGAATTATTTTTCCAAAAAGGCCGCCGAAAGAAGGTTTGAAGTTCCTGGCTGGTAGGTAGGTATATCTTCCAGTTCAAGCATGTCAAAGACAAGTCCAGACAAGTTTAGTCGAATAAAAATTGTTCTCGCTGAGGAATTATTAAAATAGTAATAATACAAAAAAGGAATAAATAAAGATGATTCGGGAATCTTTGGAATAATCCATTTCTAAGAACTCTCAATATATAAGATCGGAAATAGCTAAGAGTACTATAGACAAGTCATAGCTTGCTTATAGCAATAGAATTAGGAGAAATTTAATATTTTCTTATAGGACAAGCTGATTCATTGTGGAAGATGGTCGATTTCCATCTCAGGGACTGTAGAGTTTAAGTCACAAGAATTAATTTCTGACTCCTACCCTCACTCACACAGAGCAGTATTCGTTTGGGGCGAAGATCCCAAAATATATTTTTTAAAAATCTGATGTTAAATTTGAAAAATATCGAAAATGATTCGATGAAATTTGCCAAAAAAAGCTAAGATTAAAATAAATTTTTTAAAAAATGAAGGATATTTTTTGGACATCAATCCTCTGGTTTGAAAGTCCACAACCGCCACTTCTATATTGGTATATCTCAGGATTTGGATGAAGGCAGTCCCGAAATAAACAAGAGAATTATATCCAAAAATATCATTTATTTGCAAAGTTTTCCCTTTTAGTTTAATTCGAAGCCGACGTTTCGGAGGAGTTTCCCTTCTTGCTCAGGGTCTATAACAATTAAATGGGATTTGGCCATTATTATTATTAAGATTTTTATATTATTATTTCTAAAATATAAACATTATACATATATATAGGTACATTATTTTTTTTGGACTGCATGCCTCATTCAATCATGAGATATTAGTATATCAGTTCGTCTCCAAAAGAAAACTTCAAACGTATAATATCTGTTTTCATCGTTTCAGAATAATGTTGGTGCTTTTCATAAATTCCTGTATTTACTTTGATTAAATTGTTTATCTCGAGAACTCTATATAGTCAATCCTGTTTAAATTTAAATACATTTTTCATAATACAAATGGCACATGGATACAAATTTACCTTAAAATATGCTTTGAGATTAAATTAAGTGCCACTTTAATTTATGTTTGGTTGGTAAAATCGGGCGTAAGGTTTTTAGCAAAACCATATTCTTTTAAATAACTATTATTTGATATTTAAATTATTTATTGTTATTTTCTTGAATCTGTTTCATTAAAGAATAATTTGTTCTGCGTTAATGAGAATTCTCATTTCTCCAACGCAATACCATATTCTTCACTGTAATTTATAATTAATTAAAGACGATTTCAAGTAAAGTACGATTAAATATTTTGATTGGCTTCTTCTCTCATCGCCTCTCAAATACATATTTGATGATTCTGAATAAAACTTTTGGAATTATGTGATTAGACCAAATTAAAAATTGATGTTTGTATATAATTTATTAACCAACTCTGTTCCTGTAATATATTAATCAATAGTTACTAAAGTTTTTCTCTACATTAATATTTATATCAACATATGATATTAAAGTTAAAATAAAAGTCCGAATAGCTTTAACTCAAATAAATTATGGAGCAGTTATTAATATGTAGATGTTAATTCACACTCAGACCAAGAAATTAGTAAAAATATAAAAATAATAACTATATTTATACACCCACCACCCCATTTAACGCCATCTAAAGTTAATTGAAACTGTTTAAATAAAGTTTATTAATATTTAGGCTACTAAATTGCCGCAAAAATGAATAAGAAAAGAATGGCAAATTTTTGGAATTCCATTTTCAATAGATATTGATTTGAATTATGATATCAATAACTTCAGTAGCGAATAGATTTACTTTTAGACGCCATTACCTGGTCACACAAAAAAGTCCCTGATTCGAACCAGGGTGGATGCTTTTCTATACCTACTATACAAATGTTTATTTATTCTCTAATTTAAAAATAAAATACTTTTGAATTTTATTTGCAATAACATGTTATAATTTTTTCTTTTTTATCATTTAGTTTATAGGTTCTCAAACTGTGCCTTTTCACAGATGCGCCGCGAAGCTTAATAATTATTTGAAGCAGACATTTGGCCTAACTAGAGAAATGACAAAAAGTGAGAAGCTAAAAATTTATTTATTATTCATTTTTACCTCTTACTTATGATTATATACATAAACCGAAAAAATTGAACATTGACACCCTCGAAAAAAAATGAAATGTATACAAAGGGTCCCCCCTGTGGTCTAAATTTTTGATTTTCATAGAGAAATAAACTATTAATTCCCAAGATATTTTCATCGATTCTATTACAAGAGTATTTAGAGAGACCAAATACGGTATTTGTTTTGATATAGGTATGTACTTTTATTTAGGCCAGGGCGCCATTGAACAAGTTTAATTGTAATAAGCTCTTCGACTCAGAAAAGTTTGGGAACCCCTGATTTAGTTCATTCATTCAGTCTTTTTAAATTATGATGAAGGAAAGATGGCTGTCCAAAAATTTATAAATACAGGAAAGAGAGGAATTCAGCCAGTAAAGGAAGCCTCTGTCGAATAAAAACTTCTAATAGTAGAAAATAGTTTCTGCTTTAATTTTATATAACGCCTTCTTCATAAGTAGTGAGCAAACTAAGACCGATATACACATTTTATTTTATGTTATTTATAATTTTATGTTTAATAATATATTATAACAACTCTGAGGTCTACACTCAATGAATTGAGTTTGCAAATATTGTAAGAACCAATTATTATTTTATTTATATAATTTATTTTGTTTTGTATTGATAGTCATACATTTTATGCTCATTACAGCTCATTAGAACAATCATTTTCAACAATTGGAAGTGTTTATTCGACAGAGGATCCTTTACTGGCTGAATTTCTCTCTTTTCTTATTTATACATTTTGAAATTATTACTGAGGTGTTTAGTTTATACAATAGTAAAGTGACCTGACGTCCCACATTTAGGTTTCTTGCCCCACATCCAAAATGTCTCACAAGTGTCCCACTTTGGACAATATTTTTTTCGTGTTTTGGATAAAAAAATTTATGATTATTAATTATTTATATTTTTACAAAGTTGATGTTGAAATTTAGCGACACTAAGAGCCCGTCTTGGGAAGACTTTTCTTATTATGCTGATGTGAAATATAATTATGTATGCGCTTGCTAAGCTGTAGTAAAACCAGATGGTTAGCATTACTGCCTTCAATTGAAAGAGTTCTAAAACTATTTTCCCCTTTGAAATCATATTTTTGTCTACTTTTAACTGTCGAAATGTCATTAGCTTCGCAATGGATAAAGTAGAAATGTGGAAATTACTTTTTTGTATGCTAGTCATACCGTTAACTGATCTGCTAATTAAGTTGTCTAAATATCAGGGGCTCCCATTTTACGAGGTGTCGCTTTTAAATGACGGACTGTGCTTAGAATTAAAGGCTATATTGCAAGTGAAGTGCAATTTCTCCAATACTTGTGAGGAATTTTGTAACAATATATCATAAAATGATGAATTATTGAAAAAAGTTAATATTTCATCGTAAAAGTACAAGTGATTATGTTTTTATTTGTTATGTTGATTTTTTAATTTTATCTATAACTGCTCTTATTCCATTATGGTTTACAATAGATAGGTAGGTATATGATAATAAAATAATTATATACATAAAGATTCATGTCCCACATTGCATTGTAAAACATCTGGTTAAGTATAAAGAATAGTAATGTTTTGTAAAAAATTCTGTGCTGTTTCCTGTAAGCTTTTCTTTTAATTGCTGATGAGGCGCTCATATGTAACTGCAGCGAAGAAAATTTGTTGACTACTATTATAATTAAAATTAACTTAAATAATGGCTAATTTAAATTTGATCTTGCTAAAAAAAATAGATTGGTTATTTATCGAATATTTAAAATTTTCAACCATTAGCAGGTCTTTGTTTCCTCAAGCATTCAGTTTCATTGTTTCAGTTTTTTCGCCACCGTTCTTCATCCAGAGTTCGGGTTTTCCAAATGTAATATAATATTTTAGAATGTAATCACTAACGATGTGATCTTCATTTGGAAAGAATAAATAGTATTCTTATCCCAAACAAAGAAGATACATATAATTAAGTAATGGAGAGGGATTCAGCCAATGGGTAGCCTCTGCTGAATAAAAAACTCCCAATTATAGAAAACGTTTCGGCTTTAATTAAATAATGCCATCATCAGTTCCTAAGAGTTGCTTGATGAGTCCTTGAAGACGAGCCCCATATTTGTGTATAAGGTGTCCGAGCATGATGATATTCCTCAATGGTTATAAAGTTGATACAATTTGATGGCTGTATATGTATATAATTAAGTAATGGAGAGGGATTCAGCCAATGGGTAGCCTCTGCTGAATAAAAAACTCCCAATTATAGAAAACGTTTCGGCTTTAATTAAATAATGCCATCATCAGTTCCTAAGAGTTGCTTGATGAGTCCTTGAAGACGAGCCCCATATTTGTGTATAAGGTGTCCGAGCATGATGATATTCCTCAATGGTTATAAAGTTGATACAATTTGATGGCTGTATATGTAGAGGCTAGCCATTGGCTGAATCCCTCTCCATTACTTAATTATATACATATACAGCCATCAAATTGTATCAACTTTATAACCATTGAGGAATATCATCATGCTCGGACACCTTATACACAAATATGGGGCTCGTCTTCAAGGACTCATCAAGCAACTCTTAGGAACTGATGATGGCATTATTTAATTAAAGCCGAAACGTTTTCTATAATTGGGAGTTTTTTATTCAGCAGAGGCTACCCATTGGCTGAATCCCTCTCCATTACTTAATTATATACATATACAGCCATCAAATTGTATCAAAGAAGATACTATTGTTAAACTCATTAAAATTTTTAACCGGAATAAACAATACTCCTCTTGATATATATAATAATGCTACATTAATAATATCAACATCTAGGTATATAATTATGAACGTGAATGATTTCTTATCAACCTAAAACGGATCTGATATAAATTCCTACACCTTATATATTCTATTCTATACATAATAATATAAAAAATTCAATAAACAAATAATTTAAATAAAATAATAGATTTCATAGCTAATTACATGCAAATAAATATTTATTTTGAAATTATGTGTAATAAATGCGTTTAATATTGAAATAACAATATAGTAAAAAAAAAATCAATTTGACAGGCTAATATTTTTATTTATTTTATAGTAAAAATCTAAAGGAAAATAATCATGACTTTCAATGTGAAATGAATATGAAATGATCAGGCGACCTTGTTTCCAATTCGAGGTAGCCATTTTTTAAATTATGGAGTGGCTTCACATGAGAATTCCGGTTTCAGATAGAATCAATTAGTCACGATTTTAAAGACGTCTGTCTGTTCAAATAGATATATAGGAAAAATGGAAAAATCCCAACATAAAATGAAAGAAGAAATTTTTTTAGATATGAATAATGAAGAAACTCAAATTATCGGATTTATCTTAAAGAGAAATATGGAATTCTTGATGATTTTAATTTATAAGATATATATAATTAGAGATTTATAATTAGGATTTTTATTTAGTAAAACCTGCCAAAATATACAGTTAAAAATGCTGAAATATGCAACTTATATTCAGTATACGTTGAAAAATACAAAGATATGCAGTAAAAGATGCCAAAATAAATTTTTTTATGCACTAGAAAATTAAAATTGAAGACAAAAAGACTACCTATATTTTTGAAGGAGTATAATGAAAGGAATAAAATGATAAAGTAAGCTCTAGACACCAAGTGTCAAATATGCACTTTTAAAACTAAAAATAAAACAATGCGCAAAATTCTCATTACATTTAATATACTAAAAAATCTTTAAACTCAAAAATTAATAGATGCACACAAAATCAACATAATAAATATAATAATGTTTCAAAAATGTGATCGATAAAATATGGGGGGTAGTTTTATTTAAGAGAAACGACTGTATTGCTTTTATTTTTTAAATTAACAATCTTTTTTATCGACGTACAAATAATAAATTAATAAAGAAATAATTAACATAGGATCTCAAAAATAATTAAAATTTGATTTTAATTGTGAATAATTTATGTTTACAAACAAGTATTTTTCTAAATTATCCCCCCGAAAATTATGCCTCCCTGTTTTATTTATTGTTTTTTTTTCATTCTTCCTCCGAAAATTTACTTTTAATACATCTGTATTGGGGGGAAATATGTAATGTTTGTAAAAATCCTTTAATTATGCAAAAATATGCATTATAAAATTTAACCTATAGTAGGTATCCTAGATGCATGATCCGGATAGATAATTGATCTTCTGGGTCGTATGTGGCGTTAAACAAAATATGCAATTGCATAGGAATCCGGTCTCTAGATATAATGTAAACTCATCAATATAATTGAAAATATTTTGTTTTGCCGAGAGTAGCCTGCCCATGCTGGTCGCTAACAGATTAAGAAAAATGTTACTGGTCACTGGCATTGGGATTAGGAAGTGTGAAAACACTGCTTTATGCAGAGAATACTTCCCATAGTAAATTGCAACATTCAAAACAAGAATAAAATTATTAACCCTGGAACACAACGCATCAAAAAATATTTTATTTTACTACCATGGAATACAGGTGTACCACAATAAAAAAAGTCATAGAAAATAAACTTTTAGATTTTATTATATACTAAAAACATATCTCGTGACAAACTTAGGCTCTAGATGAATGTTACCAATTTTGAGTCAATTTGAGCACTCAGGGCAAACTTTGGTCTGATGCTCTAAACGTCTAAACATATGAACTTATTACACTTTTTTACATGAAATCCTCGATTTCCGATCTTTTTCTGGGACAGAATGAACATCTGCCAAACGATGGCAGTTTGGGTATTGAAATATTGGATTCTGGCTCCAAGTTTAATATTATCTCAATAATGGCTCGGAGTTCTCCGGATAATTATAGGTATATGTACATTATAAACTTGACACAATAATAAAGTAAAGAAAATTAAAAAAAATATAATATTCTAGGTAGGTTTCACATGTTTAGCATGACTCTATATATATTTCGGGGTACGAGCCCAGTTTTCTCTTTGAACTCCTGAAGGTGGGCTCGTACTCCGTCATGCTAATAATCATCTTGTCCTTTATTTTTGTGAAACCTACCTAGAATTTTATATTTTAAAATTTTTTTAAAATTTTCTTTACTTTATTATTGTATCAAGTACCTATATGATTTACAAATACCTATACTTCATCCGCGGAACTCCGAGCCGTTATTAAGAGAATATTAAACTTGGAGCCAGAACCCAATATTCCAATACCTAAACTGCCATCGTCTGACAGATGTTCATTCTGTTCCAGAAAAAAGATCGCAAATCGCAGATTTCATGTAAAAAGTTAAGTTCATATTATGTTTAGAGCATCAGACCAAAGTTTGACCTGAGTGCTCAAATTGGTAAAATTCATTTACTTAGAGCCTAAGTTTGTCTTGAGATATGTTTTTAGTATATAATAGATAAAAGTTAAAAGTTTATTTTCATTACTTTATTAAAATATTTTTCACAAAGAACCTACACCATTCTCTCTTAGCAAAAATGTCACACTAATACTACCCAGGAGCACACCAGTACCGAGAAAGAGATTTTATATCAAACAAAAACCCATGTCACTGCAACGACTGTAGCAAATAAACTGATGTGTACTTATAAGATATTAGCAGGCACCACAATTTTGTGCTGCCATTTGTTGAAAAATAACAGAAGTTTCGAGCAAGGCTGGTGTACATCTGTACCCCGGGTAGTGTTCCAGTGTTAAATGAATTAAAAGTAGCGTTTTCGATTCTCTTAATCGGGTGTTGATAGGTGAAAAATCTAAATTTCTAAAAACCATTGGAATAAATGCCCGGATAGAACAGCCATGTTAAAAATTCATTAACATGTCAGTATTCAGGGTTTCCTTACAACTATTTCTCTCCGTCCCTCTAAGCGATGCCGATTAAAATTCAATGAAGACTTTTCTAAAATTATTATAGACTATTGAATTAATTTGACAATTTAATACATTAAAATCTAAAGTTTTATCGATGAAAGGCTATTTTTTTTTTTTTTTGAATAATGGATTTATTAAAATTGAACTGAATTAATTAAATGAGAATTTTTTTCCTTGATATTACATTTTTAATTCTTCAACTTTCATTCTTCTAATTAATGTCGTGTCTAGTAACTTCATCTTCTATTTATGAAGTAAAGTAGTTGGCTTCATTTTGAATTCACTCGCCCCCCCCCCCCCACTAATTCAGGCGAGAAGCGATGAATTTTATTCCTTTTTTTTCTTTTTTTTAATGTCCTCATTTATTAATTGGATTCCATAATGGAACGAATTCCAATATAAGGTGTCGTGGGGTCGCGTGCGCCATCCTGGCGCCTCCCGCGTGCCGTTCACGGCTTCGCGTTTCATGTGTGATAAGAATCCTGATAATCGATTTCCACCTACAGGACTACAGTCGCCATATTACCCTCCAACTCGACAATTGCATTTACTTATCCATTATTTAATAGACATTTTCATTTTCTATTCAATTCTCTTATTAAAAAAAAAATACTATTCCATGTGTCGCGCATGTCTTTATTCCCCTGTAAAAAAAAGAATGTTAGCCAAAAAAATAAATAAGCTGATAATATGAAAATAAATGTCAAAACAATAGATTACAATCAACAATTGATAAAAACAAATGTTAATAAAGCCATTCTTTTTTATCGAATATATTTTTTTATTCTAAACATACATACAAAATTTAATATCATTGATTCTCAAGCTTAGTATTATTAATAAGTTATAATTAACTCGATCTTAATCTAAATAATTGGGTATAATTTAAATTGTTAACAATAAAACCTTTCTTCTTTTTCATGTACGGTCACTCTTTCTTGTATTTTATATTAATTATTTAAATTAGTGCTTCTATACAAATTAATTTTCAAAAAGCTCGACTTGTTTGTGAAGAGTTAAATATATATACATAAATATATATATATAAATTTAATTTAGTTTTTCTCAAGAGGCCTTTAAAGGAGGTAAATAATTATTTTTCAAACGGTGCTTTTTTTTATAAATCCTCTCCTAGAGGGAAAAATATTTATACCTACTTGTATCCTTCATTAATACCTATATTAAAATTTTCTCTCTTTTGAACTAAAAATTATTCCTTATTATTATTTTAAATTTAATTCATATAAACTTCGGAATTAAGTAAAAAAAGTGCAGTATTATGAATTCGTTAAAAATGCATTTAAAAATAATTATTTAATTTATTATAATTAGTGAAAAATAAATTTCAAACGAATTTTCAATAGAAAACTTTGCCAACTTTGCTCTTCTATTTTGGCATGCTAAAATAATTATGAAATTATTATTTGATAATTATAGCTTTTGATTGAAGGAGACAATAAAAGAGTGTGTCTTCTGCTGGAATACGACATTCGTTATAAATAAATAAAATTTATAATTCCAGCAGAAGACACACTCTTTTATCGTCTCCTTCAATATATAAAAATTATGCTACCCTCGGCACAAAAACTTTCAATTTAATAACTTTTGATATAGGGTAAAAGCTCCAGTAGTGGGACTGTACCTGTAGTGGGTCATATGCAAGAAAAAGTGCAAAAATTAGCTTATTCAACTTTGAAAAATTGCGGTATATATAGCTCATGCCATTGGCTTTATATAACGCTATTTTTCAAACTTGGATAAGCTAATTTTTGTACTTTTCTTGCATCTAGCCCACTACAGGTACAGGCCCACTACTGGAGCTATTACCTTAATATGAAATTAGAGAAAATCATGATAGGCGGGACATCTCTTCGAGTTATTTAGAATTGATATTATAATAGCGAATCCACTGGCATCTAGTGGCAGAAAGTTATTTAGGAACACAATTTCTTTATTCTCTCATAAGAACAATATGTACATTCACATTCCTTTAAAGAAGCGCCTCTGATTTTACCCAATTTTGAAAAATTTGTTTATGCAAAAGAATATTATAACTTCCCTTCCAGATTTATAATTTTTATATAAATATTATCTAAATAATAAAAATGAGTAATTTGTGGATTAAAAATTGTACCTATAGGTACTTACTATTTTATTTTGAAATCTGTGTTTTAATGTTTTTATACAAAAAAATGCAGTTCATGAATTTATTAGATACTGGTATATTTTAACATAAAATTGAATGGTAGTTTGTGTATAGTTGATGAATATCTATTTCCACGAGAAGTTAAAAAACTGGACTATCACATCTGTAATTTGAGATTATATTTTTTGAGCCAACAAAAATTGTTTTTTTATAATTATTTATTTAATCCCGAGGGGTGGAAAAATCCAAAAATTAATTAAATCCTGAATTGCTCAAGCTAAAATGGAGTTTAATTCAAAACAAAAATTGCTATGTTTCTCCTCAATCAGCTTAGAAAATAAAAATATGTTATTGAATACATTTATAAATCGCCATATACGGATGTGAAACCTGGACGATTGGAGAGAAAGAGAGAAAGAGAATGGAGGCTTTAAATTGAAAGTTTCTTTTTGCCGAGAGTAGCAGAATTTTTATAAATTGAAAGAGACATTAAAAGAGTGTTGGGATGGAAAAATAAATTTTTAATTTATTTATAACGAATGGAGGCTTTTGAAATATGGTGCTATAGAATAATGCTCAAGATTAAATGGGTTGATCGAATTTCAAACGAGAAAGTTCTTGAAAAAATTAGAGAAAAGAGAATCCTGTGAAAGAATCTGAAGAAGTGAAGAGCTTAAATGATACGACTCACCTTAAGACATAGGGATTGCTAGAGGATATTTTAGTAAGCTCAGTGAGAAAGAAAAGGGGAAGACCTAGATTGGAGAATTTGCCCGACATAAAGAAAGATGCGAGACTTTTAGAAAAGTGAAAGAGTGTAGAGTTAAGTGGAGGCCGGTACGGTGGTCGGGTCCTGTTTTAAGAATGTATACTCGATGGTGATGATGATGAAAATAAGGTTATAAATTATATAAAAATAGATTGAAGGAGACAATAAAAGAGTGTAACTTCTGCTGGAATTATAAATTTGTTATAAATAAATTAAAAATTTTTAATTCGAGCAGAAGACACACTCTTTTATTTTCTCCTTCAATTTATAAAAATTCTAGTCCTGTCGGCAGAAAGAAACTTTCAATTTAATTTATATAAAAATACCTCGAGTTTTAATTTAGCAATCACTGTAACATGAAAACACTTCATTTATTGACTAATGTTTGTTTTAAATTTTTTTGTTCTATTGTTGAAGAAATGGATCTCATTTTTCCCACCATGTGTAATGTTTGAATAATAGCCTTAATTAGATATTAATTAATTTATTATAGCCCCTGGAAACTAAGTTTATCTAATGGCTAGCGAATTGATCTCAGACATATATTTTGCAGGAACCCTTCGACCACCTGGGCTAATTGGGGGCAGCAAGCCCAAAGTGGCCACCCCTGCCGTAGTCAGCAAGATCGAGCAGTACAAGAGAGAGAACCCCACAATATTCGCATGGGAAATTCGCGAGCGACTCATTTCAGAAGGTAGGACTCCATCCAATATCCAATACTTTTTTATTTATTATTTCTTTACAAAATCTACATGAACTAATTGTATAATAATGATTGAGAAAAAAATCATAAGATTATACAGATAACCTCTATTGAGGCTAGCGACCAATAATGGTACATACATATAATATATGGGTAGATCCGATGCTTCAAAATTATTCGTGTTAAAACACAAACCCAGATATATACAACTATATATTCATTATTCTAATTTAAAATAATACTTCGTTATTGAATCTATCATATTTAAAACATTATCCTATTATATTAAATTAAGTATTTATTATTCAATTAAGTTTAATTGAAACCTCTTATATTGAAACAAATAAATACAATTCATATTTTTTAATAGTTTTGTATTTTCAGGGTGCGGCACATAACTTGAGCAAATTTTAAAAAAGCCACAAAAAGCATACATTTGATAGGATTGTTTATCAACAGAGAAATTTCGCTTAAAGCCTAAAATAGACGTTTATTAAATTGGAAGTTTTTGTGCCGAGGGTAGCAGAATTTTTATATATTGAAGGAGACAATAAAAGAGTGTGTCTTCTGCTGGAATTATAAATTTTATTTATTTATAACGAGACTATAGTTTCGAGGGCTTTCGAGATAAATTAATTCCTGTGAATCAATTGTAATAGACTGATGAAGAGGACAAAGCCCTCGAAACTATAGTCTCGTTATAAATAAATAAAATTTATAACTCCAGCAGAAGACACAATCTTTTATTGTCTCCTTCAATAGACGTTTATCCTGAGAAATTCTCATTAGAATGGATAACGTTTCAAATTCTAGAATCCTCTTCAAGTGCTTGTGAAATCATTCCAATAGATAAACTGAGATTTCAATGGATTCCCGCGAGGGTTAATTGTTTCATCCAGGAGAAATTAAAAACTTATTAACTTGAAATCAAAATCTAAGCAAAACATATTTTTAATTAGAATAGTTTTGGCTGCTCATATTTAAGGCTTCAGTGATCATGATTAATAAATAAGTACACAAGTAATTTCAGTTCTTGAACAATTTGCAAATGGAAAGAGCTTTTATTAGTCAGTAATCCTCACTGCTGTGAATTTAAAATTCTCATAGAAAACAAACTGTATCTTCAATCAACTTGACCATCCTAAAGATTAATTATTTAAAAAAAATCTCTTTAGAGACAACTTTCGGGCGTCAAAATAAAACTTATAAGTAGACTTGCTTAAAAGAAATTTATAAGACTTATAACTATACTTTTGGGGGAGCGGGGTATTTTTCTTAATCAATTTTTTCATTTGTCATCCAAATTAATTATTATTTTATTTCAACCAAAATAATTTTTGTCAAAAGTACTACCCTAAGAGAACTTTTCATGAATTTCTATAGATTTTCAAGTCTAATAATTGCAATGTTGGAGGATTCACATTGCAAGGCTACTGTCTGCAGGGCGTTATGGGACCTCAAAATAAAAATTACAAGAAATCAACATTTTAATATTTACCGACCCTGTTGGTACACTTGCTCTAGAAGATGTTTTCTAGACACTTGGCGATCTTCTATACATCTTAAAGACATTTTTTTAACCTGTAAACTCCTGATGATGGACTAATAATCCGAAATATATTGAGTTTGTATAAACCTCTTTGAGTTTTATTTAATTCACTGTGAAACTACACACCCTTTACTTTATTAATTAATCTTAAAGACACTAAGAGCTGACTAAGACATCTTCTAGAGCGAGTGTATTATCTAGGGAGGAGCCTCAAAATTATTTTTTGATTTTGAAGATTGATCCATTTGTGGGTGTTAAATTGCAAGTTTTTTTTACCTATTCAGAAGCTACAGGCCTCTAATAAAGAAGACAGACGGATAAATAGACAAATAATTTTCGTCCTCTTTTTTTCACCATTTTTTTTTAATGACACTGATAAAAGATAGCTATATAGTTAAGTAGGAAGTACGAAAAGTTTAAAATGATTAATTTATCCACTCTTCAAAATAGGGTGCCCAGAAATTGCTCTGCTCAAAGTAAGATACCCGGGTATTTCTATAAATTTTTTCGATGGAATATAAAAATAAAACGTACATAGATCTGAAAAATATGAATTCTACGATGCTATTTAAGAAATTTAGTATTAAAAATTATATTTTTAAAAAAACTAAAAAAAAACGCTTCTAAAAGTACAAAATAATGTAATACTTAATCAAAAAGTGTGGGGCGCAGAAATTTTTAATTAATTTCGAGAAAGTGCCCCACGCTTTATGATTAAGTATTACATTATTTTCTACTTTTTAAAAGCGTGTTTTTTAGTTTTTTTTTAAATATAATTTATTTTTTTACTTTTTAGTCTTAATTATTTTTATAGAGAAAAGTTTGCGGAATTTAACAGAATGATATGTATTTATTTTGATTATTTTAATATAATTTCATTTAAATTGAGTAGGTATACAATTATTTTTATAGAGAAATGTTTGCGGAATTTAACAGAACAAAAGTCACATTGATATAGATAGATACATCCATACTTACATACATACAGGTGAAGCTAATATAAAACGTATAAAAAGAAATCAATTTTAACAATAAATAATTTCGCAAAATAATATTGACGAATATCACAAGACGAGATATATAAAATTAAAAATTAGATGTAAAATCCTGCAAATTTACACCTTCTGACATCTAGCGGCAGAAAGTTATCGGAAACAAAAATATTTTCTCCATAAAAATAATAATTTTACTTTCCCGTTAACTAAGTGCCTCTAGCGGTTGCGGATTTTCTCCAAAAGATAAATATACTAATTCGATAATAATTTAAAGTGTCTATAGAAAGGCATTATTTATTTTTTATTTGAATGCTTTTTAATCTAAAAATTTATAAAAAAACAAAAACAAAAAAAAAAACAGGAAAAAGCAACCACTGAAACATAATTAGAACAAATAAGCTTCAAGAATGAAAAAAGAGATAAATTACATTATATATCACTAAGTATGCATTGTCAAGACTTTTGAATACATTTTAAATGATTTGCTTTTGAGTGATGTAAGTCGATCATTAATCACGCAATAAACAAATAAATTTACGTATATTTCTCTCCTCGATGCTTCTTTTAAAGAAAAAATCCATTATGCTATTAGTAGCTCAGTAGAGAATAAAATAAAGAGTTTTAATGATTGGCAGAAATTTTAAATTCAATAACAAAATAAGTAGGTAAATAATTATTAATCATCATAAAAAAATGAATAGTAAATATTTTACAAGATGGAAGTGTAATTAGGTCGAGTACAAAAGTTCAAAAATCATATAAGCTATTTCTAATATTCGACTTTCGAGATAAAGCTTCAATTTGTTTTTGGTAAATATCTCGTAATTTATTTAATTATAAGATATTATCAAATTCTTTATTAAAATGTTTCTATATAGTACAAGATCCCGACTTAGGTCGACCTTCACCTATCGAGTTTCCTAATGAAATTAATATTTTGATAATATAATGTATTAATAAACAAAAGGGTCGACATCCAATTTCCCTGCATAAGTTCGAGGTAGACAGGGTACAACAGGTAAATTCGAATTAGTTATTTTGTAGTTATAGAGTTTCCTTTATTGTTATATATGAAAATGTAGATAATTAAAAAATAAAATAAAATAAATAAATAAATGATAAATAAATAAAAATAAATAAATCTAATAAATTAGATAAAATAGCTATGCAGGAAAATTGGATGTCGACCCTATCAAGTTTTGTTTATTAATACATTATATTATCAAAATATTAATTTCATTAGGAAGCTCGATAGATGAAGGTCGACCTAAGTCAGGATCTTGTACTAATATATTTATTTCATTTAATAAAAATTACTAGGCTCAAATTCAAATATTTTTTGAAAAATCAAAATACCTACTTGAATATTCGAGAGGTCATTGAAAGTTTGACCCCTCTTTTTAATTGTGGTACAATTTACATGTTTGATTTAACAGGATATTTTTTAGAATGCTAAGCAATTCGATTAGAAAAAACTTTGAAAAATTATGATAGCGGTTCTAGTGGGATTTTGTCAAAAACAAGTTTTCCGGAGTCCAAGTTAGTAAACAAGAATGATTATAAATGAGAAAAATATCAGGCTAAAACAAGTACCTCGAGTGATACAACAGCAAACAATTTTTAAATAAAATATGTAGAATTTTTCTTTTTTGACAAAGTAGGTATATACTTGTCAAGATATATATTTCCCAGACAGACTTAATTTTTTCATAATGTATTTTATTAATTATAAATTAATTAAATCAATGATAGACGATCTTTTCCCATAATCAGGAAGCAGGTAAAGTAAATGTTTCTTGAATTACTCAAATTTACTGAACCTTATCACCCATTAATAAACCCATCATGGTTAAAATAGTCAGCAAATGTAAATTTAATTCAATTTAATTTAATAAACGAAAGGATATTCCAAGGAAAGATGATTAATGTCAAAGTTATCTCAAATCACTTACATTGCATAATCGGTTAAGTATAAATGATTAAACGACATTATTCTTCCTAATGTCCGATTATTTTTCTAAATTTGGTCATTTTCCTGAAAAATTAATGAAATTTGTTGAGTTATAAATGCGTGTCTTGACATTCCAAGAGGTGCACTCGTCGGCGTTTGATTGACAGCCGGAAGTGGACAGATAGAGGCGGATGCCTGAGCACGCATGTAAAATAAAAGTTCGAAATCGGTTTCAACTGGAGAGAAAAAGCAACAGAAAATATAACATGCACGCGTTGCCAACAAAAAAACAATGATTCCGTAGAAAAAAATTCTATAACTCATCCATCGGTTTGATATCTCTCAGATTCTTCCCTAATTTCTTATAAAAATGATTATCAAAAAAATGACATCAGAATAGAAATAGAAACCTCCGAAATAACAGGTTTTCTTTTTTAACAAGAAACTTAAAGTGTTGGGTCTGATAATAATTATTTCGATAAAAGTGGTTAGCAGTGGTTAGCTGGCGTGTCTTTTCAGCGCCCTTTATCCTCCCGAGGTTGAGTCGTTGTTGGCCAATTTGATCTTCTTTAATTCTGGAAGCCACGTGAAGCGAATTAGATGTCTGGTGGAAGCCGCATCCAGGATCACGCAACCGCGGTCTAGTTAGACTAGGCCAATTATCCCATCAGATATCAAAACGTTTGATCCAAAGATGAGTAGTTATAGGGTGAATGATTCGATTCATGAAAAAGTAGCTGGAGAATTTCAATAGAACAATTTGAAATAAACCAAACCAACTGTTACTAATAGAGGCTATAACTATCAGAAAAACTCTTTGGGATATTCTTTCTAAAACAGTCAAATTTCTTGGCTTTTGTATTATAGTCGTAGAGCTATATAATTAAGAACTAAGAATTTAAAATCCATAGTGTATTATAAAAACATTTAAAGATAAAAAAATCTATAACAGTGCCAACCGATCCATCAAAACCCAAACCTCACCAGCCGGCATGACGCTCTCTATCCGACTGAGCAATGGCCAATCCACCCTAGTAGCATAATGTTTCAAACTATATAGCAACTATATAGCGCCTATATAGTTTTTGAGAATCATATAGGCACTATATAGTTACTATACAGTTTGAAACATTGTGCTACTAAGGCAGTTTCGGCAGTAACAACATCTTCCAAGTCTAAAAATGCAGAAATAAACTGCCCTAAATTGGATAGAGGTCAAAAAATGAAAATCTAGGGCTTTGGACCAAACTCCACCAAATATTGTATACATAATGGGCGGTTAGCTTTCACACTTATAGGCCCACTGATTATCTATACAATATTTGATTGAGTTTGGTCCAAGAGCCTAGATTTTCATTTTTTGAAATTCCCCCAATTTTGGGCACTTTGTTTTTGAATTTTTTGTCTTCTGGGAGCCCACTGAGTATATATACAAAATTTGGTTGTGTTTGGTCCAAAGGCCTAGATTTTCATTTTTGACCCCCCCCCCTCTAATGATTATTAATTATTTTATTAACTATTAAATATAAGAGAGATGCCAGGCGTATGGTAAAGTCATGTGGATGGCCACATCAGTTATTATGTTTTATTTTGCAAGATAAGAACAGTCGAGGGCGAATGGCCAGGCCATTCAGCTTGTAAAGACCATAAAAATGTGTTATATTACAAAAAAATGTTCCTGATTAGTTTTTCGTAAATATCTCCTTATCTATTGATCATACGATAAAAGTATTTATTATCAAATAGTTAGATTATAACATTTTCTACAAAAAGGTAATAAGTTTTTTTTGATAGAAGCAGCCATTTAGGAAATATAGCCATTTGAAAATAAAATTATATTCATATTGTATCTTTTTAATGAATGAACAACTGTGTATTGTGTTATCTTGGAATTTTTTTATTGCCGTCATAAAAATTCCTTTGTCGAAAATAAATATAAAATAAAGCAAATAATCCACAATTGGCAACCTAGTGACCTAAAGAGAAGTAAATATTTACAAAATGTTTATTTATCAATATTTCGAAGAAATTAATATAAACAAACTCATTCATTTTATTAATTGAAAAATTGAAATTGGATTATTTTCTAAACGGTTGCACTTATCGAAAAAATACAAAAATGCTTTTTGTAGAGCAGTGTATTATCTACAAATTGTATTTGAACTATTTTTCTCTATGACCAATCTCTATAACCAGAAATTCACGAAAAATCAAAGACTAATGCTTATAATGTTTTATTAATTGTATACATAATCACTCGGCCCCCAGAAGACTAAAAGTTGGTCCAAGAGCCTTGATTTTCATTTTTTGATCTTCCGCCTCCCCACCAATAAATTATTTTATTAAATATTAAATATAAGCGAGGGGCCAAGCGTATGGTAAAGTCATGTGGAATTGTGGATGGCGACATCAGTTTATTTTTGCATCAAACAGAGGAATCTCATTGATTTCCCTTTGTGAAATTTTCAGCAATATTTTTTTCGATTATGAATTAAAAATAAATTTAATTTCTTACCATGAAAATCGATTATTTATCCTATATAAATCATGCCATTTGGATTTTAATTCTCTAAATGTTGGCTCTAAAATCCATGATGAGTTGTTGAGTTCTGGTTTAGCAGAAGATTATTCCCCTATTTAAGTATATATTTTTAAATAAGTTTAAATATTCTATACAGCCTTTAAGAGACCTAATTACCACCCTGTATATGTATTATTAACGAAAAATCAAAAATACTTATATATTTTTTAAAACAAGTTAAAAATTCTATACAGCCTTTAAAGAGACATAATTACCACCCTGTATACATATATTATTAACGAAAAATCAAAAATACTTATATATTTTTTAAAACAAGTTAAAAATTCTATACAGACTTTAAGAGACATAATTACCACCCTGTATATGTATTCGCCGCGAAAAATCAAAAATACTTATATATTTTTTAAAAACAAGTTAAAAAATTCTGTACAGCCTTTAAGAGACATAATTACCACCTCGTATATTTATTATTTGCGAAAAAATCAAAAATACTTATATATTTTTTAAAATAATTTAAAATATTCTAAACAGTCTTTAAGAAACCTATAACTTTTAAGGAGTTCGGTGTTGGTTCTAGGTGAAACATTTTAATATAATAATAAAACTTGAGTAAGATACGAGGTAGGTTTCACAGAAAAGAAATAAAACAAAACTCAATTTTGTTTTATTTCTTTTTTGTGAACCTACCTCATATCTTACTCAAGTTTTATATAACTAATTATCACAAGAAACCTAATTATATACTTATGTATATATATACATATATATATATATATATATATATATTAACCATAAAAAAAAATTAATTTTTCTCAAAAATTAGTTAAAAATTTTTATCCACCTATGAGATACTTTTTAGGCACCCTATAGTGTTTTCTCGATAATTAGGGATGATCTGGTACGCGTGTTACCATCCCCTGATTTCTATTTTCACTTTATTTATAATATTTCTTTAAAAATCAAATATTGGAATTATCATTTTCCCAGAATTCGATAAAGGCAAAAAGCCGTCCAGTTTATCAAAATATATTTTAATATAAAACGAGCTTTCCCCAAAGCAAGTTGGATTCTTTCTTGTGCATTATAGAAGAATATTCGATGTTTTCCACATCTAGCCTGAAATAGAGTAAGTAAATGCTTCTAACCTTCTATTAAGAATTGTTGACTCTATCTTACCTCATAATATTCTAATTACTTTACAAATTAGCTAAAAAATTGAATCAAAGAGTGAAATTATCTTCAAAACTCGGTACACTTTTCGGTTACCGCTTTGTTATTATTAATCAATAATAATATAATAAGTTATTAAAATTGTACTTTTTAATTTAGATCAACTTGAAATACATTTAATTTATTTACTAATATTAAAAATTAGAGGGACGGTTTCACTGATGGTGGAGGGGTTGGTGACTGAGCATCTAATTTGTTCAGGTATCTTATTTCCCCTCACCCCGGCATGGATAAAAAAAATTGAAATGCTTTTTCTAATATACATAATTCAAACACAGTTATATACTAATAGGATGTGGTTCGAAAATAAAATAACAAAATTTACCTGTCACATGTATGGGGGTTGTATCCCTTGAATCTAACAGTGGTTAGTGAATTTTTATTAATCTATTTGAAAAAAAAAGTTAAATCTAAAATGAACCCACTCTCAAATAATGCCTTTAAGGATAAATTAACAACTAAAAAGATAAATCTATGCTAGAGTTAAAGGCCTAAATATCTATTTCCGAATCCAAGTGAATCTTGCCATATATTTTGGTCTATCTCTACATCAAATATTGAAAATTATACACCATGTAATTTCTTATATGTGGTTGCAGAAAGTTAAATGCGGATGTGGTTAAGCGGCGTCCGAGAGGGAAAAAGGAGTTCTCTTTGAAATTGGAAGTTTCTATGCCTTAATTAGGAATTAATAATAAAAAGAAAGAAAATCTTAGCTAGAAAAAGTATTTTCATGTGTATAATAATTACTATGATTGCTTAAGAAAGTGATCTATGGTGCGATCCACTACACGTGTTTTTCAGTTATAAGTGATTAAAGTCATCAAACTAATAATCTAAGTACTACTATATCAAGCATGTTTTTGTCCAAAAAGAAAAATGAAACTTATTTCTGATAACAATGTTTTTCTTTAGGATATCGGCAAAAAAACCTCCTATTAAATAAAATCCTCATCATCAACATGCTCTGTCTGCATTGGACAATCTACCGACCCACTGCGCCGTATAAATAAGAATTTATGTTTTACTTGATTTCCCGTTTAATGCTAAAATATTGAAGTGATTGACCGTTTTTAAAAAATAAATAAAGAGAGGAGACATTGGATTTCATTCACTGACCTGTCAAAACCCTGAAGTTGGAGGGAATAAGCCTCCGAAACGTCGGTTTTTGAATAAAAAATATAGTTAAAATTATCTCTTTTTTGAATTTTGGACTGCCTCATCAAAATTCACTTATCAGTCCGTCTCCAAATACTACTTCAATAAATTAAAAGTTTTTTGCCGAAGGTAGCAGAATTTTTATATATTGAAGGAGACAATAAAAAAGTGTGTCTTCTGCTGAAATAATAAATTTTATTTATAACGAAATATTGTACTTATAGTTCAATAAATACTCACAATAAAATTAAATTGACATGTTCTGATGTGGACATCCAATTGACTTTACCATACACCCTGGCCCCTCTCTTATATTAAATATTTAATAAAATTATTTATAATCATGTAGGATGGGGTTAGTTTTTGCATTTTTAGACTACTGGGGTCCCACTGATTATGTATACATAATTTTGGATGAGTTTGGTACAAGAGTCTAGAATTACACCTTATTTTGGGCTCTTAGTTTTTGCATTTTTAGACTTCTATAAGCCCACTGATTATATGTACAAAATTTTTGTTGAGTTTGGTACAAGGGCCTAGATTTTCATTTTTTGACTCCCACCCCCCCCCCACCTTGGGCTTTAGTTTTTGCGTTTTAGACTTCTGGGACCCACTGATTGTGTATACAAAATTTGAGTTGAGTTTGCTCAAATGGCCTAGATTTTTATTTTTTGACCCCCCCCTAATTTTGGCGCCAGAAAAAAAAATATTTTCGTTATTATAGGTTCATTTTATAGTATATTTCATTTTTTCTTGTTTTTTAGTTTGAAAATATTATAATTATAAATTTTAAGCCCCCTTCCCACCCCTAATTTTGGGTCAATATGCACCAAAATCTAATCAGCTCTTAATCTGCACCAAATCTACGTTGTGAAATTTGGTTTTGATATTCACACTATTTTTTGAGCTAGCTCGTCCACAAAAATTTGGTAACGCACAGACTAACAGACTAACTAACAGACATTTTGACAAAACAATTATTATCTCGAAAACTATAATTTTTCAAAGTTCACTTATTAGAGCTTTTGTAGACCGAAATGCCAGGGTTTCGCCTAATTTTTTTAATCAAAATAGTTTCAGACGTTTTTGAGATATTTCGAAAAAAAGAAGCAAAAAAACCCATTTTTTCATGCACGATTACAATACTTGACGACACACTGTATCGTAAAGTAAAAAGTCATTGATTTATATTATAACTATATTCAGAAGCAGTTTTTTACTTTTTTCCAATAGCCTTATGGAGGCTTCTTGTAAAGTCGTAATATCCCCCCTCATTTTCTCAGATAATAAATACTTCACTTGTTGTTGATCAGTAAGCACCTTTGATCCAACAAAAGCTCTTCGTCTTACCTCATACTAGGAAAAAAGTATTTTGTTTGTAATAGTCCTTATAGTTCCTTCTGAAAACATAACTGTCTATTCAGATTTTACTGTTAATTTGGATGTTTATTAAACCACAATGGGAAAGTGTATGATCATCCAGCACTTAATCACATATTTTTTATTTTCATATAACTTAATCATTTATATTTCATTTATCAGTTTATTTATTTTTTAATTATTATTTAAAAATATGAAAATTTCAATAAGATTACTCACCTGGGAATTAAACACAGACTAATAAAAATTTTATTATCGAAAAAGTTGAGAAAGCAATTCCTATTCAAAGTTAGTTTGTTTGATTATTTCGTTTTAAAGAATTCATATGGCTTTTTGCCTACCTGAGATCGAACAATAAATGGAATATCAAAGGTTTTCGAAACGCTAGAATATAATTATTTGATTTAATAAAATATTTCTCGCCCTTCAAATAGAACGAACGAACTCTTTGACAAAAATTAATGGAGTATAATTTTTGACTTTCCAATGTGTATTATTAGGATAAATATTTTAGTCGATTCATAGTTCAATCAAAAATTCAAAATGAAATCGAGCTTTAGTGAAAGAGTAAAGAACGGTCACTACACTATTCATACAAGTAATTATTATTTTTTCTACTTCTTCCTTCATTTTTGATTATGAATAAAAAATTCTAATAAAATTGACGGAGTTTTATCTCCATTTAATTCAATTGTCCGCCTCCCTGGTATTGTGTTCAGCATGTCTGGCTACAACCCGGAGGTCTCGGGTTCGATTTCCGGCTATACCCAGACATTTTTTCTGTAAGTATAGGGTCTGGAAAAAAATTAAGTGAGAGATAAATTTAACCTAATTTATCGCACGGAGAATTTACCACTGCTCGAAGCCCTTAAAAAAACTTAGTAAATTGGATTGTATCTAACTTTCTGAGATTTGGCTCGTGATCCCGGCTTCTTTCCTTCTACTCTGTTCTTTTCACGATGGACGGGCCATCCCATACAGGCCTTTAGGGGATGCACCTTCTGGTGTATCTCCTTCTCACATCAATATCATTAAAAAAAATTTTGCTTTTTTTTACTTTAACTTTTTAATGTAAGCTAAAAAGTATTTCGGTCAACTAAACATTCATTTTTTGTGATTTTCTAATCCAAGGATAATAAAATTTAAATTCACTAAGGCCCAAAGGTAGTATGTCGGCTAGGTAAAGTCTTTGTAAAAGTTGACAAAAGGGTAAAACCTTAGAATTCACCTTGTGCCCGACCGGATGGCCAATCAGATGACGCACACTTCATCTGATTGGCCATCCCACCAGGTAGAATTCTAAGGTTTTACCCTTTGTCAACTTTCACAAAGACTTTACCAACCGACATACAACTTACCCTAACTCAATCCCAAGTGAATGTTTTCTATAACCTAAAATATATTAAAATTAAATCAAATACAAAGTGAATTCAGTGGTCACCAGAGCTTAAAAATGTCCTAAAATTAAATGATGTTGTGTGCAATCACTTCTTTATTCCAGCAATCCTAAATTTGAGTCCAACGAAATTTTAAAATTAATCCAGATACCTACCAGCAGCTTGTTACAACTCGATAAATAATAACTCATTTACTTCTGTCGTTCATTTATTTATTTTAATTTTTGTAAATTTCTCAAAAAACAGCCTTAACGATTTTTTTTAATTCCTGTCCTTATCAAATTTTCCTTTTTGTATGTATACATTTGATCAAGATTGAATTTACGGGAGGGGAGGGGAGCTCGATTAGGCATGGGGCAAAAATAAATTTTTTGTTTTTATTTAAACTCCGCTATATTTTGTACTTTTACGGGTATATTTTATACTTTAACGGGTATATTTTTGTACTTTAACGGGTATATTTATCCCGTTTGAAATAATGGAGTAATCTTAGTCATGTCACAAAACAATTATTACGATTTCTTCAAAATCCATCTGTTTCCTTCAAGTATTATATGTATATAAACTTTAATGTCTATAAATGTTAACACGATTGAAATTAAGCGAGTTTGTTGAAAATTTTAGAAACTAAAAAGTCGTGATTTTAATTGGTATTCATTAGCCTTTCTGCCGAGGCCCCTACTTTTGAATTCGCTCATTTTTTTATGCTCTGAATGTCTAAAACGTGGATAAAAATGGAAAGTATCGGACTCTCAAATTTTAGAACGTTTGATTCTCAATTGTAAAATATATATTTATTGTTTTATCGAGATTTTAATGCGCTGTAATGATAAAAGTAAAAACAAACAAACAGGTTAAATTTATTAAGTTATTTATTTGAAAACCCTCTAATAGTTTATTATATATAATTATTTCAAATTAATTAAATGAAAAAATAAATTTTGACTACTTATAAAATTTACATTAATTTATTAGCAAGAACACTCTAATTCTATAGCTGACTGTCAAAGTGACATAGTCATAGCTAACTCCCTCCCCTGATGCAAAATATGCGGATAACGAACAGAGTCTTGTAGCTTTTATCTTATTAATAATAGAAAATTGATCGGAAAAATTCTGGATAATTGATTCGTGTCATCAGACTTTTTTATACAAAATATTCATTTCTTGACTTTTCTATTTTAATAGCCATGGTATATAATGACATTCATATTGAAATTTTCATTAAGATTTTATGTAACGTTCTGAATGAATAAAAATCCCATTCAACTATCCATTCAAGGCTAAATCAAGTAATTTATATCTATAGGTAGATACATACATATGACTATATTTAATACTAATAATAATTTTTCACATTTCTAAAATTATAAGTTTGAAAAATTTAATTTTCTTCGTTTGTCATTTTAATATTTCTTGTGTTTGACCTTTTTTGTAAATTAATTAATAATTTTGCTCACTTCTGTTTTTTTGACTGAAGGTCCCTTTAGATTAATAGACAAAATATATATGATTACTGCTGTTTTTAGCTCAAACTTTAGGTTGTAGCATATATGTATTGATTTACCTTATAGTTAAAACTCTAAGTTTAACTGTAGAAACCTTGATCTATTAAAGATCAAATTATTTCTACAAACTGAGTTGTAGATTTATTAATTACTTCTAATAAATAAAAGTACCATCATTGTTATCTTCGAAAGATAGATATTTTATAGTTCTCCGAGAAAACTAAGTTTCTGCTAAGGTTGTAGAGCTACAGAAAGAAGAAGAATCAACCATATCAGTAAAATAGAAATAGAAATTAGGACTAATTTATCCTACGACTAACTTGAATTGAAGTCAAATCTCAAAATATTTTTATATCGAAGTTATTTTTACTCTAAATTCAACTGATTGGACATTGGGCTTAATTTCGACGGGAATGGACCGAAACTAAGAGGGCTAAAGAATTTGAACTAAAGTAAAGGACCAAAAGTGGACACCTTAAAACATACCCCTTAAAGCGGACACCTTAAAACATGTGTGTTTACAATAAGGGCAAATAGGCCCCAAATTATGTCTGCTGCAATTCCATCTCCTTATGAACAGTATTGCAAAGAGTGGCCAACATAACATAAATAATGTGGAGCCTATTTGTCCTGATTTTAAACACAAATTTTTTAAGGTGTCCGCTTTAAGGGGTATGTTTTAAGGTCTCCAATTTTGGGTCATTTACTTTAACGCTAATTTCGATTTGTTACTTATTTGTCCGTAAAGGGGTGATTACACTTGAATATTCAAGCTATTTGTGGAGGCGGCTCTTGAAGGGAGTTTTAGAATACGGGGAAGATAGAAACTGAAGACATAAACTAAAAATCAGCTTTGTTTAAAAGTGAACCCAAAGAATCTTCTCACCGTATTTACTTTATATTTATTTTATAAAGATAATGTATTAGACTCTATTTCATGTAATGAACTCACACATTATGATTTTTTTAATTCTAATGACATACATCATCTCTTTGTTAGATATAAATTTTATTGTTCTTTTCCTCCCATATCCAAACAATCCCTGAAGATGGAGTAAAGTGGTTTGTCTTACAACGACCATCTTTAAATGAAGGATCTCACTGATTATATTCATATGAAAAAATATTAATTAACAAAAATTATAGTAATTACTTTATAATTAAAACACTTTTAAACTTAATTAACATTAAAAAAGAACATCCAACCATTTCTTTCACGTTTCAATAAAACTAGCGAAAAATGTTTACCTATAAATAAACACGATCTAAAAAAACGTCTAGTTCTACTTGGCTGCTTTGATTGATTAACCTCTAATAAATAGATTTAGACGAGAAAATGAACAATACATAATAAAAGATAAAAAGTCGATTAACTCTAAATGGAGCTCGTTCGAGGCAAGGCATGAAATAGAAGAGTTGGCCTGGTGGGTCGGAGGACCCCTTCGTCTTAGCCATGCTATGATTAGAATAAAACAGTGTGAAACACATTGATGCTTGAAGTTTGATCTGGACAAAAAATGTATAGATTTTCTTAAAGATGAACATAGTTCCAATGTACTGAAGCATAGCAGGTGAAAGAGACTCTTTCAACGCCTCGTTATCACAAAAGCGCAAAAAGATCGCTTAGCGCCATGAATCATCATCATATTTAACGAGAAAAGTAAAGGGTTTTTGTCGACCAAAATGAATTTATCCATTAACAGCCTCGGATGTTTACGGAAAGGAACCAAAAAATTAATCTCAAAAATTCTCTGCAGTGTTCTCAACTTTAACAGATTCATTTTTTTTGTCTTCACTTATTTCTAAAAATGATCCCATCACTTTTGTATAAAGAAAAGGTATTTTCAATTTACGAATTTTTTTCTTTCAATTATGGGTACCTTCAAATAATTAGAATGAAATGTACTATCAGCACGGCCCTCGCATGCAATTTCGGGCCCGGGTCCAAAATCTGAACCGGGCCCCTTATTATGAAATAAGTAAAGTAAGTGACCCAAAAGTGGACACCCTTAACATACCCCCCAAGCGGACACCCCAAAACATTTATGTTCAAAATAAGGGCAAACAGGCCCCAAATTATTTATGTTATGTTGGCCATTCTTTGCAATACTGTTCAGAAAGCGGTGGAATTGCAGCAGACAGAATTTGGGGCCTATCCTCCCTTTATTTTGAATACAAATGTTTTGGGGTGTCCACTTTTGGGTCACTTACTTTATGTGTTTTTTTATGAAGTTGAAAAAGTTGCTCACCCTACGCATTTTTTTTCTAACATACCCCCTTAAAATAACATCTCACGGCTGGGCCCCGGGCCCCTGCAGGTGCACTTGGACCCCCCTTGCGGAGGGTATGACTATCAGGATATCCGTTATGATGGGCTAGAAAGTTTAATATAAAATAATGCATTATTAATTAATCAATACCTATAAGTATAGTTTTGAAAAACCAATAGCAGCCATATTAGAACAATAATTTCATTGGGTAGCTCAAATTTCGACAATATAGAGCACACCAATGTTATTCTATAAATGTATCGATCCTATCACAGTAAATGGTCGAATGAAATATATATAATTTATAATAATCCTTACTAAAGCTTCAAATATTGCTTACGTTTCAGGTCAAAGTTTAAATATACAAATGTTACTTTTCCTAAACATTTTGTATATTACCAAGGCATTATTTGTAACGCTACTAGTAAACATATTCATGTAATTTTACCAAAATTTTATTATAAATAGTAGGTATGTTCATTATATTTAAGACAACCTTTCTGATAAACAAACTAAAATTAATTTTTTGATGACAAAAGCTAACATTAAGAAAAAATTATGTTGATTAATGTCCATTATGATTAGTAGATTAAAAATTCAGTTTATTGGACAAAGTTTTTTTATTGAAGTTCTTCTTCAATTTTTGTACAACGTTTCGTCTCTCTCGAGACTTTTTCAAGTACTCAATTGGCTAGAACAACATTGGTTGAAATAAAGATAAAAATAACTGAGACATAGTAGAATTTCTTTTCTTTCTAGATTGATACCATAAAACAATATAAGTATAGATAAAAAAAACTTTGTCCAATAAACTGAATTTTTAATCTATTAAGAAAAAATTCACTTTTGACAAGATACTTTTGTTGGAAAAACATTTCTTCTAAACACTGAGAATTCAAAAAAATCTTATATTATTTTAAACATTATAAATTGTGGAGGGAAGGCTCGAGAGACATTAAAAAATACAGTGCATATTTTAACTCAAAATGACTTTTTACTTTACGATTTTTTCGCACATACACTAGGAATCCTTGGCTGATTCCTGTGAACTGAGAATTAACTGCCGATCAAAGAGCGATTTCATTGTCAGGGCCGTTTTCAATTTATAGTCCATTCTGCACACGGTAAACAGTGATCTTGAATACAGATATTTCAATTTTCCATGTCCAGTCCCAAACATCTTCTGCCACCTTCATTACAACTGACAAAACTTGCACTAGTCTTCCCATTTGCCATTTTGGACTAGAATATGAACTCGAACAGTAACTTCTAAAATCTAAAGGACCGTGTGGAAATATTGTCGAGGAAGTCATTTTCATTTTTTATGGCTGGTTTTCAATTTAGATTTAGATTTTTGTCCTTTTTTTAGATAATAAAGCAATTAGTGTACTTTCAGAAATCGTTTTTTTTATCAGAAATCCTAAACCCTTGTGTAACATGCTTTAACAAGCAAAAACTTGTCTCTTTTGTACTTTTGCGAATCCCATTTGACATTCTAAACAATATCTACGAATTGTGTAAAATGTTTTTAATTACATACTTTGCTTTAATTGAAAAGTTTTTATTTTGCCGAGAGTAGCAGAGTTGTTGAATCATAAAGAGAAACAAAGAGGTTACTTGATACAAATAAACATACACACATACCAATATATCAAATATATATATGTATAAATATATACTTATTATTTATTTAAAATTTGAATTTTTTATTTATTGAACATGAACAAGTAATACAACTACTAGTAATATAACTACGACGTTTCGGTCGACTTAAGTATGATTATAATTGAGAACCGAGGGGTGATCTGCGATTGGAATTAGGTGTACATGTCTTTGGTATTATGTGGAATTATTTTGAAATTCATTAGATAATGTCCCTACATTGGATGATCCTTCTATATACTTGGAAATGAAAGTGGAAGTGGAAGTAAGTGTACAGGGCTGGCGTCACGTTTGCGCTGTGGTCTAGTACCAGTTCAATCACTGTCGGAAAATTGATTAATTATTACTTTTCAAAAAATAATAAAATTATTAAAATTTATATTTTTATAAAAAAATAATTTTTTTAAGAAAACTTTTAATTATTATTTATTTCATCATTCGCGTCCATATTTTATTAAATATTTTAAAATCGCAGGGAAGTGGACAAAAAATCCAACAACAGAGTTAGTTATTCAATTTACCAGACGTTTCGTTACTTTATTGAGACTTCATCAGTGGCTCATTCAATATAACTCTTTGTCAAAAATCTCTCAACTATAAGACAGCCAGTAACGAACATTTTCCATTAAACACAATTAAAACATTTTAAAAACAATATATATTGTTTTTAAAATAAAAATTAAATTAAAATATTTTAAAAACAATATATATTGTTACACAATTATATTATTATATATTAAACACAATTAAAACATTTTAAAAAACAATATAACTATATTGTTTTTAAATGTTTTAATTTAATTTTTATTTTGTGTTTAATGGTAAATGTTCGTTACTGGCTGTCTTATAACATAGTTGAGAGATTTTTGACAAAGAGTTATATTGAATGAGCCACTGATGAAGTCTCAATAAAGTAACGAAACGTCTGGTAAATTGAATAACTAGCTCTGTTGTTTGATTATTTATTTGTCCACTCCCCTGAGATTTTAAAATACTTTTAATTATTTTTTTGGGATTGTTAAATATATATTTATTTTATATTATTTTTAAATATTATATTTAATGTTTAATTTTGTTTTTTATTCAAGATTTTGGACTAAGAATTTCTATTTTTCGATTTAGCCTACAGAAATACTTAGTCCAAAATCCTGAATAAAAAAACTAAAAAAACAAAAACAAAAAAAATCTAAACATTAAATATAATAATATAATATTTAAAAATCCTCTACAATAGCATAACAAAAATATATATTTAACAATCCCAAAAAAATAATTAAAAGTTTACTTAAAAAATTATTTTTTTATAAAAATATAAATTTTACTAATTTTAAAATATTAGAATTATAAATGCCATATAAGTTATCACTTCTGTCGTGTGGTCTTAAGCACACATCCGATTTTTTTATTGATATATGTAAATTTGAAGAAACATTTGAAAAAAGAAATTAAAAAAAAAACTGTTTTAAAAATAGTTAATTTATTGAAAGATTATTTACTATTAAGAGATTTAGTACATTTCTTACTTTGTTTCTAGGGCAGGCAATGTCTTAATAGAAAATTGATTATTTGTCTCCAGTAAACTTGACTAGAGCTAGGCAAACAGCATAATGTGAATGTTGCATTTGTTCTTAATAAAATCATATGGATTGCGAGTAGTTTGTTTGATCATTTACCTCAAGTGCAAACAGGCAAAGAATCTTGCGTGGTTCTCGTTGTGTTGGTAAACACGCAAAAGGCCCGGCTGGTTGTTGGTTTGCCTGCTCGGTCGGCTGCATGCATCGGCTGCATGCAAAGTGCCCGGCTAGCTACCTAGTATGCCGAACGAAAAGTGTTCGTAATTAGTTAACATGATTCCGAGAATTTCTGTTGTGAAATTAACGTAGGCAGCCCAGATAGGCATCTTCATTCATAAGAAATTAATAAAGAAATAAGATGAGATCATTTTCATCTTTTTTAAATAAAAGTTTAATTAATTGCAAGAAACTTTTTCCATTATTTTGATTTATTTTGTTCTGTTTTAAGTTAATTGTTGAAATATTTTTTTTTTGTTTTTGACAATTGCTTATACCATATACTAAAAACTTTTTATAATTATATTAAATTTCCCTTTCATTTAATTCTAATTTCGTGCGTTTACTTTAATAGTCTAAAAAAAATAGGATTCAACAGTTAGCACTTGTTGAGTTCTATTGAATGTTAGCTACTATTACAATTTGAAAACTTTGTAACAATTTTCAACATTTTCTAAATCAATCATTAACGTTTATGTTTAAATCAGAAAGATATTGATAAATTTTTTCTTCAAATTCCAATTCCCTGCTAATTCCCTGCACTTGCGGATAAATTAATTAATCGATATAATATTAGCTTGTCAAGTTGAAATAACCAATCAGTGGTATTTCTCTGTGCCTCAAATAGCTCCTTTATGATGGTTAACGTTATACGGTTTAACTTTGGTTGTGTTTTTGTTGATGAATTGATTAAATTACTATGAGGGGGTCGGGGTAGATGTAATGGGAGAGGAATCCCATTTGGAGAAATATTCAGAGGGGGTTAGAATTAATTGAAAATTTTAATTAATCTGTTTTCGGTATTTGACCCGGCTGCAGGTCTTTTTGGTTGGTCTTTAAATTGAAGCAGAGTGGCATTGGGTTTAATAGTAACCCCTCTGACTATATTTTTTTTTCTTGTTGATACTTTCAGGATCTTCTTCATTCTTAAAGTGCCATACTCACTTCCGAGTGTCGGCGATTATCCTCTCTATTGTAATTTTCTGGGGAAATTTTTCACAGGGGTGGTTTCCCATTGCCTTTTAGAGTCAGTCGGTATGATCAGCAATGAAGAAATTATTTATTCTAGTGTTTTTATGATGATTTGACTTTATTAGATAGTCACTTTAAAAATTTACTAAAATATTCATAAAATTAAATGCCGTTCAAAATTTAGATATTGTTATCTCATCAAGGAAACCTGCATATAATATTTGTTAGAAATAAAAATAATAGCGTGTAGATTAACAAAAATGACTGCCTCTTGACAACAAAAATTTAAAAATATTATTCTTTTTTATTCTTTTTCATGTTTAGAAATGTTTAAAATGTGAAGAAACCCCTTACTTATTATAACATAACTTGAGAATGAAAGCTCGTATAAAGTTTGTTCCGATATCAAAATGCATTTTTTTTTCATTGTGGAGAACGAATAACGGATAGGTGATCCGACATTATTTACTTCACTCGGTTCCCTAGTTCGGGTGCCCATTATAAAACTGTCTCCGCCCTTTTCCTGTTTTATAGATACTACATTGGTGATCGTTCTGACTATATAAAGTCAATAATACCTTCGAAACCTCGTATACGCGAAACACGCGATTTTCTATCACTTAACACCCATTTAGCTAGAAATCCGACAAATACATTCGCCAACTCTTTTATTCCCATTGGGGAATATCAGAGACGCTAGGTAACTGAGTAGTATATGTATTATTCTTATGGGAGAATAAAATTTGTTTCCCCGATAATTTTTTGACAATAGATTTCAAAAGGAATAAACACTCTATTGCAGAGGTTCCCAATCTTTTTAAGATGTTGTATGTATAATAGGAGACAATATGGTGGCGTACCAGTACCTGAATATTTGGAAAAACTAGTGCTAGAAAAGATTTCCTAAATTCTTAAGCGATGACGTATTTTTTCGTCGTCTGTCTCCCCCCCCCTCAAAAAAAATAGTCCTACAATAAAATTTTTCTAAATTCTCAACTGATGACCTTTTTATTTTAGGTAGATAAATATTTCGGAAACATATTTTAAAATGCAATGTATACCTACAATTATAGTAAAAACAATTTAATTCATAAATACTTTTATTATATTCAATATATCTTAAATTTATACTTATCATATTATAGTAAGGGGTGCGTTTGTTTTCTTACCAGTGTAGAAAAATCTGATTCACTTTTGATATTGGTACTATTTGAAAATTTGTTACAAACATGTGATTTTATGACTATGAGTCAGTCACTTTATTGTTACCTACATACCACCGTAGAAATAGGAAAGACAGACAAAATACGCCCGAGTTTTGCGATGTATTGTACAGATATAAAAATATTGTTTTCATTCACTTAAATCGTATACCGATATCTGGAAATTCACGAATACTGCTACCGGTATCAGAATCACAGCTTGGGAACCAATGCGCTATTACATTAAATGTAATTAATAGTTCTACATAGGTATGTTGTTGGAAATCGTGGCTGTGATGAAATTCCAGTGGATTGGAGATATCAGCCAAAGTGGGATGCACCGGGTTCAATAAAACTCCCAGAATAAGACGTTCGGTCTGAATTTTATTGGGCCATCCTCAGTTATTGGGAATTATACACATATCTTTATAGGTATCTCAAAGAGATCTAGCCTATCGTGGTTTTCACCTGAAATTCTCTTCCTGTATCGGTCTCTCTTACGACCTAAAATTTTCAGTCATTTAAGACCCGCTTCAACTACACAAGATAATAGACTACGACTCAACCCCTGTAATCTTACTTTTCACGATATATGGGTCTTGACCTATCTGAGCTGCACCTTTTTGAATTTCAATATTTATTCATTCTCACGACACCATACTTTTTACCAAGATATGTCTCACTTATCACAGAAAGAGAACCACATTAGAAACAAGTTCGATGCTATTTCTAATTGTTGTTAAAAGAGAGACAGCAATTTGAGCGTTGAATATTTCTAGGTCATCACCATTCTGGTTTGAAAAAGAGGTCTTGCCAGACCCCTCCCGAAATTAGCTGGATCGGAATTCTTTCAACCTTGGCTTCCTAATTTGACACTTAGTCGTTCTTAAATTTGAAATTTGATTATAGGTTTATAAATTACGCTTAATATATTATTTTCATTCTTTACAAAATTAGTGTACCATAAACATAAACGGAAAATCGCAATCTAAACTAATTAAATAAATTATCTCTTTGCATTATGAGAAATAACAAAATTAACGGAGTTAAATTTTCTTCAAGTTGCATGCCAAATACTATATATTATCTCAAAGGTGAATTGAATTTATTTTTTACCAATTGTAATGTTAATTAATCTTTTGAATCAACAATAGTACTAAATCAATTCCATTGATCAATCAAATTTTTATTTTTTGCAAATAGATTGATTTTTTTTCTTCCGAACAAAAACTGTAATAGTGTGTATGCATAAAAATATAAATTTAACAATTTTAATATTAATCAATAGTTTAATTGAAAATATTATATTTGAAATTTTTCGTTTTGAAAGACATTGACAAATTAATAAGTTTAGTCGATCAAAAATAGAAACTTCAGCGAAAATCAAAATCACTTGGCATACCTATAGTTAGATGACTGTTTATAGATACATTTTTGACTCATTCAATTTCTCTTTTTCCCTCTTTAAAATCATCTAATTTTGAAGTTTAATTAAAGTGCTTTTGTAAGTACATTTGAGTTTCTGAACAATCTCAAGCCCTGGGGACATCGTTTCACAATTATATTTTTTTCTCTGAATTATACCTAAATAAAACAAATTTCTAAAAGGTATAATATCTTTTTCAAAGTATCTATTAAAGGATAACTATAACTACTCGTATTTTGTCAGTGGGTTTTACTCATTTTAAATAACTATTTTATCATTTGAAAATTAAAAAACAAAAAATCATGTATCAAACTTGCTTATTATTATTTTTTTTAGAAATTTAAAAAAACAGCTTAAATGATAAAATTTATATTAAATTAATTAATAAAAATTAAAATTCAACAAATTCACTTATACATTTCTCTTCAATGAAAAATAAGAACGAATTTGATATCTCAATGTAATCGTTTATCTATTCAAAAGTCCCTGTGAGATCGGTTAAGATTCAAAGAAAGGTCGTTCGTCCTTGGAGAGAAATATTAAAATCAACATTCCCGTCAAATTTCAATTATTACATTTTTTAATATTCTTATAATTGTTATTTTATAAATATTAGGTACGGAACCTCTCGGTATGCGAGCGCGACTCGCACTTGTCCGTGTTATTATATGTATCTTTGTTTTGCAAAATAAGTTGACGTGTTCTGATGTGGCCATCCACTTGACTTTACCATACAGCCTGGCCCCTCACTTATATTTAATAAAATTATTTATATTCATGTAGAGGGGCGGGTTAGTTTTTGCAATTTTAGACTCCTGGGGTCCACTGATTATGTATACAAAATTTGGTTGAGTTTGGTACAAGAGCCTAGATTTTCATTTTTTGACCATACACCCCCCCCCTTTGGGCGGTTAGTTCTTGCATTTTTAGACTTCTGGGGGTCCACTGATTATGTATACATAATTTGGTTGAGTTTGGAAATGGTCAAGATTTTTATTTTTTGACCCGACACCCCCCCCCCCCCCTTATTTTAGGCTGTTAGTTTTTGCATTTTTAGATTTCTGGGGGTCCACTGATGATTATGTATAAAAAATTTGGTTGAGTTTGGTACAAGAGCCCATATTTTTATTTTTAACCCCCCCCTTCATCCCCCTTAATTTTGGGTCGAAATCTAATCAGCTCTTAATCTCAATGGACCAAAACTACGTGTGAAATTTGGTTTCGATATTCACACTAGTTTTTGAGCTAGCTCGTCCACAAAAATTTGATAACGCACAGACTAACGGACAACCAGACAACCAGACGGACAGACTAACAGACATTTTGACAAAACAATTATTATCTCGAAAAATATAATTTTTTCGATGTTCACTTATTAGAGCTTTTTTGTAGAGCGAAATCCATGGTTACGCTCAATTTTTTTTAATCAAAATAGTTTTAGCCGTTTTTGAGATATTTCGAAAAAAAGAAGGAAAAAACACTTTTTTTCATGCACGATTACAATACTTGGCCATACTCTGTATAGTAAAGTAAAAAGTTGGGAACACAAAGTGATAATATGACTGATTTATAGTTTTTTACATGTTATACTAAAGTTTTGTATATGCTAAATCATTATACACATGCTATATTTGTGATAATTTAAAATATATATTCATTAAATTGTAATATAATCAAAGAATATGTCGATTTTGTTATCTTGTTAGTATAAATAAGATATAGGGATGAATATTACTTTTAGAGTTATGAAAGATCATCTCATATGATTTCGTCTATTAAACATTATTCATAATCTCTAGCCATGCACCATATTATAATTAATGTAAGCTAGAGTGAGTTGTCCCTAAACACTAGGTGGAATGTATTAAATGTTTAGTGATTCAATTAAGATCCTAAGACCTATCTAAAGTGTAACTTTAGTAAATGCGTCACATGTCTCACTCTAGCATTTAAAAGTATATTTATGAACTAATTTAGCATAGAAATGGTCCAGCTCTCCAATAAATAATACATTTTATTTGTAAACAGCATTTCGACTAAACCGGTATTAAGAATTCTTATAAATCTCAACAAATTAGTATTAAAATCTTTAGATTAAAATTAATCAAAAGAAATATCTAAATTAGAAATCAGTCTCACTGTTTAATGGCCTTTTAATAGCTTCATTTCTGATATCATTTTTACTATTAATTTGAAATCAAGGATTGTAACATACTTTTTTATTCATGGATTGTCAATAAATAAGATGGTGTCATCTATTAAATCCGATGGAATGGAATATTTTTAATTATATTTCAGAAGGGTTGTTTTTCACCCTCGGGATTTAATAGATGACACCATCTTATGACCTTCTAAGAAAATTTGAATCTATTGCCATCGGCAAATTGAAGTCTTTCATTGTCAATAAATAAATTATTTCTGTACAATTATTCAAATGAAATTATATTATCTATTGTTTTGCAATGAGAAGTAAATAAAAATTAAATATATTTCTGTACATTTAAATCGTTAGATTATTTTTTTAGATTATTTTTGAATATCTGTTGTATCACGCATAGCCATATGCGTCCATAGATTACAATTATTGTAAATTTAGTGATGTAGAATTGTCATCTATGATTGTGATCTTAGTATCAACAAATATACTCTCATTTTTATAATTAAAAAAATCATTAGTGTTATTTTTTAGAAAATAAAACTAAAAACATGTGAATTAAATATTTTAGCTAGGTCGATTTTTACTGAAACCATACTGAGCATTTTCCAGCTGATATCTATCTGAACTTTCAAATTTCTTTTGCTCTGGGTTTTACTGATTTCGAAAAATGGACGTTACACATACTTATGTTATACCCAAGCTAATGACTGAAAATGGTTTTATTGAATTAAGCGGAATCTCAAAACAAGTAATTATGAAGAAAATTTGAAGTCGAATCCACCGTTTCTATTTAGCAGATACTTATGTATATAGGGGGATCATGGTTCTTCTCGAGAACGTCTAGCTATGTTATGTATAAAAGATTAGCTAGAATATGTGACATTTTTTGTAACACAAGGTATATACCGAGAGATATATGCTTGACGTCATTCTTTTACAAATTTATTGGTGTTTTTTTAATGTTTCTACAAAGGCAAGGCAATATAAAACTAAAGAGAAATCAACATCTCTGCTACTCTCGGCAAAACAAAATCTTTTCAATTAATACAAAAGTACTCTGATTGACTAGATTGAGGAAGCATGTTGATACTGCTTTTAAAGAGATTCAGATTAGGGATTGAGAAGGGATTAGGGCCAGTTGTATGTCGGTTTGTAAAGTCTTTGTCAAGTTGACAAACGGTCAAACCTTAGTATTCACCTTGTGTGTTTTCATCTGATTCGCAAAGACTTTTTATTAGAAACCGACATATAACTGGGCCCTTAGAGATAGAAAATTACAAAATTTGTAAACTCGGAGGATAAAATGGCAAAATGAGATGTCCTAAGTCTCTTGAGTTTTAAGATGCTGATGGGCTATACCTAATGAGTTCCGGCTGGTTCTGATGGTGACATTTTGAAGATCCTCGGAAAAGAAGCCATGGAAGTTTCTACAGAAAAGGGAGAGGTCGTCAAAAGTGCGGTGTCGCTCGCTATGGTAAGGGTGTGGTTGTTTATTAGGCTAATGGCTCTTCCTTAGAGTACAGGATGTTAAATGTGAGTTGTGAGAGTTACTACAGCGTAGATATGGGAACATTATTCGATAATGTACCTAAAGACTTTAACGCGCGATATTCATATTTCTCAACTAAGATATGTCATGAAATAATTCTTACACGAACTAGGTACATAAAATTTATTATTCTACAATAATTATGAACTTGAACATATTTTTATTATCTATTTTTTCAAGAAATCATTTTTAAACAAGTGCAATTAATTATTATTCATTATCTATTATTATGCTAATGCAACGATTTATTTAATCGCACCATCTGGTATCTTTTGCTTAATTCTAAAGGCTCATTTAATTAGTCAAGACATTTTTCTTGTAAGATTTACAGCATCTTGATTCGCTTTTTCTTTAAAGCAACTATTTATGTAAATATCTCATATTACGGCTGAACAAAGCTAAACCTCTTTAGGAATTGACATCGCTCAAGGGAAGAGATTTCAAATTTTTCTAACATTTGCATGACACGAGGTTAAACCAGCCAGGGCTCGGATATTTCTTCGGAATACCATTGGGAAGGGATTGCACCCTCAGGCTAAGAAGTCGCTGCTGAAAATCCGCACGCAAGAGATATTAGTAATCTCGAAAATACCTCTCCAATTTTGTTTATTTCTTATTAAATTAAATGTAAAATTATTTTGAAATTTCTCTTTTCTTATATATGTATATATTTATATATATTAGCATTGTAAATCAAGTGTAATGGATGATGACTGGCATTGTGAAGTCAATTTTGAAAGTTTCTGTCTCTATGGCATTAGTTTACCATTACGAAATCATTCTGCGTGAAAATATAAAATAAATTAATCTTTTTCTAATAATGACATTTAAACTTTTTTTAACTATCCGTGCTTAAGCTTGGATCTATTATTGTTCTTCGCCTATTATGTTAGGTTGACAACATCATATTTAAGAAATAGTGCAGAACTATTTGAAAAGGCCCCTTTGTCCCCTCTCTCAGCACCATGAAGTAAAGGAAACATCCGAATGTATACTAGAATTCAGGGAAATTTTAAATGATTCCCAAAGAAATTTGAATTTAATCAACACGAAAATTTAATTGCAAAGGATGTATTTTCCGCTCGGTTAGCCCCCTGATTGATATATTTAGTGGTACTTCTCAGCAAGGTCACGAATATTTTACTATTTTATTAATGAATATTAATAGGTATATATACAAAACAAAAAATAATTCACATCAAAAATAACTATCTAAGTAAGTTCTTTGATTAAAACAAATCTAAATGACAATAATAATTTTATAATTTTATCTATTTTAGGGTTCCACTATTAGTCTTCTTAAGATGTCCATATAGATCTCTGACTAAAAAATACTAAAAATAGGAAACATAGTCAAAATTTACACATTACTTGAAATACTCCTCGAAAAGATCTTACGCAACATCCATTTTATTAACTAGATTATTCAGAATTACTCTTAGAATTTAAAACATAAAACTAGTATATTTAAATTAAGGATAAGATACAATTTTTAATATATTCGTTAAAGTATGAAAAAATATGATTCTCTATTGATAATAATAATTAATATTAATAATCGAGATCATTGAAGGACAACTAAAAGAAAATGATTCAATACATTTTTTTTCTAATAAGCTTATTTCAAGTTCATTTGCTATATTTCTACATTATAAATCATAATGATATTTTATTATATTTTTATGTCAATAAAATAAATAAAACTTAAAAAATAAATTAAAATCTGTTCACACACAACAAAAGAGATATCATTTTGGATGTAATCTTATTTTGGAGACTTGAATGCACGAGGCAGATAAAAGACTCTTGATAGAAGATACTAAACAACTAAAGGATGAAGCCAATGCTGCCTATGTTGCTTCCATCTATCTATATTTATTTAAACATTTTTAAAAGACCTTGAACGTAAATAATCAATTTTTCCTCAAAATTATAATAGCTCGATGTATGGAAAAGTAAAATAATAATAAATGATTTTTTGTGTGTTATTAAAAATGTTCTTAGATAAATTGTTGATATATAATAAATAGGGTCATTAATTTCTAATTGGAAATGTTTATGTTGATTTCTATTTAATATTTATTATCCCTCCAGTGATTGATAAACTTAATTAATTAATTAAAAACTCTAGAAAAACTTTTGCGTGTATTTAGAAAGTCAAAACAAATAAGGTAAGCAATATATCCGTACCTCGATTAAACAATATCAAATATATCTATATACCCATATATATATATACTTGTGTACTTTATGCAGAAAACGTTGATTGGATATAGTGAGTCCGATCACGCACGATGTCATTTGTTTGTCATGAAGGAAATAAGAGAACTACTTAAAGTACAAGATTGTTTATTCTTTGTGATTCTAAATTCATTTTATTCATTATAAAAAGATGTTTAAAGGTTTTGTTGTCAATTTGAACTTTGAGTGAGTTAGTTTTTAATCAGGCCCCAAGCCTGATTTATTCAGAAATAAACTAGATTTAAGAGAAAAGTTTGCACTTGATTTATCTTACTTGTATCTAAATGAGATGAAAATTAAATGTCACTATACACAGTACAACGAAAATTAATTATCTGTAAAGTTTTAATCTGACCTTGGTAGCTCACCACATATTTTTGAAATTCGAAAGTAGTTTCATTGTTTTACGATTCTTGCTGTATCCAAATAACCTAGGTCATCGATTTATTATTGAAGTGAAATTTCTTTAACGACGTATCTTTTTGATTTTTTTGTTACAATAAAGGGGAAATGACTCAATAGAGGGGAAATACTTTTTTGACGTGACAACGTCTTATAATTCGATGGAGCCGGCTGCGCGCACGAAAAAACATGACTCATGCGGCGTTACCTCGCTCTGAGGCGTTCCATTTAAGGCTTGAAGTGCAAGCGAGAGCGCGGAACGAGCGACAAAGATTGAGGCGGGCTTTTTAAAAGCTACAGTTACAAAAATTTTAATGATGTTTCCAAATTTTAAATTTTAAATTTAAGATTTATGAACAATAATTTAATCACAGTTTATTCTTATAATAAATTATTCAAAATTATTACTTTTTTTACAACAAATTACAATTAAATTTGCAAAAATAATTAAGTAACTAATTGAACAACAACTTTTATTCAGTTTACTTGCTGAAAGAAATAATGTCAATACAAAATTTATTATTATAAAATAATAAAATCAAAAATTAAATTTTAACAGTCGAGTAGAAATTTAAACAATAAATTTTATTCAAGTATTTTGTAAATTTAAAATGATTTTCTGAACGAAGAATTTTATGAAAAAATCGGTTGTCTGTAAAGTCGGTTTACTGACGATAGTTGAACGTGACAACGTCATAAGAAAATACCATTCCATCAGTATTTTCTTATGACGTTGTCACGTTCAATATCGTCAGTAAACCGACTTTACAGACAACCGATTTTTAAAACCTACTAATATTTAATGACAAATAATAAATAAAATGACAAAAATAATAAATGAAAATGATGGGGATTGAAATGGAGAGAGGTCGAAAAGAGAGATTACCAATCGACTTGATTGGGGAATAATGGAATTGAAATAATTATCGGAAAAGAGGTTTTTTTATCTAATTAGATTTTTCCTCTTATTAAAAACAAGGACTAAAGATGAATAAGGACACTCGATGGTGGAGAAGTAATCTCCGGAATCGAAGCAAAAAATACAATGTATACATTAATTAATGTAAAAAAGTTGGTTTATTAAAATTTATAAAAAAAAATAAATGAAAATGATATGTAATAAATGAAAAATAATAAATGACAAAAATAAAATTAGGAAATTTAAATTATTATTTTAAAACCCACTAATATTTCATGTAAAATAAAATTTTTTAAAATTAGAAAATTTAAATTATCCCAAAATTGAACGACTTAACCAATCGACTTGATTGGGGAATAATGGAATTGAAATAATTATCGGAAAAGAGGTTTTTTTATCTAATTAGATTTTTCCTCTTATTAAAAACAAGGGCTAAAGATGAATAAGGACACTCGATGGTGGAGAAGTAATCTCCGGAATCGAAGCAAAAATACAATGTATACATTAATTAATGTAAAATAATTGGTTTAATAAAATTTATAAAAAAAAAAAAAAAATTATCCCAATGATTATTGAAGAATGAAAATGAATTGGAGATCCTGAGAGGATCAAGATGGCATAGAGGTTTTTTATTTCATTAATTTTTCCTCTTATTATAAAACAATAACTAAAAAGATTATCACAAGCTCAAGAAGATCAAGGACAGTCGATAGTGGGGAAGTAATCTCCGAAGTCGAAGCCTCAAATTCAATGTAAACTTTATTTCATGTAATACAATTGGTTCAATAAATTTATTATTATTAGTATTAAATTATTTCAATAACATTTACGGCTAAAGAAGTTTCACTTCCCCCATGAGCTTCGGTATATGAGCTCTTACATATTTTAAATAAAAATTTTTTATTTATTAATACCCAGTTCAAATTTTTTCTTTGTTCATCGAAATTTTCTCTTAGTTGAGATTGTTTCAGTGTTAGTTAAAGTTTTTTCATTTATCAACATTTTTTAATTTGTTTGAATTCAAATTTATGAATAAGAGAAAATAAAAAGCTCATTCACTAATATATTTTTTTCCCTAATTATATATCATGGATTGGAATTCAATTCAATGATAATTGACAGTCCACCAAACCATTTAGTTATTTATGTTTAAATTAACCAAAGTTGTTTGTTTTTTTAGGTGTCTGCACGAATGCGACAGCTCCTTCGGTATCCAGCATTAATCGGATTCTGCGCAATCGAGCAGCAGAAAGAGCTGCAGCAGAATTCGCTCGCGCGGCTACTGGCTATGCATCCCTTTATCACCCGCATGCTGCTGCAGCCGCAGCGGCTGCAGGTTATGGGCATCATCACCCGCCCCCTCCTCCTCCACCACCCCCTCCACCCCATCACTCCAGTGCAGCTGTAGCTGCCGCGGCTGCAGCAGCCGCAGCAGGCTTTCCTTGGGGAGCTCCTCATCTTTGGTCTCCGGCAGCAGCCGCTGCAGCTCTTGCTGCTCCACCACCTGTGATCCAAGGCCTTGGTGTCGCTGCTGCAGCTGCTGCCGCTGCAGCTGCAGCCCAGGCGGGTGGAGGAAATGGATCTGGGGGCTCAGCATCTTCACCTGGAGATGACCATCTGACACCACGAATCCTAGGTAAACCAGCATCATTTTGTCTCTCAATATAAAACTACAGTGAAACCCCTCAAATCCAGAAATCTGAAATCCCGAAAAATCAGATCGAGTTTTTTTTTTTGACAAATTTAAGTTTGGGTAGGTGTTTTTTCGAACTCGAGGCTAGGCCAAAGCTTCTTCCAAGATCTCCGCAGTAAGTTCACACTTGTATTTTGCCACGATTCTGCAACCCAGTAAATAACGTCTTTTATACGAAAGTTGTCTTCCTTCAGCTTCTCAAGGATAGAAAGAGGACCATTTTCTTCAATAAGATAGTCCGACCAAATTGAAATCCTAACAAGCTACAGCCCCAATTAGTTCTGATTTGAGGGGTTTCACTGTATTATTATAAGTATCTTCTTCTTCTCTCTCAATTGTTCCATACTCATTTTTGACAAAAATCAATCCTCTAAATAAACCTTTAGCTGCGGGGGAGGCAAGAGAATTGAGGAAAAAACAATTAAAGGGTTCTTTTAAGGAAATTAACAAGTACCTATATACATTTCTCGAAAAATAGAACATAAGTTCCAAAAGAAAAGACAGCGGCATGTAATAAAACACTTTGACGAATTTAGTCCAGATTAGAAGATAGTGACAAATACATTGGAATAGATTTTGCTCAAGCTTAAGAATTCTAATAATGAAGCTTTTATTTTTATGATTAATTTGATTAAAATTTTAAATTTTTAGTTAAATCACACATAATTAAATAATTATTTATTGAATCCGAATAAATAATTCAATAAAAAACTACGACGGTTCGATCCACTGGTTCTTTGAGAACGATCGCAGAACGTATTGATCGAAACGTCGTAGTTTTATTGTATTACTTAAGAAATCTAATTTTTCGAATAAGAGAACGTTTTGTGTCTTTCAAAAAGTAATATATAAATTTAAGGCTTAAAGTTTCAATAATTTAGTCAATTCTAGTATAATATGAGAGTTAAAGTTGCTGATAGAAATAATTTAAATTGTCTAAGAAATTCACAAGAGAGTGTCATCAATTAGATCCGGGATGGAATCGATTATTTTTAATTATATGTCAGAACTGTTGTTTTTTTACCCCCTCGGAAATCGAATCCAAATGCCAATAATACCAATCCAGACCAATTGGCTACTCTGTGAGCTGTGAACCCCTCTGATAATATGTAAATATTTCATTCAAGGATTTAAATCTTGATTTATAAAATTGTTCTAGCGATTCTAAATTTAAACCTATAGATAAAGGTGTTTGGAGTGTTCGAACTTTGAATTTCTTCAAAATTCGAAAGGCAATGGAATGACTTTTCCAAATTATAAATGAGAACCCTGCTAATATATTCGTATAATTAAAAATATTCCATTCAATCGCGGATCTAATAGATGACATTCTCTTGTGAATTTTTAGAAAATTTAAATTTATTTCTATCGGCAACTTGAACTGTCATATTACTAAGATTGTCTAAAATATTGAAACTTTAAGCTTTAAATTTATTTATTCACTCTCATGTGATACTCTTAGTAATGACGATATTTTCGGTTATCAAAATATTTGAGTGACTAACCAGTATAATAAAAATATTTCAAAAGATTCCATCTTTATTCTTTAATTTGAATAAAATCTCGTGGTTTCCAACTCTCTAAGAGGGTCAATTGCCCGATAAAGAGAGCGCATCTCTTACCTCTCTGCGCTTCATGTTCTATTTTTAATAGTAAGCAAACGGTACGTTCGGGGTTTCTCAGGGTTGTTCGTTAGAGAGGTCCTTATTTTGGGTATTTTCGAATTTTTAAGCTGACAGTGGCTCATATAGTTTCAAGTCGCTATCTCATTTTTAACCTGTGCCGCACAGCGATGCAAGTTTTCCATTTAAATAACATGGGGTTTTTGGCATTAAACGATCAATTTTTTATTCCGACCAAAGTAATCGTTCAAAAAATTTGAAACTCTGTAGACTTTATGCTCATAATAATAATTAATAAAGTAAAGGGTGTGTAGATTCACAGTGAATTAAATAAAACTCAAAGACAAAACATTTTTAACTTGTAAACTCCTGATGATGGACTAATAATCCGAAATATATATTGAGTTTGTATAAACCTCTTTGAGTTTTATTTCATTCACTGTGAAACTACACACCCTTTACTTTATTAATTAATATCATGTTTCACCTAAAACCTACACCACTTTCCCTAAGTAAAAGCTTATAATAATAGCTATTCTTCAGAATTTTTACAGATTTTTAGCTATTATAATTTTGGAGTCAAAACTTACTAATACTAAGATATAGCAGTATTTTCTCTAGCTCTAACTCCAAAATTATATCTAAAATTCTGTAAAAATTCTGAAGGATAGCTACTATTATAATGATAAAGTCTAGAAAGTTTCAAATTTTTTGAACTTTTACTTTAAAAAATTGGTATTTTAAATCCCAAAACTCCATGTTATTTAGATGGGAAACTTGCGTTGCTGTGCGGCACAGGTTAAAATTGAGATAGAGACTTGAAACTTGGAGGATATTTTTATTTATTTATTTCGAACCATCTGATCCTCTGTTAGCGTAAAAATGCGAAAATACCCAAAATAAGGACCACCCCAATTTTTATAGTGGTTCCTCCTTTGCATTCCTCTGATTATACGTATACATTTTTCAAATGAATAATAATGCAGCTGAATGATTCCTGGGAGAATTTTGATTCGATTATTTACCATTGTTAACCTCATGCTCACTATAGGTATATTATATAAAAATATCTAATTTTATTCATTACTTAAATTATATCATCAAACTACTATCTTGTAATTATCTAGCCATTAAACAATGTTCGTTCGTTAGCTTTCGCAATATTGATATTCTACTTTGAATAAACCTACATCATCTGCAATGACTTAACCTTGGATTAAATTGCACTTTGACTGTTTTAAGAAAATAAAGGAAACAATTAATATATCCTTATTCCGTATAATTGTTTAATATTAGATCAAGCCTTCAAAATAAGCTTCTAAAGCCAGTCTATTTCTAACATTTTTAAATTAAATTATCATATTGTGTTGATAGATTCTAAAACTTTAGTAATTCCGTCTTTCTCATAAATTTATTTGGAATTCAATAAAAATTAAAAATACTATTGAATTATCTATTTATTTGACGTCTAGTAGCTAGTAGTTTGCGTCCTAATCTATCAAAACCAAAATAGAGTTCCACCTCCATGAAATTAAATTGCCAAATTTAGGAGAATGCAACTGGAAATTGTCAAAGGGAACGAATGTTACTACAATCCACTGGGAATATTATTCTCCAGCGTAATCTCCAAAGCTCAAATCAACTCAATTTTAATTCCCAGCAAGTGGCTTTGATAATTACATTTAAAAAACAAACATGTCATTCGGAAAAACAACATTAGAGTCATTTTTACTTTACCATACAGAGTATGGTCAAGTATTGTAATTGTGCATGAAAAAAGTGGTTTTTTTTTCCTTTTTTTCGAAATATCTCAAAAACGGCTGAAACTATTTTGATTAAAAAAATTGAGCGAAACCATGGCATTTCGCTCTACAAAAAAGCTGTAATAAGTGAACTGAACATCGAAAAAATTATATTTTTCGAGATAATAATTGTTTTGTCAAAATGTCTGTTAGTTAGTCTGTCTGGTTGTGTGGTTGTCTGGTTGTCTGCCCGTTAGTCTGTGTGTTACCAAATTTTTGTGGACGAGCTAGTCAAAAACTAGTGTGAATATCTTAACCAAATTTCACACGTATTTTTGGTCCATTGAGATTAAGAGCTGATTAGATTTTGGTGCATATCGAACCAAAATTAAGGGAGGTGGAGGGGGGTTGAAAATTAAAAGTCTAGGCCATTTGAACAAACTCAACCAAATTTTGTACACATAATCAGTGGGACTTCAGAAGTCTAAAAATGCAAAAACTAACCGCCCAAAATTGAGGGGGGTCAAAAAATGAAAAAATGAAAATCTTGGCCATTTGCCAAACTCAACCAAATTTTGTATACATAATCAGTGGGCCCCCAGGAGACTAAAAATGCAAAAACTAACCCCCCCCCCTACATGATTATAAATAATTTTATTAAATATTAAATATAAGTAAAGGGCCAGGTTATATGGTAAAGTCAAGTGGATGGCCACATCAGAACACGTCAGCTTATTTAAAAGAGTTTTTGAAAAGCTACCCTCCCGTGAGGTTTACCAATTTTGAGTACTAAGAACAAAGATGTTGATCTTAAAGGAAACATCTTAACAACACGCTTTGGAAAGATGAGATTCATCCCTCGAAATTTGAAAATAAAAGAACACAATATATTAATTTATATATTAAAAAAAATGTTATTTAAATGTAAAAATAGAAAAACACTTTATTTATCAAAAGCAAAATTATGTCTATTGGGGGACATATTGACTACTAGCTAAATCCAACAATCATCATATTTGAGTGTTACTACTTAAATAAATGGCCTCACTCTGACTTATATTTTGACATGTTGACCTTCAGCCAAGTTTAACCAGAGATGGACCTTAGAGTTATATAAATATGTATATTAGAGAGAGAAATATGGAGCCTTTGGAAAAAAATATTTCTGAATAGGTAGGTATATAATAAAAATTTTATTTATCCGAATTTGAGTTAGGCCTTTTTTCCTTTTTATATTAAATATTTGAGTCAATATACAAGAAGGAAAATTTACTTTTTATTGATATTCCCTTATTAATATCCCATAATTATTACATTTTTACAATTCAAGAATTCTATGAGCTAGCAGGTTCCGTTGATATAAACTTGAGATAACAAATTTGTTCTTATTTGTCGTTGAAAAGGAAGAAATGAATGCATTTGTAGAATTTTTTCATAATTTTAGATTAACCCTTTTTTCAAACTTCACTGTTTAAAAAAAATTACTTAAAAGTTGCCAATTTGAAACGCTCTCACGTCGTCATTATAAATCGAAATAAATTTTTTAAAAATTAAACCTTATTCTGCTTAAAGAGGTATTTACAAAGATACCTCAAATTCTATAGTAAAATATATATATATTTTTGATCTCATATCAAATTCGGCTTTGATTTGAATGGATAAGCTCGGGTATTCTAATATTAATTTTATTTTTTTGAGAAATATTTTATTCTTCATTTTTTTATAAAATGTTTTTGTTATCCTATTATTTTCTCGAATTTTTTTTATTAGAATATTCTGGTTTTTGACTTTTTTATACCTCTTTATTCATGCAGAAATGAAATTATCAACTCTCCTTAGATTGAGAGATGGGAAATAAGCTCTTGTACTTTTTATTTTCCGCTTTTTCTGTATGATGTGATTTGAATCCTTCAAAAAGCTCATTTTTATTCACTAAAAAATTATTCAATTAAAAGGATTTTGATTTGCGGTAAAATGAATACGTATGACTTCTAAATTTCCAAGTTTTTGTCCGATTTAGCTTACGAGCCACATTGCTCTGACAAGCGGACAGACAGCCGTTACAGTGCCCCATTTTACTTTTTAAATGATACCCTAAAAGACCTTATGGTATCTTCTTTCTTTCTCTAAACTTTTTGAAGACATTTTTTTGCTAAATTACAAGATGTCCAATACCTTGACACTTCCCTTGACACTTGGCTGCATTCTAAAACTTACACTTCTAATTATCTATTTCTATGATTTATTTCCTAGAATTGCTTGAATAATCATGTTTTCTCTGATTTCCAGGTTGGTCCAGTGCTGGTGGTTGGGGATCAGACGATGGCAAAGACGACTCCGGAAGTCTCGATGGCTCCGATCAACCAAAGTTTCGTCGAAATCGCACAACTTTTAGTCCAGATCAGTTGGAAGAGCTGGAAAGAGAGTTCGAAAAATCTCATTATCCGTGTGTGAGTACGCGAGAGCGCCTGGCAAGCAAGACGTCGTTAAGCGAAGCACGAGTACAGGTAAACATGCTCAGCAGACAACAGTTGGCTGTTTATCAGGCAATTTATTACGCATGTAGTACTAAAAGATTTCAAATAATAAATTTAGAATGCCATTAGGATTCTATTAGCGCTTGCTCTTAATGTAATTATTCAAATTGATATATTTTCATTTCATAAAGAAGGATTTGATTTATTTGTCTCTTAAATGACTGGACAATTGATAAGAATATGCATATTTTTTTTTTTAATTTGTTTTTTCAATTATTTAATGAATTCATAATTACATATATGTGCCAATTTTCAACAGGATATATTCAATAAGAAGTTTAGAAATGTCTAAGATGAAAGGATTAATTAATAATGACATATTTACTATCTTTTTTCTTAATGTTTCCGTCAGCACTGATGATAAAAAATTGTTCTGTTCCAGATTCATAACATGACATTTAATCAAATTCATTTTTGTTTGTTATTTTATTGTAATATAAAAGAAAATAATGAAAATTTGATATAAATCTTAATTTAAAATTTAAAATTATATAAGTTTTCTTTTTTAATTTTGGATGTGTTTGCCTCCTTAAATTAACTTATGGCTCAGCTTACAGTCAAAATAGCTGCCAGATTGCGATTATTTTTGGCTTTAACTGTAAGTAATTGCAAAGTGTCTGACAGGTGATTTAGTAGCTTTAAAGATTATTCGATTTTCCTTTCTAATAATTTTACAAAAGATTACAAAAGATTTATTTGAATTTTAAAAAAGGTTTTGCACCTTTTTTTTCTAAAACTTATAAAATCAAAAAATGTCTAAAATTGAGTTGTATATAATTGCCTACTAGAAATACACCACTAGTTCAATAGTAATTTATTTCTTCGAAAATATAAATTAAAACATTTAAAATAAATTTGTTTTAATAGAAATGAATTAGAAAACAGTTAAAAAACTATCGGTTCAATAATAATAAATTAGTGTTTCATTTAAATAAATGTTACAATATAAGGGATAAAAAACAAACAAATATTTCTAATCAAACCATGAAATTATTCGTTTTTCTTTATCAATATTTAATAGTAGCTTTTGAAATTTCTAACGATTAATTCTTTCATTTTAAAGGTTAACTAGTTTCTTTTTCTTTTTATTAAATAAGAAAATAAATAAAATAAGTAAATTGTCTAGTTCCATGTTCGCTTCCACTAAACGATGCTTTTCTCTTGATTGACCAATCAGGTGTGGTTTTCCAACAGACGCGCCAAGTGGCGGCGCCACCAGCGCATGAACATGCTGAAACGTGGCGGGGGCGGGGGCGGAGGGGGTGCGAGTCCCCCGGCTGCACACCCTCCACCCCCGGGCCCCCCGCTCCTGCCTCTCTGCACAACGTAAGTACTTACTCTTTACCCTCTATCCTATCATCTATATAACACTACTAACAAGGATACTAATTTCACTTGCCAACTGTAAATTATTCACCGACAATTGTCGAATATGAATTTCCGCATTATTTATTATTTTTTTAAAAAATAATATATTCTATGGAGTCAGCACTTGAGGCAAAATAGGGTCTGGTTCTCTGAGATTCCATTTACACTTATAAGCCTATAATATCATATATAAATAATTTTGCATTTTTACATTGCAATTTTAAAATATTACACTTTGAATAAAATAAATCTGGTTTTTATAAACCTATGAAATTTAAATAATTTTCAAAAATAATTCTCTACGAATAAAATAAATATAAATTACTAGAATAAAAAAGTTTTTTTGCTGAGAGTTTGCAAAGTTGTCTAATTTATAAGGAGTGTTTTTTTGTGTGAGAAGTGGAGAGGTCACGGGTCATAATACACTTGTATGAATTAAAATTTAAATTCCTATCATTTATTATTTTTCTAAGACGTCTCAAAATTTTAAAATTCATGATTTTTTTTATCCCCCATTTTTTTATAACTCAACTCCATTATTCATACATTTCAAATTACGACTCGTAAATAAAAATTTGAGTCAAAACAATACTCCTTATATCAAATACATATAAAGTATTTGCTTATATATATATATATTAAAATTTCGAAAAGTCGCGCGAAAATAATATTTCAAATGCGGTAACGCCTATAGGGTATGCAATTGCTATGCTTTTAGGATTGCTCAGTAAGCTATCTGAAGGGAATTGAGGCGAACGTGCGATGAATCGATTGCAAAATTTGTATCGGACATACAAACAAACAGCCAAGAAAAACGAGTTTAAATTTCTTTGTCATCCAGTTCTGAGCTATGTTTAAAATTTAAAGTCTTTTACTCATCGGCAAGTTAGTTTAAAATCGATTGCAAAATTTGTACCGAACAGACAGACAAGAAAGCGAGTTAATAAAAACGTAGTAAAATTTTACAGATTAGTACAGGGTCTTTTTAATACAATTCAGTAACTTTTTTAGAACGCCGTGACCATGTGACTATACCCCAATGGATACAAATAGAAATTTAAATAAGATTGAAGTAATAACTATTAAGGAGTTAGGTGTTGGTTCTAGGTGAAACATTTTAATATAATAATAAAACTTGAGCAAGATGCGAGGTAAAAGAAATAAAACAAAATTGAGTTTTGAATTCAAAACTCAATTTTGTTTTATTTCTTTTACTCGCATCTTGCTCAAGTTTTATTGTTATAAAAGATTGAAGTAATTTTTGGAGACGGACTGATAAGTCAATTGAGTGGATATTGATGAGGCAGTACATAAAAGGAAGAAGATAATTTATACTGTCTTTTTATTCATAAACCGACGTTTCGGAGACTATTCCCTCCTTCTTTAGGGTCTGTAATCAATTAAAATGGGATATGGGCATTATTATAATCAAGATCATCACAAAAATTCAATTAATACATAATTATATATATATATTTTTTATTCAAAAATATTCTACCCTCTTTGAAAAGTCATTTATTCAAATCAGATGCGACATTCCCCTCTGTCTCCTCTTTCAGTGGGAGTAACAATAATATATCGTGTTTCATTCTCAGCAGAATTAAAGTGTAGTAATGATTTGCAAATTTTGATATAAATCCTTCACCGACTTTTCAAATAGAAAATTTTTGAATAAAAAAAAAATTGTATATAATTATGTATTAATTGTATTTAAAAATGTTGTGATGATCTTGATTATAATGATGGCCAAATCCCATTTTAATTGATTACAAACCCTGAAGAAGGAGTGAATAGCCTCCGAAACGTCGGTTTATAAATAAAAAGATAGTATAAATTATTTTCCTCTTTTTTGGACTGCCTCATCAATATCCACTCAGAAATTTAAACTTTATATTATCTATGTGATTGTAGTTTATGTTAGTTTATTTTTTATTTTTAGGACCTTATCCAGTACACTATATTTTTTTTTTTCATTAAAATAACAACGCACAAGCACATCGCCACAGAGATTGACGAAATAACAAAATAAAACTCATTATAGGCGTAGGGTGACCAACTTTTTCCACTTCATAAAAACACTTACTTATTCCATAATAAGGGGCCCGCTTCATATTTTTAGTCTCGATGGGGGGCCATGACTGGCTAAAACGAACAAGAATCTGAAAACCAAAAAATCTAATTTCGAAGGAGACAATAAAAGAGTGTGTCTTCTGCTGGAATTATAAATTTTATTTATTTATAACGAGACTATAGTTAGTTAATAAAGAATTAGAAATAATAAAACAAATAGCCACTAAAAACGGTTACGAGAAAACTCTTATTGACAAACTATTAAAAAAGAAAATTGAAAAGTCAACTCTGAATCTGATTTATTCCCAAATGTCCGAGCCAGAATCAAAACCAAAATTAATAATCCCATACTATGGAAAAATTTCGGAAACTTTACAATTAAAATTCAAAACTTTAGGATATCAAACTATTTTCAAATCTTCTAGAACATTGGGATCTGATATTAGCAATAATTAGAAAGACAGAATTCAAAAAATGGACAAAAAAGGTGTCTATTCCATAACGTGTGGAGAATGTGATTCGACCTATATAGGAAAAACAGAACGAAATTTAAACACACGCATTTCGGAACACAAAAGAGTGTTTAAAGGGGGTTCGGGGCATAGTGCATTTGCAGACCATTTAATCTCCGAGAAACATTGTTTTCCAGATGAATCAAATATTAAATTAATTAGATCAGAATTAGATCCCTTAAAAATTAGTATTTTCGAATCGTTAGAAATTTTAAAATCATACAATAATTCACCAAAAAAAATTCTTAAATCGGAAAATAGAAATTCCCGAAAGTTTTATTTTAAAAATAGCCGCTAAAATATAAATTTCACGAAAGCCACCTACAGCCAAAATAATAAAACAAGTATAAATTTCAATTCTTAACTTGCCCACCCTGTATAATTTCTTTACCTAACCACATGAAAGATTTTAACCTTTCATTCATAAATTAATTCCTGTGAATCCATTGTAATAGACTGATGAAGAGGGCAAAGTCTTCGAAACTATAGTCTCGTTATAATTAAATAAAATTTATAATTCCAGCAGAAGACACACTCTTTTATTGTCTCCTTCAATATATAAAAATTCTGCTACTCTCGGCAAAAACTTTCATTTTAAATCTAATTTCTTTCTCTTTCTACTTCTATCGTCCTTTTGGAAAATTGACAAAAAATTTTAAAAATAATTTTTTGTTTATAGCAATGCTCTGGACCTACTTCAGCAGCCATCGCCTCTATCCGTATGGGAGGACAGCATAGTGCCTTCCGAGCTCTGCACCCGTCCGGTCCCCCGCAGAGACCTTTAAGTCCCACCATTAGCACCCCCGGCTCAAGTCCGGGACCCGCAGGCTGTGCCGATGATACCGACACGGAAATTAATGTGAACGATTCCGAAAGTGAGGAGGAGTCGGCAAGAATTCGAAAAAGGCAAGCATCGCAAGATCAACAGCCGCCGACTCCTCGATGGGACCAGCAACCTCTCGAACTCACAAAACATGATCGGGGTTGAGCTTGACAGTGTCTTTCGTTATTGCAAACCCACTGATAAAATTTGCAAATGAACTTATTTATTTATTTTTTTAAACCTAAGACTTAAGAAGATAGAGCAAAATAGATGAAATTTTGAATGTTATATTCCTTAAATCTTAAATTCTTAAACAAATATTGAAAATTGGATAATTAAACTTCTTATTACAAGAGGGAAAGAAATTGATGAAAACTATATTTTAAGTTCAATTATAAAGCTAAACGGTTTTCCATTTGGTATATGTACAGTGAAACCCCTCAAATCCGAACCGCGGAAATCCGAAATCCTAGGAAATCCGAACACAAAAAGAGAAACTTATTTATTTCGTCATAAAACAATTATGTATATATTCTACATTATAACTTTATTTTACATAATTAGTTGAAAAATTACAAGTACAGTTAGCATACCTAACAAAGTGTAAATGTGTCTAGGTACATACTTAGGTCATCCAGGATTGAAAATAAAATTTGGTTATTGAAATTCTTTAGGTTAATCACTTTGGAAAAACAATGAAATAACAATAGAAACACACAAAATATCACTTAACTGCAGTTATCTTCAATTATCGAAGCTGCTTTCGGCTAATCCAAACAAATCGAAATCCGAATAGGCTACAGCCCCAACTTGTTTGGATTTGAGGTGTTTCACTGTATATGTAAATTTTATGACTTTTTGTATATATATGTATATTTTATTACTTTTTATTGTTAATTCTTAAGTTTGTTTTTAAGGCAAGTTTGGTGAACTTTTCTTGCAACATCGCTAAATTTGTTTAAAAAAATTAACCTGAAAAATGATTCAGGTGGCGAGGAATGAGATTCTCGTTCTTTTAGAAAATATTATTTTTTCCTAAACTTGGTAACTTGACTGGAGATTAACTTTAACATGAGTCAAAACAGCTAACAGATGACCACCATTTTTGTTCTAACTTTTGTGGTTTTACAAACTTATCTAACGGTTTTTGTAGCTGGGATTCAAAGATATCTTAAAATTTGGGCAGAGCTAGACAACCCAACCCTAAATTGGGCAACTTTTACTTTCTCCGAATCATAATTGTCAACACTACAAGGAACCGACTTATGCCTTTATATGTGAATATACAAGAGAATAACGGACTGGCCGATTTATACGGTCATGGAAAATCTTAATGGTCCGGCTCCAAAGAATTTATTTTTTGGGTTGGAGATCACCTGAGAAGGAAGAATTACTGATTCGGCCCCATTACGACCGACCCATTAGCAGATCGGCCCAGTCCGCCACTGATTCTTATCTAAAATAAATAATAACGTCTAGGTACTAGGAATTCTTTCGAATTTTTGAACTAATATTGATCATAATCAATTTCCAAAGATTACAAGATTAACTTTCTTATTTATTAAATAAAATATGAAAAAAATGAATTTTTATATATAACTACGTTTTTTTTCAATATTAACATTTCATTTTGCTCTATCTTAGATACACCATTTATAAGAGAATATAAGTTTGTAAATACTTTAGTGATTTCGAGAGAATTCAATTGGTCTTTGGTAATATTCTTCAATACAAAGAAGTGTTGAGAGTATTCAATTAAATCCAGACGGATGATCTCAAAACTTTTTGAGGCCTTCATCACTCAAAAATATTAGGCATTCCTACTTTTCAAAAAATATAATTCTTTAAGCATATTCTTGTAATTAAAAAATATTATGAATTTATAAAATTTAATCATTAACTCATTATTTATTGTATTTAAAAATAGTTTTTCCCACATATCCAATTTTGACGACCAGTGATCATCAAGTGAACCCATTATTAGATTCTTTTTTAAACAAATTCAAAAAATTTGTTATTGGCACCTGCTTTGAAATTTATTTTATTTTTAAACAAAATTATAAAAAAAAATAGCAACGAAAATTTGTACATATCATATAAATATTATAAATATTTACTAAATAATAAATTAACGGTTATTAAAAAATCAGCTGAGCTGATAAAAATCTGTAAGATTTGTTTTTAAAAATACCTATATATATATATAAATATAAATTATATAATAAATCGATTTTTTTTTTTATTTTTCCACACGTAGTAATATTAGACTCCAATAAGTATAATTTTATCTGCTGCCCGATACTTATTATTGTAGTTAGAGATCGGACTTCTCTTCCTGTTTCCATCTTTTCTAAACATCCAAAATATTCAAACTATGTATTTTAAGACCTCTGCACATATACTTTGACATGATCAACCCTTAATCATTTCCACTTCCATTATAAGATGCAAGAATTATTTTTTCTTATAGGTAGGTATTGCTTCTTTTTAAATCTTTATTAAAAAACACTGATGTTTAGTGATGTTTGCTTATAAGTTAATTACAGCACCTAATTCTTAGCTAAGTATCTATATATATATAAAATTAAGGTTTTGTCTGTACATTGCTCCAAATCACGCCAAATTTTGGTTGCACACCTTTCAAGCAAAGTTATGAACGAAAACACCCTCAACAATATTCCTGTATGTTTGTATGTATGTTTCCGTGGTTTTAGCGAAAAGTTGCTCACGATTCACGTAAAAACGACTGAAGTGATTATTATGAAATTTCATATTTGGATCAAATGTCTTCTAACTTACGTTTATAGCTATATAACGTTTTGATATTTTGACCCCAAAAATGATCAAATAACTCCTAAACTATTAACTCTACGGCAAATTTTATTATGAGCAAAGTTGTAGGGGATGTAATTTCTGACAACTTTTGTTTAAAAAAATTCCCCCGAAAAAACCACCCAAAAAGGGGGGAGGGGAGTCAAAATATGAAAATTCTTGCTCTTAGACCAAACACAACCAAATTTTGTATATATAATCTGTGGGTCACTAGAAGCCTAGAGATGCAAAAACTGGGTACGGGGATGGTGTGCTGGTGCAAGGGGGTTCAGATGAGGACCCAGAAGCTTAGTGGGGTGGAGGGCGCGGGGTTGGGTCCGGGGGGTGGTGGGGCGGAGAAGGGTGGAGGGCGGGGTCCGGGGGATGGTGGGATGGTGCAGGATGGAGTGCGGGGTTCAGGTTTGGGTCCAGGGAGGTAGTGGGGTGGGGTGGGGGATGGGAACGGGGTGGTGGTGTTGGAGCGGGGGTTGGGGACGGGTGCATGGTGCGGGGTGTGGGGTTCGGGGGTGTGGTGGGTGGAAGTGGGGTATGAAGGTGGGGTTCGTGGGCTGGGGGTCCAGGGAACTAAAGTTTGCTGCTGAGATAATTATGACGTTGTTGACACAGATAATTATTGACAAATAGGTAAGTACATATTGTTTTTTTTTTAGTTTTCCATACTGATTATGGAGTAGTATTGTAATCGTAATTGAAAAAGTGTTTTTTTGCTTCTTTTTTGATAAATTTTAACGAAATACTATTTTTTATTTTAAGTATACTATGCAAAATATATTTTAATGGTGGGAAAATAAAATTTTAATCAAATCAATGATGGGAGGACCACTTTTTTATCACTATAGAGACAAAAATTATTTTAACGAAAAAGTATTTTTTATTTTTTCTATAAAAAATACTATTTAAAAGATGCAAAACTTTAGGAAAATAAAATTTCCATTAGAAAAATAGTTCCCTATCGGAACATTGAAAAAGTGCAGAGGCTGCGAATTAGAGCTGCTCATGCAGAGAAGTGCGAATAATTTAAAAGAGTGATCGTTGAGGATATGAAGCAGTGGTGAAGAGGTTTACAGGAAAATTTCCAGAAAGACATTGCTAATCGAGTAGATAGACAAGAAAGAAGAAGAAGATGAATAAAATCTCAGTATTATAAAGCACATAGTAAATTATTGGAAAAGATTAAGAAGGGAGTCGGACAATGATTGGGAGAGGAAATATTTATATATTTTCTACATCTTATCTTATCTTACTTATTATATTAAACGAGCAATTCTTATATAATATACCGGGTGATTCAATAAGGGTGACTAGTACCGTATCTCAGGAACTAATAATCGTAGAAGTTTGGGAAAAAAATCCTTCAGAGGAAATCGACCAAGAAAAATTGCTGGAAATATTTTTTAAGTTCATACATCCACCGCTAGGTGGCTAAATAGCTTCAATCGTATAAAAAATGCAATTTTCTCGAAAATTTTCCAATATAAGTTTAAAAATGAATACTCTCACGTTGATGCCACCATAATAGTCCATCTTTTATGATAAATGAATTTTTATTGTAGGACGTAAAATAAAGGCGGGAGGGGATGCTAAACTTTTATGGACTCTAGTGTCTATAACTTAAGTTTGACTTAACGGAAATTTGTTAACAAGGTCTGGTTCAAGAAAGGAAGGTTTGGTGAATAAAATAAAAAAACATCCATTCCATTCTAGTTCTTGCCGCCCTCGCTAAGGGGCGTGTTTTATAAAGTTAAACGTTTTATTAATTTTGCTCCAAAATCTTAAATGGAACCGTATAATTATTTTATTAGATTCAGAAAGTAGATCAAATTTGCAATAAAATTTGTTCAAACCGCATGTCGATGTCTCCATTCGTTTAACAGTTATTGCTTAAAGAATATTTTATTAACTAATTTATTAAAGAAACAAAATAGGTAATTGAGTTTTCAATTTTTTTTTAAGTTTCGTAGTCAAGCATGCCATGGACAAATAAAAAAAACAGTTTAAAACTTTGTTCTTATTTTCATTTAATCACAAAAATAATGATAATAACGCTTTTTTCCTAATGCTTTTCTGTCGCCTGTGAGTAGGTATTAAATTTCAAAAATGCCTAATTTCTTAGAAGGCTGTGAAAGACTTGGTTGACAGTTTCTATGGAAACGGCGATTTTTCACAAATAGATGTTAATGTTGTAATTGTTATTTTATTGTTTGTTATGTTATATCATTATTTTTGTGATTAAATGAAGATAAGAACAAAGTTTTAAACTGTTTTTTTATTTGTCCATGGCATGCTTGATTACGAAACTTAAAAAAATTGAAAATTCAATTACCTATTTTGTTTCTTTAATAAATTAGTTAATAAAATATTCTTTAAGCAATAACTGTTAAACGAATGGAGATATCGACATGCGGTTTGAACAAATTTTATTGCAAATTTGATCTACTTTCTGAATCTAATAAAATAATTATGCGGTTCCATTTAAGATTTCGGAGCAAAATTAATAAAACGTTTAACTTTATAAAACACGCCCCTTAGCGAGGGCGGCAAGAACTAGAATGGAATGGATGATTTTTTTATTTTATTCATCAAACCTTCCTTTCTTGAACCAGACATTGTTAACAAATTTCCGTTAAGTCAAACTTAAGTTATAGACACTAGAATCCATAAAAGTTTAGCATCCCCTCCCGCCTTTATTTTACGTCCTACAATAAAAATGCATTTATCAAAAAGATGGACTATTATGGTGGCATTAACGTGAGAGTATTCATTTCTAAACTTATATTGGAAAATTTTCGAGAAAATTGCATTTTTTTATACGATCGAAGCTATTTAGCCACCTGGCGGTGGACTTATGAACTTAAAAAATATTTCCAGCAATTTTTCTTGGCCGATTTCCACTGAAGGATTTTTTTCCCAAACTTCTACGATTATTAGTGCCTGAGATACGGTACCTCGTCACCCTTATTGAATCACCCGGTACAATTCTATTATATTAACATTAGATGAACGCGAAAGTTAAAACTTTTATCTGGCCACTGCCCTATTTTGGTGCAATTGGGACCAAATTCGTTTTGATACTGAACCAAGAGTTGAAAAAAGATAATGATCCAGTCGGGTGCCATCCGACATCTTCTGCGTTAAGCCCGCAGATGCCTTTTTTCATTTCCGGTCTTAACACAGAAGATGTCGGAGCGTACCCGACTGGGTCCGTATCATCGACATCGTAAAATTCGAGGACTGCTGTAGGAGAGAAGAAGGAAGTTTCCTTTAATAATCCTTTTAAATCCTGAAACGAAGGGAAGTTCCTATGAAACTTCGTATTTTAAGAGGATGAAAGTGACGTTCCAGTAAATTTCTTTTATTCTTTTTTCATTATCCTTGGGCATCAATTCTCCATTGAAATTCTACCTGTCCGTCTCTCCTAAAGAAAATACTTCTAACTCACTAATTATATTATAATTTTAACTTAATTAGACTTCATGTTAGTTTCACCCCTCATTAAGTCTAATGCCAGTAGAATATTTGAAAAATTTATCCTTAATCTTTATAATAAAATGAATTTTGATCTTTCCTGGAAATAACTTTTAATTTCAATGTCAGGCATAGAATTGACTCAAGATTAGACTCACAGCGTTCAGTATGGAAAGCAAGAGGTTTAGCCCTTACATTATTGGCAAAAATCACAATAGGCATGTCATCTCTTCCAGATATAAGTATAAAATTAGTATTTACAGTTAAAATCACCCCCTGATACTAATTGACAACCACTTGGAACTTTAGTTAATTGAAAAAAAAACTATTCTTATAATTTTATACTGGTTTGCTCTTATAGAAATTAATCTATTAAAATATTCATAGAATTGAATTCAGAAATTATAACTCTTCAATTTACAAATAAATATACCCCTTGCAGCCAGGCAACATATTTTTTTGCCATTTTAATATTTTATTATGATTAAAGAATAAACGTACTAATAGGTGTTTATTCAATTTCATTTGATTAATTAATTTTTTTAACCCAATTCATTACAAATACTATCATAATTATATTAAAACCAGCTGCGAAGTTCCGCCTTCGGCGGGTATCTTAATGGCTAGGGGCTGGGCCCCCTGGACTCCAGTACTCTCCACTCCCGATAGGCGACTGGTTTAATAAAATAATGTAAAATCACCCTAGAAAATTTTAGATTTTGAATTATTTTTGAATTCCCCCGTATTTATTTAACGCCAAAGCACGGCCAATCAAAGAGATCACGCCATCCTCGTTGCTCAAGCCAATTATTATTATAATAGATCATGAAATTTGTTCAATTAGTTAATTAATGCAAAAATTAAATATGAATTATTTTTTAGGGGAATCGTACCGAGTTTTGAAAAAGTTTTCACTTTTTAATTTCTATTCCGGTTCAGAATATGTGCTGCTTAGGAAAATTTATTCTACTGATTTTATTTAATAATCTTTTTTGTTAAGGGAGAATGTTGCAAGGTCTTGGTCAAACATATTAAATAAAATAAAGAAAATTTTTTTTGATTTTTTTTAGAAACTTTTTAAAATATAAAATACTAGGTAGGTTTCACATAAATAAAAGATCAGATGCTTGTTTACCACGACTCTATATATGTATATTTCGGGGTATAACCCCATCTTCAGGAGTTCACAAAGGACACAGGATATATATATATAGTGTCGTGCTAAACAAGCATCTAATCTTTTATTTATGTGAAACCTACCTAGTATTTTATATTTTAAATCTTAAAAAGTTTCTAAAAAAATTTTCTTTATTATATTTAATAATATATTTAATGAATAACATAATCTACAAGTTTAACCATTCTATACTCATTAATATAATATAGCCATAGCTATTAATTGTTATTGAAAAAATGCAAAATAATAAAATAAGGAAATTGTAAATAATACCCATCTTATAAAATTTTTTACACACTTTGGGAAATTCATAATAAGCTCATGATATGCTACAAACGTTTGGAGGCTGAGTTCATGTGTTAGAGAGAATCTCAATGATTTTTATAATTTCTAAAATATTTTCTAACGCGCATTTTATTTAATATATTCCGCAATTGTATAAATTATTTTAAATAATTACTCAAATTGCTCCTTTTGTTTAACACTCACCTGAAATGGGTCTTCCATCTACTAATTTATTTTATTCGAAAACAGATAATTTCACCTAAAGGGACTAATTTCTTATAATTTGCCCATGTTATTCGATCTTGTCCATCGTTTTTTTTTTGTTTTTTTTACTAAAAATTCACGATGGCTAGGCCTTGGCACTACAAGATAAAAAGTCCTCACGCGATCGTCGAGACCGCTTGCACGCATTCTCCAAACCGACCTCTGATAAACCCTCAAGATGAGGGGCAGTCTTTTAATTTTTATATTATCTACTAAATTGGTTTAAAATTGGTGTATTTATAATTAATTTCCATAATTTATAAAAAATTATCTGACTATTAATTAAATATTTATTATTAAATTGCAAAATTTTAATAATCTTTAAACTATTTAAGCATTTGTATTTTAACACTAAATTTTCACTAAATAATTTATCAAAATTTTATATATTTATTCTCTTGAACGATGTGACATTAGTATTACTTAAAAAAGTTTAATACGGCCATGACACCCGTATCTAAAGATCGCTGTACACGAAGCTTGTTTTAATAATTTTTTGACTGTTTGCTCCCACTCAAAAGGATTCCAGGATCAAGCCGGAAATTAGAACATGTCCTATCTTTTAAATCAAGCAAACTAGCCAGAAAGACAGCAGCATTGACGTCATTTAGATTCCGACTGGCCTCCATATTGCAATCTAGAGGTCCCATCCCAAAAACAGGTAGAGGAAAAGCCTCGTATGCAGCGGGTTTGTAAAAAGGAACCGTAGGGTATATTAACGAGCACAGCTAGGTCATACTTGTAGTTTATTAAATAAAAGATTATATCAATGATCATAAAAACTAAAAAAGCTCCAAAGCAGCCGATATCACCAGCAAAAACGATGTTGAAACTAAATAACAAATAAAACATTAGGAAAGGATACCGAAATGTTTCGCATCAAGATATCAAAACGTTACTTATGCAAAGTTTCATTATAGAATATATATGTACATCAAAACATGAAATATCCACTATTTACAGGTAAATTAATAAAATCGAAATAAAACCAATCGGTCAATTTGTGTCTTGGGTCTGATAACTTAATTCGATCTCCTATTTTTCTTTTAGAAAGAGGAAAATATAAAAATAAAAGTAAAGTAAAATAAAATAAAGTAAGTATTAAATGCAATAATCAAGTTCTTTAGAATTTCTAGAATAGTAACAAATGAAATTTGAAGTCTGTTTTATCAAAATATAAAACAAATTAGCAAAACAGAAAAGAAAACCCACGATATGTATGGTGTCAGGGGAAAGGGCCCTTATCTTTACCTGATCAAAATCGACCTAATGACATATCCTGTTTCTAGAGAGAAACAACTGAACAAAACGCTTTTCGTCCTACCTGAAAATTCCAAAAATTGACTCAGTTATGAATTTTTGAATATTTAGCAGTAAAAACGTAGTTTAGTTATGGCTGGTTAAATTTTGACACTTTTTAAGCAGACAAAAATAGGGCATTTCTTCCATTTTTATCCTCGCTATTATTCTATTCTGAATTAAAATTTGCTGCTGAATTCATATATGTGATCAAAAATTATACCCACTTTTAACTCAGCACATTCCTAAAAAACTGGTAGATGAAGATAAGGGGCCTTTTCCCTGATACCATCACATATACTTTTACAGAGTATTAAGAACCTATTTATACACGTTCGGTCAAACTTAGCTTCGGTCAACTTAGCCTTTGAGTTAAAATAATTGTACATTTGCTGCCATTTTCACCTTTAACTTTAATTGACGAGCATTCAAAGATATACCTACGTCTTACATGGAATTTCAGTCTCTAGTCCATTTTATTTATTTTTTAATATATTCGAATGGACACCGCACTAAAAGATACAGAATCTGGAGGTCATGTCAGACCCATATTATACCGAAGAGAGAGTGAATGAGCAAGAGAAAGGATGGAAACAAAGATTCTTCTTGATGGTCTTGAAGGTCTTAAGCTTGTAAAGATTGGGAAAGGGGGTCGAAGGGGGACAGTTCGAGCACCTTGAAATCATGGGAATAAACGTTTTGACGAAATAACTATCTCTGCACTTATCCAATTTGACCTCGAAAGAGGGTTATTGGAAGTCACTGAATCTGGTGTTACGTGCAAAGCAAACTTTGGGGAAATTATTGATTTTATCTCATCGGACCACATAACGTTATAGGGTTCACCCCAAAATCCCAACACCCCAAAATCCCGACAGCCAAAAATCTCGACTTTCGAAATATCAGCATTTATTTTAACCCTAGAACACAGAGTCGCGAGCCGGGCCTGTCAGGCCCACTATACTCGTATGTTTAATTGGTTTTTTTCAATAATTATCTTCGTTTTTTTCGGGATTTTTGGCTGTCGGGATTTTGGGCGCGACCCATCGTGATAGTATCTATAAATTAAGGAAAGCACGAAGACGTTTCTTCAAGAGATTTTAGTGTCAGGTCTCATCGCGGAAATCAGGTTAGCCCCGTGTAAGCCATTTAAGGTGATCGAATAATGTTATAAAATCAGAACATACAATTCAGAACATGTTAATTTCGTAAATAATAGATTGGTGTCAAATATTAATAATTAATTTTGCATTTTCTATTTAATAGGATCTTTTCTAGATTAATTTCCCATATTTTTTTCATGGTTTATTTTCTTTTCAGGAACTGGAGATGGATAATAATATTCAAACACTATATGTATAGTATTATAATGAGTTTATTAAATCTGAAATGACAGGCAGTCCATGGTTCTGTTCGAGGGGTGAAGCGCGATTGGAATTAGGTGTAGATCTCTTTGGAATTATGTGAGATTATTTTAGAATTCATTAGATAATGCCCCTTCATCTTCTACTTGGAAATGGTAGTGAAATTGGAAGCTGGTGTGCCTACACAATATTAGGTCGTGGTTCACCCCTCGGTTCTGTTTCGCTTTTTTTAATAGCATCATCAGTGCCGCCTGAGAACAAAAAAATGATATTAACAAAAATATTTTTAGGTAATATTTTGGGTAAACTAGCCCATCGTTCGGATCTCCGGGAAGGGGCTACCCGAGAAGAGACCATCATAAAGGGAAAAATAAATAATGTCGTTCTACGAGTCGGATCGTGGAATATTAGGACGCTAACGGGAGTAGATAAACTAGTGAATTTAAAGCGGGAAATGGATAGACACAAATTGGACATTATTGGGATTAGTGAAATGAGATATCCAGAAGAGGGAGATTTTTGGTTTGAAAACAGCCATAGAATCATTCACAGGGGGGGGGGGGCAGAATGGGATGGCAGGAGTGGGCATTATTATGAATAAAAAATAGGGCAAAGGGTAAAGAATTATCTATAGGTAAGCGAAAGGATTGTTATGATCACAGTGGATTCGAAACCGAAACATACTGTGATAATCCAGGTATACATGCCTACTACATCACATGAGGACCAAGAAATAGAAGAAATGTACGAACAAATTGAAAACCTCATGAAGCGCGTTAAAGGGGATGAAAATTTAATAAATATGGGGGATTGGAATGCAAGAGTAGGAAAAGGCAAATAAGGAAAAGTGGTGGGTGAACACGGTCTAGGAAATAGGAATGAAAGAGGCGAAAGATTAATTGAATTTTGCAGTAAGCACAGTTTAGTAGTAGCAAACACACTCTTCCAACACCATCCAAGAAGGATCTACACGTGGAAAATGCCGTTAGACAAGGCGAGATTTCAAATAGATTACATTTTAGTCAAACAAAAATTCAGAAATCAAGTAAAGGACTGTAAAAGCTATCCTGGGCTATATATCTAGTGATCACAATCTAATTGCGATGAAATGCCAACTAAAATTTAAAAAACTAATAAAAAAGGGGGGTCGCGAAAAAACTGGGATATATCTAAATTAAAAAATAAGGAAACCCAAAAACTCTTCGAAAACGTAATGAATAAGAAACTGGAAGAAAAAACACCCACAAATAATAAAGAAGAAGAAATCGAACAAGAATGGAATGATATGAAATCAAGCCTGGCCGATACAGCCAACGAAGTCCTTCAATCAAAGAAAAACGAAATTAAAAAGACATGGGTAACAGACGAAATACTGCAACTGATTGACGAACGAAGAAAATTTGAGAACAGAAAAGACGAAGAAAGGAAAGAAACATATAAAATATTAAGATGGAAAGTTATAAGAGAATGTAGAAAAGCAAAAGAAAAAATGATTCAAGAAAAATGTAAAGAAGTCAACGAAAATCTAGTATTGGGAAAAGTTGATGTATCCAGCCTATAGGGCAATAAAAAGAAATTTTCAAGAAGACAAGCCAAAAAGCAAGAACATAAGAGATGAAGGAGGCTACATTATTCTAAACGAAAACGAACAGGCAAATAGATGGAAGGAATACCTAGAAAAACTCTATGGAGAAGAAAAAACAATGAACCCAATAGAAGAAGAAGAATCTGTGGACGAAAACGAATTAGGAGACCCCATACTCAGGTCAGAATTCGAGACAGCTCTGAAGGAACTAAAAAATAATAGAGCACCCGGAATAGACAATATACAAGCTGAAATCCTAAAGAACTCTGGAGAAAAGGCACGTGACAAACTTTTTGAACTAATTAGCAAAATCTATAAATTGGGAATCATCCCAAAAGATTTCCAAAAAAACAAAATAGTCACACTTCCCAAAAAGACAGGCGCGGATAAATGTGAAAATTTCAGGACCATTAGCCTAACCTCACATGCCTCCAAAATAATCCAAAGAAGAATAGAACAAAGAGTTGAAGAAAATCTGGGGGAAGACCAGTTCGGCTTTAGAAGAAACAGAGGCACCCGAGAAGCAATTCTCTCTCTTAGACTAATAATAGAAAGGGCTTTTATCAGGGAAGAATCTGTCTACATTGGATTCATAGACCTAGAAAAAGCATTCGATAACGTCAATTGGGAAATTATGTTTAAAATATTAAAACAGGCGGGAATAAAATTCAGGAGAGAAGACTAATCTACAATCTATATCAAAACCAGACGGAAATTATAAATATTGGAGATGAGCAAAGAGAAGCCAAAATAAAAAAAGGTGTAAGACAAGGATGTGTGCTGTCACCCATGATTTTCAACTTAAACATAGAAGAAGCGATTAAAGAATTCAAAGACAAAATTGATACAGGTATCGAAATCCAAGGTCAAAAGATCGCTATGTTAAGATTTGCCGATGACATTGCCCTTCTAGGAAGTAATAAAAAGAATTAGAGGACGCCCTGAATGGAATTAACCTAATCCTAATAGAAGAAATCAAAATGAAAATAAACAAGAATAAAACCAAGATCCTAGTATGTACAAAAAAAGAACAAACGAGACAGGAATGCATCAAAATTAACCAAGAAAACCTAGAAGGAGTTAAGGAATTCCGCTACCTAGGAAATAAAATAACATGGGATCAGAGGAGCGAAAACGAAATTAAATCAAGAATTGCCCAAGCAAAAATGGGGTTTAATTCAAAACAAAAATTACTATGCTCCTCCTCAATCAGCTTAGAAAACAGGAAGTTGCTATTGGAGACATATGTATGGAGCATAGACATGTACGGGTGTGAAACCTGGACAATTAGAAAAGCGAAGAGAAAGAGATTAGAGGCTTTCGAAATGTGGTGCTACAGAAGAATGATGAATATAAAATGGATGGATAAACTTACAAATGAAGAAGTTCTTGGAAGAATTGGAGAAAGAAGAACCTTGTGGGAGAGTCTGAAGAAGAGAAGAGGTCAGATGATGGGGCACACACTGAGACATGGGGGACTGCTTAGGGATATCTTGGAGGGGGGTGGGAAAGATAAGTGGAAGGGAAGATCCAGATTAGAATATTTCAACCAAATAATTGAGGATATTTAGAGAGGTCAAACAGCTGGCGGGGGACAGAGTCGAGTGGAGACGGATTGTTGCATCAAACCAGTCTTAGGACTGTATACTCAATGATGATGATGATTTGGGATCAATCATTAATATTTGCTTTTTTAAAAACACACATTGAACATGATTAGTAAATATTCAACCTGCGTGAGATATGTTATGCTTAGGTGGAAACTATAGTTGTAATTAGCATGTTTTTATTATAATTTTTATTTTTACATACCTACCTAGTTCATTCATGATCAAAATATACTAACTAATGAAATCAATTCTGCCATATTTCCAATTTATTAATTAAAGAGAATAATTTTCGACCTTAATAGAGATTTAAAATGAAAAGAACGTGTTTTCGATTCCATCCGTTGAGATGTATCTCGTCAGATCAACAAATGAAAAAAATCACTTTTATCAGAAAAAACTAATTGATTCACACATTCATACAAAATTCATTGGAATTTTCTAGTTGGGTTCTTTTACTTCATTTAGATCATGAATAATCATGAACTCATGTTCGAACCGTTTCAATTTTGATAATTAAAAATATCAATAGGAACTGAATAAACATCGTGACACTTTTTCTTTTCTTGTTTTTTTTTCTGTTTTTTTTTAACTCTCTTTTTTAAAAAACAAGTCCTCCGAGTGAACAGATCGGTCGCTTTCCGGAGATAAGTCTCCATTAAGACAGTGGATGTTTTCGGGCTGGACCAATTAAACTTAAGCAATTAGTATAAATCAATCGAAACGATTCAGGATAAGTGTGAATAAGCTTTGGCTTTTGTCCCAACAAAATGACATTTTTTCAGCTCCTCCAAAATAAAATTAAAAAACTAAAAATATAAAACTTGGAATTCATTCATTATTACATTGAATAATAATTGTAGTAATTTTCATTTATTTAAATAAAATTTTGCCTTAGAGATCAATAGTAAGATATATCTAACTTCATAACTAGTAACAATGAGCGTGTTTAGCGAAAGCAACTATTGAGGATTCGCTGAATCGACCCTCTAGAGCAGGGGTGTCCAACCTTTTGACTTACATGGGCTACATTTGAAGACAAAAAATTGTCTCAGACCGCGGGTAAAATATTATAATTCAATTGATATTTGTTATTCAAAAAAGATAGTTAATAACGTAGAAATAAGAACTTTATTATTATTTTTTAGCTCATGGTGAGGTTCTAATTTTACTTTTCCTAAATTTTATACTTGAAAATATCTTCTCGTATATGTAAATACATATCTACATACTTACACAACGTGATATTATGTATTAGTTTTTTCCTGGCTAGAATTAATATAAAATTCTAATAAAGAGACAATATTCAATTTTTCTTTCAGATCGGTATATCTAATTGTTCTAAAAAATTCACTCAAAAAGTTTGCTAGTAGAAAATTTAGTTCTAATGAAAATGGAGTCGAAAATAGACCAAATGATTATTATTTTTTCGGAAATTTTGAAATCTAGTTCCAGATTCAAAATTTAAAATTAGTACTTTTATTTTTCGAAAACTTCACAGTAGATTTTCAGATTTCTTATTTTAGAGAAAACAAATTATCTGGCCAAACTGTTGCGTGTTTTCCAGTATCTACACATATCGTAAATCTCAATGTTTTAAGAAATTTTATGACTTTATATTGAGCCACGGGTTGGACAGCCCTGGTTTAAATCAAATGGGATTAAAGAAGGATATGAGGAATGATAATTTATTTTTTAAAAGGGTCACGGATATAATAATCCCTTGCCTATCCATGATCTATTGACATGTAGGTATGTGCAAAGATCTAAAAGACAAGTCCTGACAAGTTTTAGTTCAAAAGAGAAATTATCAATTAATTGTGATTGTTCTAGAAAAGCCTATTTCCTTTTCTGCTTGTACTAAAATGAGATAACTATAAACTTGGTTAGTGTAGTAGCATATAAATTTCTAAAATAATAAATATTTTAGAAAATGAAAATATGAGAAGAAGAAGAAATTTTAAATATTCGAAACTTCATTATTTTTTTATCTTACATAGTTTTGGTTATAATTTTGCTTTAAGTGAATTTTATTCTTGAAAAAAGCTAAATGTATTGTACAAATGTACATTCATATTTCTAAAAAGAGAATACATATATCTCTATACATATATATCTCAATGTTATAAGGAAGTTTATGATTTTATGTTGTGCCACATTCATTGCAGTGCTGGGTCGCATGCGGCTCGAGGGCCACGGGTTGGACAGCCCTTTTCTACAGTCTCCTCTTAACTGTTGGCTAAAATGAAATGCTGAAAAATCTTATGCTAACTCTATTCAGAGATAAATAGTAAACTCACTTCATTAATTATTGCCATGACCACCAGCGATGCTCGGTAACTTTTTGCTCTATATAAATAGCTTAAGTTTCAAATTTCAAGGCTCTGCGACTTACTGAAGACGAGATATGAACGATTAAAATATTTATTTTGGAACATTACTAATTTACACCCTCTTCCTTTATTTCAATCGGATTAAAATTTATATAAGACTAATAACTCATTAGACTTGATAAATTCACTAATTTTTAGTGAAATCGTTAGAGCCGTTTTCGAGAAACCGATTATACGAGTATATATTATAACCGAGGGGTGAACCGTGACCTAAAATCGTTTATACCTACTTCCACTTCCACTTTCATTTCCAATTAGAAGACAATAGATTATCTAATGAATTCCAAAGTAATTCCAAATAACTCCAAAGACGGTGTACACCTAATTCTAATCGCGGTTCAGCCATCATATATAACTATGATTTTCTATAAATAAATAAATAAATAAATAAATCTTTATTTCTCGACCTGCTTAGAGGCACAAGTCCTCGGTGGCTAGGTCCTCCAAACATCAATACAATCTAGCTACAATACATTAATAAACATCAATACAAATTAATTACAACAATTTAACAAATAATAAACAAGTAAAAAAAAAGAAGAAAAAAAAATAGAAATGTATGCTCATTAACAAATAACATGACCATAGATTTCTATCAAAAGACAAAAAGTAATTTAAAAATTCCGCGCAAAAACCCGATACCAGGAGCAAGCGACGCATTAGCCATCCCGACATTTGCCATAAGCTGTTAAGGAAACCTGGTCAAAACCTTAACAAGGATGGTATGACCTCTCTCTACCTCACCTAATCTCTGCTTGTGAGAACTAAATAAAATTTTGCACAACTCTAGGACATTAGGACTTGACAAAATTTATAATTGATTTAATCATAGGGGGCAGAGGACTATAATCCCAAGTAGTAGTTCAAAAATATATCTTTTAGTAATTCTTCAAAGTTAATGAAAGTAAAAACTTGGTTAACTAATACTTTCTAATATTTTGACAAGGTGAAGAAGTGCCCAGTGAAATGTCAAGGCACTAAACAGAATTAAATAAAGTATTTTAAATCTTTTCTTCTTAAATAAATTTTCCTATGATGGCTTTTATCTTAGAAGACCATATATTTCACTTTCGACAACAATTTATACATATTTTTATTCTTAATACATTTATTTAGTCACTTGTTAATTTCTTCCTCAAGAATAAATTTTAACTTGGCCTTCATTAAATATTCCTATCCTCAGATCTTATTTATATGACTTGAATTAATTTTCGACTTGATTTGGTTTTTAATCCGGTTTATAGCGCTTAATTTGTTTCATTAATATAGTCATGTCCGTCTGTGTTTATAAATAAAATTAATTTATATTTATTTAATTGCTGTTTGATTTTTCACTTATTAAATCTTTTCAGCTGTAATAGCTGAAAAATATTCATCTTGAAATTTTATTATTGAATTTGATTTATATTTTATGAATGCATGTTTAAGGGAATGTTTAAATTTATTAACTTATTTCATCATTCATTTCTTTTAATACATTTACAAATATTATAAATCTATACTTAATATTTTCCATTGAATAAATGAAATTGCAGCTTTGCAGGGTAGACATTGCCTACTCTGTACTTGGAAAAATCGATATTTTGTAAAAAAATTTTATAAGGAGCATTTATTTGCATTTTGATCATTTAATATTTTTAGAACTAAACTTGTTGGCTGGGACGGATTTTTAGATCTCCTAAAAGTTCATTAGAGTATTCTCTAAAATCTAAGTATCCACCCCCCTCCCCTAGCTTTATGACTCTCCTCCAGTTACAAATAGAGGAATAATTGTAGTCCTATCCTAAAACTTCTTCCTGAGGAAAAGTATTACTTTGGTATTTGTAATAAAAACAGTGTACTTTTGGAATTCATAGTTTATATTTCTACAGATCACAGGGGTGACCCTTTGTATACATTCCAGATTTTCTCGAGAGTGTCAAAATTTATTTTTTTCGCTTTTATCAAAACAAATACCGTATTTTGTCTCTCTAAATACTCTTGTATTAGAATCGGTAAAAATATCTTGAGAAATAATACTAGTTGGGGGGTCGGGTTAGGCCAGGCAGTAGCGTGTCAGCCTGCTAACCAAGTGGACCCGGGTTCGAATCCGACTCGAGGCATCCGGCTAAAATCTGACCCCGGGGTAGAGAAACAATTTAAAAATATATAAATAGCATCATAAATTGGCTTATGACTAGAAAGGCCGAAAAGGCAAATAAAATACTACTTTATTTTTCTATGAAAATCAAAAATTCAGACCACAGGGGATACCCTTTGTATACATTCCAGATTTTTCAAGAGTCAAAGCGCATTTTTTCGCTTTTATCAAAACAAATACCGTATTTTGTCTCTCTAAATACTCTTGTATTAGAATCGATAAAAATATCTTGGGAATTGATACTAGTTTATTTTTCTATGATAATCAAAAATTCAGACCTAAGGGGGATACCCTTTATATACATTCCAGACTTTTTCGAGAGTGTCAAAGTTCATTTTTTTCGGTTTTATCAAAACAAATACCGTATTTTATCTCTCTACATACTCTTGTATTAGAATTAATAAAAATATCTTGAGAATTAAAACTAGTTTATTTTTCTATGAAAATCACAAATACAGACCACAGGGGGATACTTCTGGGGGCCCACTGATTTTGTATACAAAATTTGGTTGGGTTTGGTAAATGCTTAAGATTTTCATTTTTTGAGCCAACACTCCTCCCCCCCCGGCGGTTAGTTTTTGCATTTTTAGACTTCCGGGGTCCCACTGATTATTTATACAAAATTTGGTTGAGTTTGCTCAAATGGCCTAGATTTTTAATTTTTAAACCCCCCCCCCCCCCCGCCTCTTAATTTTGGGTCTATATACACCAAAATCTAATCAGAACTTGATCTCAATAGACCAAAACGACGTGTGAAATTTGGTTTTGATATTCACACTAGTTTTTGAGCTAGTTCGTCCACAAAAATTTGGTAACGCACAGACTAACAGACAGAATAACAGACAGACTAACCTAACAGACATTTTATTATTTCACGAAAAATATAATTTTTTCGATTTTCACTTTTTAGGGCTTTTTGTAGACCGAAATGCCATTGTTTCTCTCAATTTTTTTTTAATTAAAATAGTTTCAGCCGTTTTTGAGATATTTCGAAAAAAAGAAGGAAAAAACACTTTTTTCATGCACGATTACAATACTTGACCACACCCTGTATGGTAAAGTAAAAATAAATAAATATTAATTTTCTCTTAAAAATAAACTTGGAAAACATTAAATAATTTGCAGTTGTTTCTTAAAATTTTCTTAAATTTTTAATCAAAAATAAATCACGCAGTTGTTCTATTGTGCTAAAAAAATATAAAAAACCGAATTTCTTTAAATTTATTTTCGTTAACATTAATTTTAAACTGTTTTTCTTTAAATTGAAAATGCCTAAAATTACTATTTCTTCTTTTACCCGTTCCTTGAGTCGGTTTAAAACTATCATGCACTAGATATTATGGGTTTATAAAGCATATTTTAAGTGCATATTTTTTTAAAATGCATATTTTTATTGCATATTTTCGGCCTTTTTAAATGCATGTTTTGCTGTTTTTCTAGTGCATATCGATCCAAACCCTAATTATTAGTATTCACCAGAAACAATAAGATAGGTCTTTTACACTAAATAATATTAAGTACATCACACAACGTGGAAGGAATCGACTTAAAATCAAAAAGACTAAATTCTTTTTTGGTAAACAACTCAAGCTTGAGTTGTTTGCCATAAAAGAATTTAGTCTTTTTGATTTTGAGTGATTCCTCCACGTTTTCAGTAGAGGTTGCCATTAATAGTCAAAACATCAAAAATGGAATACAATAAGGTTATTCCTCGAGTATTAGATAAGAAATGATCGTTATTTTTGATTTTAAGCCGATCCCTCCATGTCTTCAGCAATGGTTACCAATAATAATCGAAGCGTCAAAAATCTAATGTAAAATTGTTATTCCTCAAGTATTAGATGAGAATCGATCGCTATTTTTGATTTTAAGCCGATCCCTCCATGTCTTCAGCAATGGTTACCAATAATAATCGAAGCGTCAAAAATCTAATGTAAAACTGTTATTACTCAAGTATTAGATGAGAATAGATGGCTATTTTTTATTTTAAGTCGATTCCTCCATGTCTTCAGCAATGGTTATTAATAATAACCGAAATGTCAAACATCCAATGTAGAATGGTAATTCCTCGACTGTTAAATGCGAATCGATCATTATTTTTGAATTAAAGTCAACATGAACTGCAAATTGCAAGTGATATCTGATTAATAATAAAGGAATAAACATATTAATATTTTAAATGAATTTGGATAAATTAAAGCGACGATCCGTTGCAGTTTATTTTATTTTTATTCACAACACTACACTTGATAAAAAATCCTGGATTGCTTAGTTTATTACCCATGTTTCACATTGAATTAGTTTTTGCAACTTCCTCGGGATGCAAAATGGAATCTGATCCACGCTCAGATTGACATCTTTTTGTATTGTGTTTCTGCATGGATACTCTTAAGGGGTTTAATTAAAATTTATCGTTTATAATTAAGTCCCCATTGCTGCCCTTTTTCTACAAACACTTGCCGTTACAAATGTTCAGTGTCGATTCTTAATTAAGTCGTTTGGTCTGATGGGGCGTAGCTATCTACGGACATGTGCTGCATACTAAGAAGCTGAAATTAGTTTCTAACCATTCGAAATTTATTTATTGTTTATTTGTGAAACCTCATTATTATAAAACAAGTTGATTTATAATTGATTTTAATTAATAAAAAAAGGAGATAAATTAAATTTTAAATCATTTTATAGATCTTATTTAACCAGTGATATCTTAATTAAGTCATTATATAAGGTGGTTTTAACTACTTCCATTTAGATATAACAGGTAAGTTAAAGTATGAAGTGGACTAATTTCAAAAGTAAGTGTCTGCGATGAATTATAGGTGTTGCACCTTCTCGGCCCACTTCTTGCATCGTTTAGATTCGCTTACGATTGTTGTGTGTCTAAATATATGTCGGGTGACTAGTCTCTCCAAAATAATATCTCTTTTGTGGAATGGCAATTGATCTAGATTCTAGACTAAGAGTGTCTAACCTTTTGGCTTACACGGGCCGCATTTGAAAAAAATTCTCGGGCCGCATATAAAATGTACCAATTTTATTGATATTTCTCAATAAAAAAGATTAGTTATAATGTAGAATACTGTAATCCAGATGCTATTGATGATATTACATTCCCGAGAGGGTGAATATAACTCTTCTGACATGTAAGAAAATCATCCGTAACAGCTCGGATTCAGTAATTGTAATAATAATTATATTGATTTTTATTCAAATTAGTTTTTATATTAAGATTTAAATTGCAATTACTCCTAAACATTTTAAAATGCTTGATTAGAATAAAGCAATCGTATATAAAACATATCTTAAAAGAGAACTTCTTTTAATACACGTATTTAGTTAGAGTTTATATTATATAGGAATTACAATAGATTTAATTGTATATTGCGAGGAGTTCGACAGCAAACCAGCTCCGACCTGTTTGCTCGAATTGGAAAAAATCTTTCAATTTGATACTTCTAGGATTTTCCTTTTAACTACCTATTAGGTGCTTGTAGAATAACTAGTACTCTCTATTGCAGGGTCCAAAGTTCACTCCCCACCATAGCCCCATGGCCCCTTGAGCCAATGCGACTTGAATTGTGAACCCCGCCAGGCCAAAATTACGCTTTCGAGCAAGGAAGTGGTGAGGACTTCCAGTGATCTCAGTGCGCTCCCACGCGTCTTCCAGGTGAGCTTTTTTCCATTCTTTTTTTTATTTTCTTTATTTTACCCATTCTTTATTTATATAAATTTATTTCACAGTTAAAAAAATAAATTATCTCAATATTAATATTTCAATTTCTACTCCTTTTTCAAATACTTAACTAAAATTAACATTTAATAACTCGTATTGTAAACCAGTATTAACTTTTTTAAACTGCCACCCACATGTGAGAAATATAATATACTGTATGTCGAAACGCCGTCTATTTTGATGAGATTTTCTCTACAAAAATCTGCAATCTAGATGGTTTGAGCTTGAGGTTCTCTTTCAATAAACAACTCAACTACTAAAGCAACCCTTTGGTTTACACGGGCCGCATTTGATGAAAAAACAAATGCTTCTAATTCTAATTCTTTTGATATTTCTCAATAAAAAAGAATAGTTATAATGTAGAATAATGTAATCCACCATGACAGAAGCGAAAATGTCATAGCACGATATTCTATGAGTACTTTTCCTTCAGAACATTGTTTTTTAAATCATTTAGCAATTCGAAAGTTTTAATTACTGAAATAATAAATATTTTAGAAAATTTAAATATGAGATGAAGAATGGTTTTTAAATATTTGAAACTTCATTATTTTTTTACCTGAAAACTGAGCTTATAACTTATTTTATTTTTATTTTATTTTATTCTTGAAAATAGCATTAAGTAGCTATATATCAGAGCTGGCCAACCTACGGCCCGCTGGCTGCATGAGGCACTCGGCTTCCTTTGCGTGCGGCCCGAGATCATATATGACGTACGAATTGTTTTTTTTTAATCTGGTATTTCAGAATGTATCTTAAATCTCATTAATTTAATTAAAAGAAATAGCGTTCCCTATAATTGCACAAAGAATAACATAAAAATAATAATAATAAACTTCAACAAGAGAAATCTATTTAAAAATAGGCGAAATGAAATGCAAAAATGACACTGAAAGAAACAGTCATTGATATTTGTTTGTTATTTTAAAATAAGACTCGAAATATTGTTCGGTGTATGTGATTTGACTAATGATTTTGATAGTTAAAACTATTTACCTTATGAAAATAGCTCACTATCTGAAATTGTTAGTGACCAAAAAGAGGGGGGGGAGGAGATTAGAAAGATCTTTGCCTTTTTGTCCTAGGTTATGCATTGCGGGTTGCATCCTTAGGCGTTTACTAATATTCAAACCTTATGTTTTTGTTAAATGTCACTAAAATAAAATAAAAAATAAATAAAAAAATGTCTGAGCCTCATGCACATAAGGTCGCAGAGGAAGTGAAACCTTAATTTTAAAACCCACTAATAGATCATGGCAAATAAAATTTATTAATTTGCACGAAATTTTCTCTGGAGAGAGACGGACTGGTAGAAATTTTAATTGAATGTAATGGAAGGCAGCCCAGAGGTAGTGAGGAAAGAAAAAAATGGTATATATAATAATAAATATAATATATAATATATAATAATATAATATATAATAATAAATAAGGTGTAATTTATTGGAATCCTTCCTCCTTTCCTTTCAAACCGACGTTTCGGAGGATTTTTCTCTCCTTCTTCAGGGTTTCAAAGGGTCAATGAATGAAACAAATAAAATGTTTCCTTCTTCTCTCCACAGCAGTGTTCAAAACTTTCTTCTTTTTTTAACAAAGGCATAGAAAAACAATTTTTTTTGTTGCTGGGACAATTAATGCCTGCTTTCTTTTCGTATCTGGTTATAGTATTGTTTTTTCACATTTATACTGATTGAATACTTTCAGTGTACCTTTGCATTCACTTACAATAAAAACCACTAAATTCGAAATCCTTTGTAAAGCCAGATCTCGAAAAAATATCTGGTCTTTATTAGTCGAATCAGAATTTTGAGTTCTACGCAAAACGTGAAGGATATGATTTGACTTTCTTCAATTTTTTCATTTCTATTTTACTCATTTCTGTCCATGCTTTTTCTCCTATTTTATTTTCTTTTCTTGTTAAATAATATTAGTTAATAATAAAAGATAGTTTAACCATTCTCTCTATATAAATTATATATTTGTTTGAAAAATCAAACTCTGCAAAAAAAAAAAAACACTTCTTTTTGAAATTTTAATCTATCATAATATGACGCTAAGAAATTCAATCTTTCTTCTCTCACTCATTTTATTATTTCTTAAACTTGATATGAGATGGGATCTCCTCGATTGACTAGTCATTTGAAATTCATCCGTGTCTAAACAAAAATACAAATCAATTTGAATTTTTAGTTGATAAAATATCCTAACAACTTGATTCCAATGTTACTGTTCTTTAAAATATCTTCCAGCGACAGTTTGATTAACTGTTATCGAAAATGTTTTGTTTGCGACTTATCAGTAGCCAAAACTATAAAGACAGCAGACACTCAGATATATAGTTTTGTAGCTGCTTGCCTTGTTCAAGAAAGAAAAAACCTGTTTTAAATTTTATTTATTGAGATAAATCCGGCGATAATGGTCGCATGAATGGTTTTTTCATAGTGTGCGTTCAACCAAATGGCCGTTTACTAAAGAGAATGTATTAATAGTGTTTTGGTTTTATTTCAATTAAGTAATGTGTGCCTTCAATTAACAAGACGAAAGGCGAATGCTTTTTATTACTTATATATTTTTTTAAATAAATTAAAATATTCTAAACAGCCTTTAAGAGACCTAATTTCCACCCTGTATATATATTATTCATGAAAAACCAAAAATACTGGTATTATTTTTAAATTAGTTAAAATATTTTAAACAAGCTTTAAGAGACCTATATACTTATACCACTCTGTATATATATTATTCACGAAAAACCAAAAATACTTAAATATTTTTTAAAATAAGTTAAAATATTCTAAAAAGCCTTTAAGAGACCTAATTACCAATCCTGTATATATATCCATTATTCAGGAAAACCATAAATACTGGTATATTTTTTTAAATTAGTTAAAATATTTTAAACAGCCTTTAAGAGACCTAATTAACACCTTGTATATATATTATTCACGAAAAATCAAAAATACTTATATATTTTTTAAAAATAAATTTAAAAATTATATACAGCCTTTAAGAGACCTAATTACCACCCTGTATATATATTATTCACGAAAAATAAAAAATACTTATATATTTTTTAAAATAAATTAAAAAATTTTATCCAGCCTGTAAGAGACCTAATTATCACCCTGTATATATTAAATTGAAAGTTTTTGTGCCGAGGGTAGAATTTTTATATATTGAAAGAGACAATAAAAGAGTGTGTCTTCTGCTGGAATTATAAATTTAATTTATAACGAGACTATAGTTTCGAGGGCTTTGCCCTCTTCATCAGTCTATTACAATTGATTCACATGAATTAATGTATAATGTAACTATAGTCTCGTTATAAATACAATTTATAATTCCAGAAGAAGACACACTCTTTATTGTATTCTTCAACCCTTTATATAAATATTATTCCCGAAAAATCAAAAATACTTAAATTTTTTAAAATAAGTTAATAAATTCTTTAGATCCTTTAAGAGACCTAATTACCAACCCTGTATATATATTATTCATGAAAAATTAAAAATACTTATATATTTTTTAAAATAAGTTAAAAAATTCTATGCAGCCTTTAAGAGACCTAAGTACCACCCTGTATATACCATATATATATATATATATTAATCATAAAAAAAAAAATTCCTCAAAAATGAGTTAAAAAATTTTGCCCACCCTATGAGATACTTTTTAGACACCCTATATTGTTATCCGGATAATTAGGGATGATCTGGTACGCGTGTTACCATCCCCTCATTTCTATTTTCACTTTATTTATTATATTTCTTTGCAAAAAAACAAATATTGGAATTATCATTTTCCCAGAATTCGATAAATGTAAAATGTCGACCAGTTTATGAAAATATATTTTAATATAAAACGAGCCTTCCTCAAGGCAAGTTGGATTCTTTCTTGTGCATTATAGAAGAATATTCGATGTTTTCCACGACATCTAGCCTGAAATAGAGTAAGTAAATGCTTCTAACCTTCTATTAAGAATTGTTGACTCTATGTTACGTCATAATATTCAAATTACTTTACAAATTAACTAAAAAAAAACCAGGGGACCCGGGTTCGAATCCGACTCGAGGCATCCAGCTAAAATCTGACCCCCGGGGGTAGAGACAAATTTTAAAAAATATATAACTAGTATCGTAATTAGGCTTATGGCTAGAAAGGCCGAAAAGCCAAAAAAAAAAAAAAACTAAAAAATTGAATGAAAAAGTGAAAGTATCTTCAAAACTCAGAACATTTTTCGATTAGTGCTCTGTTATTAATAAATAAAAATATAATAATAAACATAAAACTTCAAAACAACAGAAGTAAATTAAAAAAAATATATAAATACTAACTACCCTGTTATTTGTATTTTATTAAATTGATTTTGAAGAAACAAATAAACCAGACATGATGGAGCCGCGAGCCACTTTAAAAACCCCTATAATATTCTTGGTTAAAAATATATATCTCCCTAATTGTGAGAAAATTCAGATTTTCCACAAGAAAAAAATGTATCTGAAATGAATTAATATTATTTATTTGATTCAAATTGAAGGACCATTTGGGTTCTTTTGAACACGAACCTCAAATTATCCAATTATATGCTTCTGTTTAATAGTCTTATTTTATGGTCAAGGGTAATTTTGTGTTTTAGAATTCCCATATTATATATATATATATATTTCTTTCAATTTATTAAATATTGTTGGCATTTGTTGTGAGAAATATTTTTAAAATTAATATAACCAATTAATAATAAATTATAGCTATTTTATTATAAGTTTTCTATTTAAAATACCTAAGAGAGAAAAATGTTCCTATTCTTTTTCGGTGTCCCGAATTAATAGCGCTGCCAGCTCGCATTTCATTTCATTGAAGCGAGCTGCGTTATTACTCTGTGAACGCAATCCGACAAAAATGAAAAATAATTATTTTTGTTTGTAAAATAATTATTGTGGTCGTCATTGTCCTAATCATCAATCTCCATGGGCGTGATTTTCCTAAAAATAATTATACATTCACCAACACCGCATCTTGAATTTTATTCCTCCTCATAATTTTACTTAATTTCTTATTATTAAAAAATGTTTCTCCTTGAACCAACACCTATCTCCTTAAAAGTTATTTATTTATCCTCCTTTAAAAATAAACATATCCAGTACTCACCAAGCCATTTAAACTTCATATTATGTTATATTATTATTATTTATTTATTTATTTTTAATTTTATGATACTTAATTTAGCCTCCAGTTACTCTTCACCCCTGAACTCTCTCCTCCGTTTCTTCAATCAATCTCCACCTCACAAACCCTCTCTCCGCCATACAAAATCTATTCACGCCCCTGAGCAATATCCCCTCCGCCTTATTTCACTCTCCACCCCATGGGTTATTTCCTTTTCCTACAATTTTGAAAACATTCTTAGCAAATTACTTGGTGATAATTCGATTTTGTTATTTAAACATTGTTGGTTTTTGGCATTAGATATATAGGGTGTTTCAGGAGGAATAGTAAATATTTTAGGGGGTGGTAGTATAGCCGAATTCCAATAAAAATGCCATTTAATATGTGTGCCAATTTTTATTGAATACAGAGATACGCAGTTGTACCCTCAGCTGACATACTCAGCATGTGTAAATACGTGCGGCATCTTTACACGCTACAGTACAGTAGAAATGAAACACAATGAAAACTTCAATGTAAACTTAAGAACAACTTCACAACTTGAACATCAACACTCTACTGTTGACATTCGATAAATACGCCCATAGCAACCGGTGTACCAACACACGAAACGAAAATGCATTGAACTCAGCTATATCTCTGTACTCAATAAAAATTGGACACATGTTATATGGCATTTTTTATTGCAATACGTCTATACTACCATCTCCTAAAATATTTACTATTCCTCCGGAATCACCCAGTATACATACTTTGACCATTTTATTTACCGTTGCTATTTTACTTAGGAAAAGTGGTGTAGGTTTTAGATGAAATATTATATTAATTAATAAAGTAAAGGGAGTGTAGTTTCACAGTGAATGAAATAAAACTCAAAGAGGTTTATACAAACTCAATATATTTCGGATTATTACCGTTGCTATGGTTACTTTGGATAAACAATTTTTCCAAGGGTCTAGATTTTTGTTTTTTGAGCCCCCTTCCCCCCACCTATTGTACATTGATGATACTATGTCAGAAACCTTCACGCAAGTGCCAACAACAACTGTACCACGTTTCAACTCAATCTGATGTACGATTCGCGAACGCATAACAGACATTAATTTTTAGATAAGAAGGTATATATCAGGGCGGTTGGTGAATTTTCAGCTGTCCAAAAAAGTACCCTTCATTTTTTGAAATTTTATTTTAATCTTAGCTTTTTTTGCAAATTTCATCGAATACGGCATCATTTTCGTTATTTTTCAAATTTAACATTACATTTTTTAAAAATATATTTTGGAACCTTCGCCCCAAACGGATACTGCTTTGTGTGAGTGAGGGTAGGAGTCAGAAATTAAATCTTGTGACTTAAACTCCACAGTCCCTGAGATGGAAATCGATCATCTTGCACAATGAATCATCCTGTCCTATAAGAAAATCTTAAATTTCTCCTAATATTCTATTGCTATAAGCAAGCAACTTGTCTATAGGACTCTGAATTATTTCCGATCTTATATAATGAGAGTTCTTAAAAATGGATTAGTCCAAAGTTTCCCGAATCAATTTTATTTATTCCTTTTTTGTATTAATTCTATTTTAATAGTTCCTCACCGGGAACAATTTTTATTCGACTAAAACTCCCTGGTTTATCTTTGACATGCTTGAACTGGAAGATATACCAGGAAGGGACTTCAAACCTTCTATCAGCACCCTATTCGGAAGATCATTAATTAATTCCCCTTTAAAATATGCAACAATTTTTTTCATTTCTAGAACCAGTATACTTTTCAAAACAAAAAATATTTTTTATAGAAAGATCCTCCTGAAATCTTGAAAATTCGACCTTATATATTTTAGAAATTTTAGGGATGCGCCGCATTCACAGCATCGATGGACCGCATATTATATATATTATAGAAATCTAAAAATCTAATAGGATTTATCAAATAAATCATTCATTGCTTTCTATGCATTTAAAGTAGATAGTGAAGAAATCTTAACGTTATTATACCTACTTCTTGTTCTTGTGTTTGTTTTTCTGTTTGGAATCCTCTAATTTTCGGAGTAATTGTATTCCAATTTGTTTTGATCCCGTTATCAATAATATGTAATGTTTATTTAGGAAAGATTGGGACGTGACGGTGAGCTCTATTTAGATCTTTTTAATGGTCTTGAAGAGGCTTGAGGTGTGACCAGCGCTCGTATTTCCAGCTGGGAGTGTTCCAGACTTAATTGGTCAGACAGGTTTTATTGGCGCTTCTTTCTGTTCAGCAGCTCCCAGGTGTCCGAGCAACAGATTCTTTCAATGTCTCAAATTTACTCAACTGAAAATGATTTTTCACCTCGTTTTTCTTAATCTCTGGTTCAATTAAAAAATCATTCATTTAAAATACATCACTTTATTATATTTTGATTTTTGAGCTATTTAAATTATTTCAGTTTTTTTCTTATTTATTTATTGTCACCGGGAACAAAGCCCATTTAGACAGCACATCAGTAAAGTGTTAGTAGGGTTAGTGAGGGAGCCGAGTTTTATCCAGTCGAAATTTTATATGCTAGCAAGGCTTGAACCCGGGTCTCCCGCTTGTACATCGTCTTCAACGATGCTGAAGTGGGACCAGTGCCTTAGCCAGCTCGGACAACCCGACCCCCATTTCAGAATTTATCATAATGAAATTATGTAGATATATATTAATCAAAACGATCATATATATTTTCGGTTAAAAGGTTTTCTTTTATTACCTTATTTAAAATTTCTTTTTCATTCTCCACCTCACACATTATTTTTGGTCGCCACTTTGCTTTTTCTATAATTTCGGGATGCGATATTATTACGTATTATTAAATTTTTAATTTGCCGAAAGTAGCGGAGTTACTGATTTCTCTTTAATAATGATTATTATTTATTTTTTAATAATATGGAAATTACACCCAGTGCATTCATATTGATCTTTAGTAATTAAATTTCAAATATTTCTACTTATTATCAAAACCAAAAACACTATTTCCGAATATATATATATACCATATATATATATGTACATTGTACAATGTACATACATATATTATAAGCCGCTTTAGTACACTCTTTTATAAAGATATTTTTACATAAGTACTTATATAAGATTTCTTATTGAGTTTATAAACAATATTATTTTAAAAATCTAAAATTAAAAAAAAATAATCAAATAGAAATAGCCTTAATTAAGAAGGTGTTCTTACACCTAAAATAAAAAATAAAAAAATAAAATATAGCAAAGCATATCAGTAATAAATAAAAAATGAATAAAAATACTCTGGTTGGCTTTACACCGGACATATCATTGTCAATAACATACTTTAAACATATAATTAATTAAAATCAGATTCAAATATATTTCAAAATATTTGATATTCTTTTTTGTCCAGAGCATCCAAGTATCTTGCATTCAAGTCTCCAACGATATTCAGTTTCTGAAATAAATTAAGCATTTTTCCAATGTGGACTCATTAGTTTGATAAAAGTTAATTTTCTGAAAAAACATTATTTCATCTACTTGAAGATTCTACATTAGACATTCAACATGACAAATTTAATACGATACAAGTTTATTGGTTCAGAAAATAAATAAATTGACATTATCTTCCCATCGAATCTCGAAGTAAATAAAAAACAGAATCACCCGTTAAAGGAGAACTTTCGAATAGAAAAGAAGTAGATATTTAAATGGAAATTATGTTATGTTCATTTATCAACAATTTAGATTAAATTTAAAAAATACTTTTCGAAATTCTTTCAATTTGTAGAAAAGAAATTTAAAATACCACAAATAAATAATTAATGCTTTTTATGATCTTAAATGGGACCTTTTACACCAAATATAAACTACTAGGTAGGTTTCACAAAATAAAAGACAAAATGCTTATTAGCTTAACTCTATATATATATTTCGGGGTTTCAGAGAGATCTCCTGAAGATGGGCTCGTACCCCGAAATAATATATATATATAGAGTCATACTAATAAGCATTTTTGTCTTTTATTTTGTGAAACCTACCTAGTAGTTTATATTTTTAAATTTTCTTTTTTACTTTATTAATAATGTTTCGACTAGAACCTACACCATTGTCCCTTAATCAAAATAAATGGGACTATTGGCGAAGTTGGGAGTTTTTCTAGAGGGGCAGCCGGACAGCTGATTAGCCACCACAAGGTCGGTAATCTGATAACTTTTTAGTAGAATCGTCAAATTTCGGGAGTAACGAAATACATGCCACGTAATAATGGAGTTTCGATTTTTCTAGGGGTGCAATGAGTTTTTTATGGGGGGGGGGCACTGCCGGCTTGCCCTCCCTCCTAACTACGCCCATGAAAAAACATAACATTTATTTAATTTTTAAAATGAATGTTTATATATAAATATCGTATAAATAAATTTTGTAAAAGAGGTTCGTGTTTTCGACTGACAATTTCACTCTTGTATAAAAAAGTCCCATTTAAAACATCATTTTAATTTTAATTATATATTTGATCAAACTTGAAAAAATTGTACATGTGTTGTGAGTAGTATCTAGTATTTACGTATTTATCTTCACCAAATAGACAACCGTTTGAATAAAGCTTTTATTAATTTATTTTTATATCTGTCAATGCAGTAATATGATTTAATGCTCATCTTATTTAAGTAAGGGACAAAGATAATGTGGACGTTAATGTATTGATATTATTTTAAAAATGCTTTCACATTAGCATTTCGGGATTTCTCATCCTAAATATCACTCATATCAATTTTTATTTTTTTCCTGCACTATAGATAAAATAGGTAAATGAAAAAGCCATGAATTCTGGTTCTCACCAGAAGAACCAATTTTCATGAGCAGATAAATTGAAAATCCCTAGTGGAATTACTTATAAAAAACAATAACAAAGTAGGTGATGTGACCATCGCATGACTATACCAGATATCTGCATTTCCTCTCTGGTATAAGTGCAAAATTTGATCCAAATCGGTCGAAGGGCTCTATTTTGTAATCCCCGCACCCTAATATTTTAACCAAATTCTAAATAATTTCTTAATCTCATTATAAATATAAAAGTTCTACACTATAATTCTTCTGAGAATGAAATACGATATAATTATTATTACTGCCACTGAAAGAGGAAGACAGAGGGGAATGTCGCATTGAATTTCCTTCACTGGCTTTTCAAAACCCTGAAGAAGGAGGGAATAGCCTCCGAATTGTCGGTTTATGAATAAAAAGATAGTATAAATTATCTTCTTCTTTTTTGGACTGCCTCATCAATATCCACTCAATAAAAGTTCATTTTGATACCTTGTTATTTTTGGGGGTTAGATTGTAGGTACACGAACTAACAGACATTTTGACGAAATTATTAATATCTCTGATCACCCGCTCTGAATTTTAGTTATTAATATTTGTTCTGATGCTGAGAGTGTAAATTTACTTGTAAATATGTTCATATATATCTTATAACCTGGCTTTTTCTGCTTCATTGACATTGAAAAAGCTTTTGATAAAATCCATGTCCTGGAGATTTTGGAAGATCATGGAACACCAGTGGTCCTCATTAGATTAATTAATTCAGGAAATATATAGAAATAATTATGCAAGAATCAGAATAGAGAGAAAACCAGAGGGGTTGATTCCAGTCAACCAGGGAATTCGACAAGGCGATTCACTAAGTCCATTTTTATTCAACCTTGTAATGAACGAATTAATAAAAGACCTCAAAAATATCCAAGGCTACTCAATGGGAGATGAGAACGTAAATATCGTGTGCTATGCAGACGACGCGGATCTTGTTGCGGAAAGCGAAAACGATCTCCAACGACTCTTACATAAATTTGCACTTTCCTGCGAAAGATTCAAGCTTAAGATATCTTCGAAAAAGACGAAAACTCTCACAATAGCTAGAGAACCAGTTCGCTGTAAGCTACAACTATATAACACCATAGTGGAACAAGTGTCATCCTTCAAATATCTCGGCGTTCAGATAAAAGTGTTAGCGAGGAAGTCAGACTCCAATCTATTAAGGCGTCCAAAATATCAGGATGCCTGAATGAAACGATTTGGTCAAACAAGTTTCTGGGAACGGAAGCAAAAGTACGAATCTATAAGACCGTTGTGCGACCAATTTTGACATATGCAGCCGAAACAAGAACAGACACCGCATAATCAAGGGAAATATTGTAAGTTTGTGAGATGAAATCGCTACGCAGAATTTCGGGTAAAACAAGGATGGACAGGGTAAAAAATGAAGATATTAGGGAAAAGTGCAATATACAAAAAGTCAGCGTATGGGTCTAAAGGAGAAGAACAGAATGGAGTGCACACCTATTCCGAATGAATGAAGACCGGCTGGTGAGGAAGGTACATGACAACAACCCTACCGCGAAAAGAAGACGGGGCCGTCCAAGAAAACGATAGAAAGATGCTCTGGAGTAAACAGGCTTTTAGCCTAACAATAATAATAAGAAGAAGATATATCTTAGCTTTGTAAGAGGCGGCCCGCTCCTCGGAGGCCTAATAAACAAAATAAAAAATGTACATTTTTAGATGTTCAGCATAAAAGGTTTTATTAAGACCGAAACTCCGAAAATTTACTCAATTTATCAAAATAGTTTCAGGCGATTTTGAGATATTTCGAAAATACAAAACAAAAAAAAACTGCATGCTTGCATCTTATGCCTTGTGATAAAATAAAAATTAAAATAGAATATATAAATATGTATAAATGGGGAGTGTAATATTTTTAACTAATTATGAATTGTAAACAATTTTTTACGATTAAGGTAGTTGTTTCGCGACAATACTAGCAAAAATTTAATGCTAGAGTATATAGGACAGACAATAAGGATTCATAATTCATAAGCCCATAACTTTTTGCTGTTTATGTACCACTAGTAGCCAATCCCGTGAAAGTTTAACAAATCTGGCGACACTGTCCGAGCTTGTATATATTTTATCATAGAAATGTCAGATAAAGTACATTATAAAGGAAGATTTATAAAACAAAAAGTTCTTAATAAGCGATTGAAAACTGTTGCGACAATGCCTGAAAACGAAAAAACGTCAAAAAAGTACTAAAGTTAACCCACTTTTTAGGTTAAATACATGCTTTGTTGCCAGCTTGTTTTTAGTGTAAATTTTTCATTATTTATTCATTTTTATCTCAGAAACTGTGTAATATCTATAAATTAAAATTTTCTTAAAAAATGTATTAGTTATATACTATATATATTTATCTAGATTAATTTGTAACAACGCTTAGAGAAATTTCTCTAAAAAAATTACCCTCTTGCCTAGAATCGAACCGACGAACTCTTGAACTATGGTCATCAGCTCTAACCACTTAGACCAATGTCACATTAATATTTATATCTTGATTTCTTTTAATAAAACTATATATTTTTGATTTAGACTTTGTGTCTAGATAATATTGTATTCATTTGAACTCGAATGAAAATGAAAAAACACCAATAGATTTTAAATTAAGAAACATTAAATAAATATTAATTAACGAGGCAAATTTGAAATATAATTCTCAGCTCGGATTTTAAACTGATGGCTCCAATCGATTTTCATTAACCAGGCAAATTTGAAATATATATATTCGAATTTTGAAATGAAAGACTCCAATTCATTTTAAATTAAGAAACATTAAATATATTGATAATTGTTCCTCCCCCCTCCTCACCACTCAAAAATTAAAGATGCGAAACTTTTAAGAGACGATATATTTTCGGTAGTTTACGGGTATACATTTGGAGTATGGTTTTTTAAGAGGAATAAAAATTTTGGACCGAGACGCTGTCCGCCAGGGCACCAGCCCGGAGGGCCGAGCTTCGAGGGCGTGCCTTCTTCTCGTTGTTTAATGTTGGTTTAGTTTTTTATAACAATGGTAAGAAAAGTTTCTTAATTATAATTAAATAATAATAAGCCTTTTTATTTAACATAATTACAAACAAAATTTCAATTACGTTAATTATATGAAGCTAGGCCCTTTCGGGCATAGGCCTCTCCAAAGAATTGCCATGCTCTTCTTTTGTCTCGCAGTTCTACACCAATCCCTACCTATCATCTCCGCGATGTCGTCGCTCCATCTCGCATTTTGTCTTCCTCTTTTCCTTTTCATAGTTATTGGGCACCATTCTGTTAGTATCTTATTATAATTAAATATGTATGTAAACTTTCCGATATCCCGTATAATGCAATGTATAAGAATCTGAAAAACTTTATCTTTGGAATTTAATATCTCCGGAACTATATTGTTCATAAATTTCGATTTGCCACCAATCGATACAGAAGTATTTAAATAATAAATAATCTGTCTAAATTTCAAAAAAATCATAAGAAAACCCTTATGGTGAAACAACTAGCTTAAAAATCATTTATAAATAAAAATTAATTAATTTTAATTTAATTTTTACTACTTAGTTCTATTTAATTAGAAATCCATTTTTTCACTTAATTGGTTTTGATACTTCCAGTTGAATCTATTCCAATCAACTGCTACTAATTTTTATTAACATTTAAGCCTACGCCCTGTAATTTGAAAAGGTCCAGACCGGACTCACTAAATCAGAGGTGCGCATCCTTTCGAATAGGTGTCGAAATCGTTCAATTAGCCGTATCTAATCGACCCATCTCCAGGTTTCCGGGCTGCTCCGGGTGCAACTTATCAGGTTCCAGCTTGTCCAGGGTGCAAACACCGGAGAGATGCCGCGATAATATGTCCCAAAAGAAAACCCACCTCTTCAGCTTGTGAATAATGCCCGTCTGCTCTCCTCTTTCTCAAGAAGGTGAAAGATCCGTGCTGGCTGGATAAAGCCATCAGCACTCTGGTGAGCAGCCAGATTAGCATAACTTGCTTGAGTGTGTAGTTTCAAGCAGTCAGGCTCGCCTCGAATTACATACGCTTTTATATCTATATATAAACCAGAGGGCATTTTATTTCCAGTTTACAAATACATAATATCATCAACGTTAATCTTGAATTTGAAATTATTCCAAATTAATATTTAAGAAACGTATTAATCGGAATGAACTTTTGTGTCTCTGTCTACATTTATGATAGTTTGATTAAATCATTTATAAATAAACTGAGGTCCTTATTTTTCGGTATTTGGGAATTCTTACGCTAACATAGGCTCATATGTTTTGAAATAAATAATAAAAAAATCCCCTAAGTTTCAAGTCTTTATCTCAATTTTAACCTGTGCCGTACAGCGATGCAAGTTTCCCATCTAAATAACATGGGATTTTTCGCATTGAATGATCAATTTTTTATTTCGGCCAAAGTGATGGTTCGTTAAATTTGAAACTCTGTAGACTTTATCCTTTTAATAGTAGCTATCCTCAGAATTTTGACAGATTTTTAGCTATTATAATTTTGGAGTCTATAACTTACTAACACTAAGATATAGCAGTATTTTATCTAGATGTAACAATGTGTCCAAAGTTATAATAGCTAAAAATCTGTAGAAATTATGAATGATAGCTACTATTATAAGGATAAAGTCTACAGAGTTTCAAATTTTTGAACCATTGCTTTGGACGGAATAAAAAATTGATATTTCAATGTCAAAAACCCCATGTTGTTTAGATGGGAAACTTGCATCGCTGTGCAGCACAGGTTAAATTTGAGATAGGGACTTGAAATTTGGGGATATTTTTCCCTTATTTATTTCAAGCCATCTAAGCCTCTGTCAACGTAAAAATTCGAAAATACCCAAAATAAGGACCACCCTACTACTAAACTATACACCTGATTTCTAGTCTATTTTTTGAGCACCTCCATTTTGGTATCCTAAATAAATAATACACTTATCTCTTTTTAAATATTATTCTCTTCTATTCTAATCAGCTTTCTTCGATTTTTGTTTGAAAATTTTATAATTTTAAATTATTTTTGAACCCCTCTCCCTCCTTTGGGTAACTATTAATTTCACAAAATGAGTCATTTTCATAAGAGGTCGTATAGGGTGCATAAACAAAATTCATACAGATCGATCAAAGGGTCTAAGACTCATATTGATAGTTCTTATTTGGTCCTAGGAAGAAAAATAATGACTTTATTTTTTATTATAGGACTCTTCTTTAGTAAATTCCAATTTATACAATCTCTCCTATAACTCTGGAATATTTCCGGAAGCCTGGAAACTAGCCAGAATCCAACCAATTAAGAAAAAAGGCGATTCTTCCAACATAAAAAACTATCGACCCATAGCAATCACTTCTGTCTTATCCAAAATTATGGAAAAGGCCATCAACGAGCAAGTTCTACGACACTTAGAGTCAAATAAATTTATCCACGATAGGCAATACGGCTTCAGGCAATCCCGGTCGACAGGTGACATCCTAGCATATGTAACTCATATCTGGAACAAAACCTTGGAGGCCGGGAATGAGACCCTCGCGGTAACTTTAGACATTTCAAAAGCCTTCGATATGGTCTGGCACAAAAATCTTCTTGCCAAATTGACCTCCGTCGGCCTTGCACCGAAACTCTGTAAGTTGCTCGAAAGTTTTCTTTCAGACCGTAATATTAAGGTTGTCATAGATGGAATATCATCTTCCCCTTCCACACCAACGCTGGAGTTCCTCAGGGATCGGTTATCTCCCCTACGCTTTTTCTTATCTATATCAACGACCTTCTAAACTTGTCCTCCAATCCGGTACATTGTTACGCAGATGACAGCACCCTACATAACGCCCCTGCATCGCATAAAAACCGTGCAGACATTGCCTCTTCAATTAATTTAGACTTATGCAAACTTAAAAAGTGGGGATCCCAAAACTTAGTTAACTTCAATGCAGGGAAAACTCAGTGTTGCCTTATTTCTAGGCGCGTCGACAGAAACCTCCCAAACATATCATTCGACTCAAACTCACTAGAATTCAGGGATAAAATTTCAATGCTAGGCGTAACTCTAGGGTCTGACCTTTCATGGAATGACCATATCTCAACCACTGCTAAAGCTGCAGCGCGCAAGCTTGGTCTCCTATTTAGGTCTAGACGCTGTTATACTCCCAGTCAACTCCTTATGCTGTATAAGGCTCAAATTCGTCCCTGTCTCGAATATGGCTCTCATCTGTGGAGGGGTGCCTCCAAGCATTCTCTTGCCACACTGGATGCAATTCAGAAGCGAGCAATTAAACTAATAGGAGAACCGGCTCTAACCAACTCACTCGACTCCCTGGCTCACCGAAGAACCGTTTCTGCCCTTTCCCTGTACTACAGATACTATCACGGTGCCTGTTCAGTCGAGCTGAAATCAATTATCCCCCCTAATGCCCTCTTTACGCGAAACACGCGGTTTTCTAACGCTCAGCACCCCTTCGCTGTCAAATTGGATAAAATTCGAACAAGCGCTTTCGCCAACTCTTTTATCCCTTTGACCTCCAGAGACTGGAACTCGCTCCCTGCCACCATCTTTCCCGCGACCTATAACCTTCAGCTATTTAAGACCCGTATCCACAGATACCTTCGACCCCCGCCCAACCCATAAAATTCTTTCTTCTTCTTTTCACGATGGAGGGGCCAACCCAGGCCTTTAGGGGTTGCACCTTTTTTGGTGTAACTCCTTCTCTCATCATTATCATAAAAAAAAAAAAAAAATATTTAGTTATTTCGCGGCGCACCTGTGAAGAAGATGTGGATCCCCTGGGCGCCACGGCCCACAATTTGGGAACCTCTGCTCTAGGCTTTAATTTCAATTTTTATTCGATTCGCTTTGAAATTTATTCATTGTCAGTGTCGTTTTATGTTTTTCGACCCCACAATTTAATTACGCGATCCCAGATGGGGGTCGCGAGCTATAGTTTAAGAAGCACTGTTCTAGATTATGAACTTTAATGTAATTTCAAAAAGATTTTATGAAACCTAAACACGCTGGAAGAATGATATTTTTATCAACTTTCGGTATTGAAAGAGACAATAAAAGAGTGTGTCTTCTGCTGGAAAAAATAATTTTTAATTTATTTATAACCCCGCAAATAAAAACCCCAATATCGCTACCTAGAGTCAAAAAAATGAAACAAATATAAATGGTGAATCATAATTTGCCCAGTCACGTGTAAATCTCTTTCATACATTAATTCCTGTGAATTAATTGTAATAGACTGATGAAGATGCCAAATCCCTCGAAACTATATTCTCGTTATAAATAATTAAAAATTTATTTTTTCCAGCAGAAGACACACTTTTTTATTAACTACTTCAATTTATAAAAATTTTGCTACTCTTGGCAAAAAGAAACTTTCAATTTAACTTTCGATATAGTTTTAAATAATATTTATTACATATTATGTACTTGAAGAGCTCAAATTTGGCAAAGGGCTACTTTCTGGCTAAAACGTGTTAGTGAATTTTTTAAGGGTTAGTTATTAAAAGCTTATATATATTTTTTAATAGTTTAACTTCAAGCTTTCAATCAACGTCGTATTTTTGAAAGAACGCCAATTTATTAACAAATTACCCATGAAAAATTAATTTTATTCTTTGTATTGAGTATTGGTATGCCTCCTGCATTCCAACTTAATGCTTGCTTAATGACAGAAAAGATTTCTACTAACTTGAATAAATGGTCTGTCAAATAAAATTTATATCCTTTTAAATCATCTAGTAAAAAAAAAAAATATTAATAGAAGATTCCCGATAAATAATAATAATCGAGGCATGTAGAAAGGAATCGGTCGCTGTGCTCCCGTCTAGTTCGATTCCCCGTGAGTTATTGAGCTGGCACATTTGGCTGTCACTCACGCGTGTGCGTGCGTGCGTGAACCGTAAAGGCGTGCTCTCGACACAGATCAAATGTCTTGACACGCAGGAATGCTGCCCTGGCTGCTTCTGTTTCGTCAATTCAATGACAAGCACCCACTAGAAACATTTTTATATTTAAACAATAACAGAAGAGGATCTTAGAGGTTATAATTTTCAGATTATTTTTCCTGCTTTTACATATTCATAAAAAGAAATCAATGAGGCTGTCCTCTGCTAGAATAACTTGCTAGTACCTGGAGGCACCGAGCGATACTCGCTAACTTCTTCGGTTCTTCCTTGATAATTTAAAATTCTGATAAAAAGGTCGATTTTTATTTGAGAGCCGTTTTCAAATTAAAAAAAAATACAAATATATATAATATTCGCCCACAGTACCCCCCCCCCCCCACCCCGCTTGACCTCGCCTTACCCCCGGATCCCCCACCACTGCACCTGTTTTGATTCAACCATATGATTCATTTTTATTCATCCAATTGTTAATAAATAAAACCTATCAAAATGTGATGTTTTTTCAGAAAATTGATTATTGCGAAATATATTTTTAAATAAATTCTTGATTATTTTTTATTCTATTAAATAAATAAAATTCTTTATAAAAACAATTATAAAACGTTTATTAATATTTCTAACGTTTAGGTTGAACAAAATATGTTAAAAACCACAATCACAATACTTCTTCAAGGCCTTTGAGAATAAAGGATTTACCCGACCCATTGTCTGCCTGAGCACAAAAGGAAAAGGGAAACCTTTTTTTAAAACCCTAAGAATGGGATTTGTCTACCTGAGAATAATTAATTTGATTACGAAAAAACCCATCAAAAACAATTTTGTCGAAGATGAGACCGTGACAGATCGAATTGTCACCCCAAAAACCCCCTAACTCGTGAATTTAATCAAAATCGGTAGAGTCGTTTTCAAAATAGAACCAAGATACAAATATATAAACAAACAAATATATATACAAATAAATATATAATTTTTGCTCGTTTAATAAGAGTAGATATGACAATAAAATGAATTTTCTATATCCAATCGGGTAAGTGACTCCATGAGAATATATAATATGCGAAGTTCTACGGCATTTGCCGCTTTTCGCATCTCGACCGCCAATATTGTCTGTCTTGCCAGTCTCCATCCTTTAGTCCTCTATCCTTCATCGTCTGACGAATTTCGGCCTTCCAGCTTTTTTCGACGTTCAGGGGGGGGGGTCCCAATTCAGAAACTTCTTTGGCCACCTGTCTTCTCCCATTCGTTGGACATTACCTTACCATACTTCTTCTTCTTAGGGCCAGTTGTATGTCGGTTGGTAAACTCTTTTTAAACGTTGACAAGGGGTAAAACATTAAAATTCACCTTGTGTCAGGTGGGATGTCCAATCAGATGACAGTTACTTTCATCTGATTGGCCATCCCACATGGCACAAGGTGAATTTTAAGGTTTTACCCTTTGTCAACTTTTAAAAAGAGTTTGGCAACCGATACAACTGGCCCTTAGAGTGCCATGCCCGAAACGGGCGTCGGTGCCTCTCCACATATACCTGTGCTGAGTGTGTTTAGTTGTTTTACACAGATATACGGGACCTGGTTTTCGAACGGTTAGTTTGGAGAGGTTGACTAGGCAATTATACTCTTGGTAGGTTGTCAGTGCTTTCCAAGAGGAGTCGACTGCAAATATCTGCTGAGACTGGTACCATACTAGTCTCTTTTTTTCAATGGTCGTTATTATATCTTGGTCCACCTTCATGATCTCACGAATCCTTTCGTTTCTGATATAGTCCAGTTTAGAGACTCTTGGACTTCTCCAGAAATCCACTTCAAGGCATAGTAGTCTTCTTTGGTCCTTTTTCCTTAGTTCCCATGTTTCAAAGACATATGTTGAGATTCTCTGAACTTGTTTTGTAGCCTGTCCTTAGTGGATCGATTTATGTTTTTGCACCATAGTAGTGAGATTAACTGACGGATCGCTCTTTTCCTCTGCCCTACCTTATTTTTTATATCTTCACTACCTCTACCTCTTGAGGAAAGGGTTACTCCCAGATATTTAAATGGTGGAGAGTATTTTATGACTTCATTTTCAAGATGCATTTATATTAGTAGCTTCATTATGGTTTTGCAAATACAAATACAAATGTTCAAGTCTTCGAAACTTGGAATATAAGTCAGTAAAAGCATAATAAATACACCGTTAAAATTTGAAGACGATTTACCACATTAAACATGAAATAATTGCAATTAAAAATGAATATTTTTTACATCTGCTAGATTTGGAAAGGGTGGGAAAATGATCATTATTTTATTTTTTTCATTGAAGGACTTTTCACCATTTTGATGAAAAACTAATATTTGTTAGAATAATATATTCAGAGTAACTTAAAAAAAATTGAAATTATTTACCTCGTAGTTTTATAAAAAAAAAAAAAAAAAAAAAGATATATTTGGGCGATTATTTTTAGTGGAGGGGATATAAGATCAATAGCTTGGAAACGATCCATTCATAAAGAGGGATATAGTAGTGTCAGAAGTATTCAGTCACGTTAAAAAACATAACTTAAAATTTTAGCACCATTCATATGTACAGAGTGGTTACGAGGCTAAAACTTTTTGTGTTGATTGTCACGAAAGAACTATCTTAAAAAGTTAAACACCACCATATTACTGTCAATACAAAGTGTTTGTCATAGCAGTATAGATCATAAACTAAATAATAACATATAAGCTTGAAATTCAGAAGTTATAAATCCATTAATTTTTACCCAAATCAAAAATTTTAATCTAATGATTATTTTTGGGAAGATCAAATTTTATGTGAGGGCAAAAATACTTATCAAAAATATTTTTTTGAATTTGATTCTTCGGTTTTTGAGATATATTTTTAATTCGAGCATATTTACAAGGTGTGAGTGAAAACTAAAATTTTATACCAAATACCTAATAAATATTAATAATAATAATAATAATGCATCTTCATCTTACAATTTTTCTTAAAAAGAGCTAAAACAAAGTTCTGCCACTTTTAAGAACCTATGTTTTAATTAATTTTAAAAATTTTCAATTTAAAAAAAAATTACCGTTAATCTTAATATAGCAGTTTTTTTTAAATTTTATTGAACCAATTATTTTACATGAATTAATGTTTGCATTGTATTTGAGCTTCGACTCGGAGATTACTTCTCCACTATCGACTGTCCTTGATCATCTTTTTAGTCCTTGTTTTTTAGTAAGAGGAAAAAACTAATTAGATAAAAAAAACCTCTTTTCCGATAATTATTCCACTTCCATATTGCTTCCCTAATCTATTCTTATATGGCAGGTATATTTCATGAAATAAATAGTTATCTTAAATATTTTTTTGCTAAGCTCTATGTTCAAATTTCTACTATGACTATTTTAAGTTAACAGAATAAATAGATATAGAGGTAGTAATGTGTTATTTATTTGTACTATAGCTACTTCTTTTTTACTTTATTTTTTAATAGATTACATGATTGAACGGAGAAGAGAAGAGTTTGTATTGATCTTGGACCCGGATTATTTATTATGTGCCTCTAAATTCCGATTGCTTCATTTCTATTTCTAAATCGCTTAATGTTTATTTAATTTCTATTGGCTCCTATTAAGCAAATAAACGAAGCTAATAATTTCTCACCTAGTTTATTGAGTATAATTAATTAAATTTTTTGTGGGTTTTCTAAATTGGACGTGTGAGTGTGCCCGTGTCTGTTTTCGATGGGAGTGGTGGTGCCCAAGAGCCCAGGCCATTTGACATGACTGGGCTAGTTTATGGCATCGACGGGGACATTAGCAAGCAGAACGACACATAAATAACGAGCAAAGCCGATAAACGAACCAACGGACGGCTCTGGAGACAATCTTGCCAATGGGCCCCAGACCAAAAAGAACACGATCGAGAAGGCCAATTGATTAAATTATGAAGGGCGTTTACTTATTGCTGGATCTTTTTCTTCCATTCTCTCTCGGCGAACTGATCTTTAAAAAATGCAAACAAATTAATAGAGGCTTAACACGTCATCAGAAAGAAGGGCCTGGGCTAAGCGAAAATTCTTAAACGGTAAGTTATATCTTAATTCACGGTGATGCTGAGGATTCTTTTAGGTGATAAGGTAGTTGTATCACCAAATGCGTTTTCTTGGGATTTTTTTGAAATTTAGAAAGATTATTATTTAAATACTTCTACATCGATTGGTGGCAAAACGAAATTTACACACAAAGAGAAACAAAGAGGTTGTCCTCTGCTTGATGCAAATAAACATACACACATATATATCGAGATGATATATATGTATATATATTATTTATTTGTTTGAATGTGAATGTGAACCAAAAGAATGTCTTTATTGGTTCTAAGCTGACCACCAGTGAGGAAGGAACACCAAATTTTTAATATCCATACGATATTGACTCCATGAAAAACAAACATTTATAATTAAAAAAGACTGATGATGAAGACCAAGTCTTCGAAACTATAGTCTCAAACAAATAAATAATATATATACAGATATATCATCTCGATATATATGTGTGTATGTTTATTTGCATCAAGCAGAGGACAACCTCATTTGTTTCTCTTTGTGAATCAACAACTCTGCTACTCTCAGCAAAACAAAAACTTTTCAACGAAATTTATAGTTCCGGAGATATTAAATTCCAAAGATAGAGTTTTTCAGACTTATACATTGCACTATACGGGATATCGGAAAGTTTACATACATATATAATTATAATTAAGAAACTTTTCTTACCATTGTTATAAAAAACTAAACAAACATTAAACAATAACTAATACATTTTTTAAGAAAATTTTAATTCATAGTTACAACACAGTTTCTGAGATAATAATTATGAAAAATTTACACTAAAAACAAGCTGGCAACAACGCATTTATTTAACCTAAAAATTGGCCCAACTTTGGTACTTTTTTGACTTTTTTCTCTTCAGTCATTGCTGCAACAGCTTTCAATCGCTTATTAAGAAGTTTTTGTTTTATAAATCGAACTTTATAATGTACTTATCTGACATTTCTATGATAAAAATATTCAAGCTCGGATAGTGTTGCCAGATTTGTCAAACGAGCATGCGATTGGCTAGTAGTGGTACATAAACAGCAAAAAGTTTTGGGCTTATGAATTATGAATCCTTATTGCCTGTTCTATATACTCTAGCATTAACTTTTTGCTACTATTGTCGCGATACAACTACCTTAAATGAAAGGCTTATTTTTCAGCAGTTTTTTAATTTTAAATCGTGATTTTTTTTTTAATTTATCCAAATATTGGAAATTTTGTACAATATCCCTTCTTCAGTGTTGAGCAAATACAGAGGCTGATTTATCTCATTATATAAAGTGTAATTTTAACAATCTACCTGCAACCATTACACCATTAGAAGCAAAAGAAATCTTTCTTTTGATATAATCCATAAAAATATTCCAGAGATTTAAAGAAAATATCAAAAAGCATCTGGTCCTATTATTGCCTTCAATGTCAATCGAAAAATGGACAAAATACTGAAGCGGAATCCTGGATGGACAATAATGGATGAATAGCCAGGAGTTTAAGAAGATATGGTAGAATGGCAAAATAGGAAAATTTAACACCATCCGAAATGGTTGTGCCTATGTTTACTTAAAATGCTTTTTTATGTTTCTATTTTAGGTTGTTTCAAAAGTTTTGTCCGTTTTATGAGTCTACTTTAAACTGTAATATCTCTCTGAATACTTTTTCAATTTAATCGAAATAAGCGCCATTTGAATCAGTGCACTTTTGCCAAAATAACACAAGTCTATTAATTTCGTCGGCATAAAAATTGGGTGCTCGGGATTCGATAAAGTCGACAAAGGCCGTTTTCGCCTGGTCCTGATTGGCGAAGGTTCTACCGTTGAGAAAGTTATAGAAGTGCTTGAAAAGTTGGTAGTCGATTGGCGAGAGATCTGGGGACTATGGTGGGTGAAGCAGAACTTTGACGCTCAATTCGTTTAATTTTCGGACGGTGATTTGTGAAACGTGAGGACGGACGTTGTCGTGGAGCAGGATCGGACCTCTTCTGTTGAACAGAGCCGGCTGCTGCTGACGCAATTTTCGGTACGTTTCGTCGATTTCCTCACAATAGAACTCTGCTGTAATGGTTTGGCCTGGTTGCAGAAAGTTATAGTGAATCACACCAGCCGCTGACCACCATACAGTAAACATGGTCTTTTTTGGTGGGTTTTTCCTTTGGGAAGTGCCTGGGTGGCTCACCTGTGTCCAACCACTCTCCTGTTGTCGTAGACGATCCACTTTTCATCACACGTGACGATCCGATCCAAAAAAGGATCGTTTTGGTTGCGCAAAAGCAAAGAAGTACAGACCTCGACACGTGACAATTTCTGTCGATTGTTCAAATCGTGAGGCACCCACTTTTCGAGCTTCTTGACCTCTTCCAATACGTTTAAAACCATCAAAAACCGCATGGGAGCTGACGCCCAGTTCTTTCGCCATCCCATGCACACGTGTGTGATGGGTCAGTCTCCACTAGGGTCCTCAAATCCTCGTCCTGGATTACTCTAGGTCGACCACTTCGGGGCTCATCTTCGAGGCCAAAATCTCCGGAACGAAATTTCGAAAACCAACGTCAAACAGTGCGTTCATTAACACTATCATTGCCAAATTAGCCGAAAATCGCTTAACGACATCATATAGTAATAACCTGAAAAGAGGCAAAAAAATTAAAATTTGGAAAAAAATGAACAGCATCACTGTATAGAGTACAAAATTCTCTATCGATCAGTATATACAACGACACAGTAGAATAAATATTTATTGAGATAATGGAGCAACAAAACACATGACAAAAATTTTGAAACAACCTAATATTTTTAGTCTTAGTGGCGTGCCTATTTTAAAGATTTTTAGTGCCTATAAATCCGAGCTCTAGAATATATAAAAAACATCACAACATTTAATATATTGAAAAAATTCTTTAACTTAATTTAATGTCTAACTATAACTAACATTCTATTATTGTATTTGCTCAAAAAGGTCCACTGAAGAAGGAATATTGTACAAAATTTGCGAAATATTTGGATAAATAAAAAAACACCATTTAAAATTGAAAAACTGCTAAAAAATAAGCCTTTCATTTAACACCTGTAAATTATATCTCCATTTATTTCCGAAACGTCATTGAAATAGTTCTTCTGGCACCTGACCAAATTCCAATAGGGAAAATTAGTTTAAGTGTTCTATTGGATCGGATTTAAATTGTGTCGTTAGAACGAAAGTTATTTGCGAAAAGCGCTAGAAACATTAGTTTAATAATACCATCAAGAGAACCTGTTGGATGTTTACTGGGAGCTGGAAAAATACCATTGAATTACCCAATTGGATATTAAGTGGTCTGTTCTTTTCCATCAGATGTATTATATATTACAAATCTCTAATTTATGAGATTAAATATTTGTTTTTAAAAAATTTCGTCTATTTTTTTTTTTATTAATATTTTGTAATAAACTTTCATACAGAGTGCTGGAAAGTTGTTCCCTTATTTATTATTTTCTAAGGTATTTTGGTGGTGAAATTTTTTTTTAATTTCATCATCATCATTGAGTATACAGTCCTAAGACTGGTTTGATGCAACAATCCGTCTCCACTCGACTCTGTCCCCCGGCAGCTGTTTGACCTCTCTAAATGTCTGGCATCCCATATCCCCAATTATTTGGTTGAAATATTCTAATCTGGGTCTTCCCCTTCCTCTTTTCTTTCCCACCTCCCACTCCAAGATATCCCTAAGCAGTCCCCCATGTCTCAGTGTGTGCCCACATCATCTCTCTTCTTCAGACTCTTCCAAAAGGTTCTTCTTTCTCCGATTCTTCCAAGAACTTTTTCATTTGTAATTTTATCCATCCATTTGATGGAGCACCACATTTCGAAAGCCTCCAATCTCTTTCTCTCCGCTTTTCCAATTGTCCAGGTTTCACACCCGTACATGGCTATGCTCCATACATATGTCTTCAATAGCAACTTCCTGTTTGCTAAGCTGATTGAGGAGGAGCATAGTAGTTTTAGTTAATTTTATCGGCTGATAATTTATCAACTGAAATTAAGAGTTGAATATATAGATTGTAAATTTAGTGTAACATTTTTTTAAGAAATTAAACCTGATTTTATAACAATAATAGTGTCATTGGCCGTCCATAAATCCAAGGTCGTACGACGCATGATCTATATTATACCGATCAAATGAATATATTTTTATGAATTTTAAAAAAGTACTTACTCTATGGCAGAGATTCCCAAACTGTGCGCCGCGAAGCTATATATTATATATGGTACTAGCTGCAAGGCCCGCATTCGGCGGCCCTCTTACTAGCCAGGGGGCACGCCCCTTGTACACCCAGCCCTCGAACCACCCCCACCACCCCCCGAAACCCACCCAGCACCCCCCAGCACCATGCCCAACCCCACCCCTACCACCTCAGCACCCCCGCACCCGTTCCCAACCCCCGCCTCTACACCACAACCCGCACCCCATCCACCCGTGCCCTCCAACCCTGCTCACCACACTCCGACCTAGCCCCCTAGACCCCACCCCGCCTATGCCCCTAAACTCCACCCCGCACCACCCTCTGCACCCCCACCCTACTCGGCCTCACTCCTCACCCCACCCTCATTCCACCCCTGCACCCAGTTTTTGCATTTCTAGCCTTCTAGTGACCCACAGATTATATATACAAAATTTGGTTGAGTTTGGCCCAAGAGAAAGAATTTTCATTTTTTGACCCCCCATTTTGGGTGGTTAGTTTTTGCATTTCTAGCTCTCTAGAGAGGCCCAGAGATTATGTATACAAAATTTGGTTGAGTTTGCTCCAAGGGCAAAAATTTACATTTTTCACCATCCCCCTTTTTGGGTGGATTTTGGGGAGATTTTTTTAAACAAAAGTTGTCAGAAATCACATCCTCTACAACTTTGTTTATTATAAAATTTGCCGTAAGGTTAATAGTTTAGAGTTATTTGATAATTTTCATTTGTGCGCCCCCCCCCAAACCCCCTTCTGGGGTCAAAATATCAAAACGTTATATAGCTAAAAACGTAAGTTAGAAGACATCTGATGTAAATATGAAATTTCATAATAATCCCTTCAGCCGTTTTTACGTGAATCGTGAGCAACTTTTCGGAAACCACTGAAACAGACAGACATACATACGACATACATACATACATACAGAGAGGAATTTTGTTGAGGGTGTTTTCGTTCATAACTTTGCTTGAAACGTGTGCAACCAAAATTTGGCGTGATTTGGAGCAATGTACAGACAAAACCTTAATTTTATATATTTATATAGATATAGATATGTGTTTGGGTGTGCGATTTAAATTTAATCATTTCAATTGAATCGCTTTGAAAGCTTATATTTTACTTTTTATACTAAAAAATTATTTCATACGTTTTTTAACCTGTAACGATAGATTGATGGTATAATTCATTTTCATATGTTTTTATTTTGCATTTTTTTAATATATTTCAACTCTATATAATAGATTTTGCATGCAATTTTATTATTAATATTAAAATAGTTAGCTTGTGTTAAGGAGAAGTAGAATCTATTGATAAAACACTCTTACTTACTATAGCTTGATTAATAGAAAATTCTTTCATTTCATGTCTGAGCTTGTTTCAATGTCTCCAATGGATATGGACTTGTCTCGACATGTATCCGGGATTATTATAAAAGCGCCCAAGTTTATATTTCACATCCCTTTTCTTTCTATACCATGTAAGACATTCTACCCCAATTCCATTTCAGAGAATTTTTTATTTTTAATTTTTCTCTTTAATTGTTTTTTATAATAATTTCAATGGAATAAGGGAATTATTTTTTCGAAAATTCAGTTGGTTCTTTTCATTTGATTTTAAGGAAAGAAAAATTTTATCAAATACATTTTTTTCATTAAATAATTATATACAATGAATTTATTTCAAGATAAAATATAAAAAAAAGAATATTTAATTCAATTTAATTCAATTGGGACAATGACACTTATTTTACAATTCCAAAGAATTATCTATGATAAGAGAATACTAGGTCTAAACTGGAAATTTATTCATTTAAATCTTTCAGAAATTATAATAATAAATGATTTTTCATTGATTTGAAATAGTTAAAATTTTATTTTAATAAGCCTTGATCCAAATTAATTCATTTTTTTATTTTTACTTTTTAAATCTATATATATAAAATTAAGGTTTTGTCTGTACATTGCTCAAAATCACGCCAAAATTTGGTTGCACACGTATCAAGCAAAGTTATGAACGAAAACACCCTTAACAAAATTCCTATCTGTCTGTATGTCTGTATGTATGTTTGACTGTCTGTTTCAGCGGTTTCCGAAAAATTGCTCAACGGCTGAAGGGATTATTGTGAAATTTCATATTTAAATCAGATCTCTTCTAACTTACGTTTTTAGCTATATAACGTTTTAATATTTTGACCCCAGAAGGGGGTTTGGGGGGCGCACGAATGAAAATTATCAAATAACTCCTAAACTATTAACCCTACGGCAAATTTTATGATAAACAAAGTTGTAGGGGATGTGATTTCTGACAACTTTTGTTTAAAAACATTTCCCAAAAACCTACCCAAAAAGGGGGTGAAAAAATGTAAATTCTTGCCCTTGGAGCAAACTCAACCAAATTTTGCATACATAATCTCTGGGCCTCTAGAGAGCTAGAAATGCAAAAACTAACCACCCAAAATGGGGGGGGGGGTCAAAAAATGAAAATTCTTTCTCTTGGAGCAAACTCAACCAAATTTTGTATACATAATCTTTGGGTCACTAGAAGGCTAGAAATGCAAAAACTGGTTGTGGGGTGGAATGGGGTGGGGTTAGGAAGTGAGACGGAGTATGGTGGGGGTGCAGGGGGAGGGGTGCGGGGGGTCAAGGGGGCTAAGCGGGGGTGGTGACCAGGGTTGGAGGGCACGGGGTGGATGGGGTGGGGTTTGAGTGCTGGGGGGGGGGGGTCCAGGGGGGCATGCCCCTGGCTAGCAAGAGGGTCGCCGAAAGCGGGCCTTGCAGCTAGTTAATAATAAATTTCATCGAAACATAATTTTTCATTGCACTAAATATTCAAAATCAATATTATTTATTAAATGCATTTATTCATTGCTTGTAGCCTGATGGATAAGAGTGATAATTGAAATTCTTAAATGTAATGCCCTGGATTCGTAGTTTGCCTTGAAGAAGTTTTATTACTGCATATATAAGAATTATTATTATCACGTATACGTACTAATAGAATTAGCATGTTTTTCAATTATTTTCTATTGATTACGTATTTAAATTAATTGTTTCACTTCCATAGAGAATCATAAAAATTCTAGTCTCACGATTAACGGAATGTAACATTTCTATTTTTAAAAGCATTTTGCAATTTATCTATTAATACATTTCATATAGTGAAGAAAAGAAAATTTCGTAATTGTACTATTTGGTTTGTTATTTAATTATTCGAAATTTGAGTTAAAAATAAATTTATTGAAATAAAATAAAACTCATTGGTTAATTTTGTAGCAAATTGTGAACTACAGGGTGGGGTATGAGATCTACCACATTTTGAACAGTTATAAAAAAATGAAAAAATTTAACTAGAAAAAAACTGAATATATTTTTGAAAAGAACATAAAATATGGTAATTTTTTTTTAATGTGTTTTAAACATTATCAGACAACAAAGGGGATAAAAAATGAAAATTCTAGCCTTTTTGATCAAACTACACCAAATATTCTATACATATTCTGTGGACCCACGGAAGGCCAGAAATGAAAATAAAATAATTTTTAAGAAAAAAATAAAAACCGACTTCAAAAAATTAAATGCAACAAATAAAATACACTAAAAGGTATAAAACAATTATTATCTTATTTAGCTACAACTAAACGACGAAATATTAACATGAAATTACTTTTTGAAGTCGGTGCCAAACAAACTATACCTATAAGCGAGCATACCCTCCAAACGAACTAAGTAAGATCCGTCGAGTGCGATTCATAAAAGGTATATGTTTGCCACCAACTTCAAAAAGTAATTTCATGTTAATATTTCGTCGTTTAGTTGTAACTAAATAAGATAATAATTATTTTATACCTTTTAGTGTATTTTATTTGTTGCATTTAATTTTTTGAAGTCGGTTTTTATTTTTTTCTTAAAAATTATTTTATTTTTCTCTTTTTAGTGATGTTATTAATAGTGATCATATCATCAGAACTTGATCAAATTAATATGGCACCATCCCTAAGACACCCCTATCGGATAAAAAAAGAACCATCGAAATCGGTTCATAAACAAAGAGGTTAGGTCTAGACAAACCTAATAAAAAAGGTCTAATACCTATGAAAAAAAACGAAAAAAAATGGGACCAATCGGAAGCTAGACTGGACCCAATGCAAAAAAATTTTTCAAAATCGGTTGAGAATTGGCGGAGTTATGAGGTAACATAGGCACAAAAAAAAAAAAAATCAATCGAATAGAGAACCTCCTCCTTTTTTGAAGTCGGTTAAAAACTAACCAAATTTTGTATACATAGTTTGATCGAAAGGGCTAGAATTTTCATTTTTGCCCCCCCTCCTTTTTTCTGATAATGTTTAAAACACATTAAAAAAAAATTTATTTTATGTTCTTTTCAAAAATATATTCAGTTTTTTTCTAGTTAAATTTTTTCATTTTTATTCTTCTTCAAAATGTGGTAGATCTTTATGCCCCACCCTATATATTTACATGAGTTTTTGTCTAATAATTCCTTAAGATTCTGCATTTTCATACTTTTTCAGCTATTTTAAACAGTGGGGAAAATAATCGGTCATGGCAATGTGATTATAAGAATTTCATAGGGAAAGGATAAGAAATCAGTTTGTCATCGATTCAGCACTAGAATTAAATAATTCTAAAAATTTTTCTAAAAAATATAAATTGAAGAAATGGATAAAATTCGAAACTTCATCACTGTCGAAATGTTGGTTAGTTATAACGAGGGTACTTTATATTGGCAAATATATAGATAAGTAAGACATACATATTACCCGCACACTAATCTACGAAAGTATTATCGGAATATTAACTTGATTAAAATTTATTATAAACACTTAGAAGACTTTTTTCATTTTTTTCTTTTTAGAAATTAAATCAAATTGGAGTGAGTTCTGAGTCCCCTTTGAATTCTATTATATTGGCAACGGTGCTGATGCCAAATAAGTATTAGGTTGATGCATAATTATGGAACGTTTTATAAAAATATTTTTATTCAGCAAAAACAATAATAAAATTTAACAAAAACATGTTTAAATGATTATTCGGGAACGTATTCACCATCTACTTCAATAACTGCTTCCCATTTGCTTGGCAGTCGGTCTGATTCCATGGGCGAAGAAGTCACGATTCTTGGAGTCAATCCACGCTTTGACATCGGCCACCAAGTCATCTAAATCGTCGTAGATCTTAGTCTCTTGCCAGTTTTTCAAAGAGCGGTTGATGTGATAGTCCGTCTGTGCTCTCGGTCGGTGAGTACGGCGGATGTGGGAGTAGATCCCAGCCCTCTATTGGCGATGAATTCGACGACCCGGCCCTCAAGATGTGGACGTGCGTTATCCTCATGGGACACGATGCGGTTCTTTTTGCACGGTCTTTTCGCCTCGATTGCACCGTGAAGACGGTCAAGCTATGCCAGGTAGACGTCGCTGTTTATGTTGAATTGCCACTTGTCGTTTTTGTCCAGGATTCACCATTGTTGCTGTTCTCATCCGCGTCGTTAAACAAATAACAAATGCCATTTGAGATGACGGCTGTCAGAAGTGCCTGATCATCAAAATCCGATGGCCGACCTCTTCCTTCTTTATCCTCCGAATTGAGTGTCACTTGATTTGAAACGGGCAAACCACTTCCGTGCCTGCACTATCAGTAATTGTTCCTTCGCCAAAAAGTTCGTTGAGATCGCGAAATGACTGTGCTGCCTTCCATCCTTTCTCGTAGTGGTAGAGCATAATATGACGAATATGAATATGGTTTTCGACACTCATTTTTATTAACTATAAATAGAGAAGATTGTTTTTATAAATAAAATAAACAAAACGCCATTTTTGGCTAAAGAAAAACGCGCCAACGCCAATACAAATGTTCCATAATTATAGCATCAACCTAATATAATAATAAAACTTGAGCAAGATGCGAGGTAGGTTTTTCACAAAACACGTACCTCGCATCTTGCTAATCGTTTTATTATTATATTAAAATGTTTCATCTAGAACCAACACCTAACTCCTTAAAAGTTACCAAAAAAGTAGATGTTTAAATAAGAAATAACGTTTAATATCCTGATATGCATATTAAGCTAGTTATTTCACAAATGCAAAAGTTCAAGAAATCTTCGAAACTTGGAATATATGGTAAGTCATTAAAAGCATAATAAACACACTGTTAAAATTTGAAGACGATTTACTACACCAAACATAGAAATAAATGCAATTAAAAATGAAAATTTCTGCATATGGTAGCATGGGAAAGGGTGGGAAAATGATCATTATATTTTTTCATTGAAGGTCTTTCACCATCTTGATGAAAAATTAATATTTGTTAGAATAATATGTTCGGAGTAACTTAAAAAAAAAAATTGAAATGATTTACCTCGTAGTTTTGATAAAAAATAAAAAAAAAATATTTGGGCTATTATTTTTAGTGGAGGGGATATAAGAACAGTCGCTTGGAAACGATGCATTCATAAAGAGGATACAGTAGAGTGAGAAGTACAGTCACGTTAAAAAAACATAACCTAAAATTTTAGCACCGTTCATATGTATAGAATGGTTACGAGGCTAAAACTTTTTGTGTGGATTGTCGCAAAAAAGAACTATATTACCTTTAAGACACTTTTTTAGAATAGTGAAAATTTCCCTTTTCTCATTCCACCCTTTACTTGCAATATAAGGAATAGAACATGATAAACGAATCATTTCACTTGCGACTCCCTTCATCGGCAACTTTGACAGAGAATGGAATCATATAATTAGAATCAATCTTAACATTCTTTTTACAACGTTTTGAATCAAATTTAATCACTTTTTCATTGATAAAAAATTCTTAAGACCATTTCGAATTTCCACAGCTAAATTTAACAATTAGCTTTTTTTATTACATTTTTAATCAAATTAAATCACTTTTTCATTAAACATTTTTAGGGCCATTTGCGATTCATTGACAACATTTATGCTTTTTGCTTATTATTAAAAAGTGATCAGCTCTTATTTATATTAATTTTTTGTTTGTTGTTTTGCTTGGTTAGTTCTCTCAATACCGTTTCTTTAAGATTTTAATTGTAAATTTTATATCGTCGTGTGTCTTTAATTTCGGACATAATAGTATTTCTTTTTAAGGAAACCCCTTATAAGATAAGTGGAAAACAAAATTATAAATTCGAGTATTAATTAGTTAAGGGTTCCTATTATTATAGGATTTCAGCACCCGATCAGAAGTTTAAATGACATATTTTATCATAATTCTTGCCCACCTTGTACTTCAGCTCCAAATTGGCTAAGCACATAGTAATTCAAGCAGACCTAAGCCGACCCATTCTTGCACGCGCTCTTCTGGAATTTGCCATAAGATATTCAATCAGGGCCTAGTTTTGAGTGTTATTTTTGGTGACATTAAATTCAACATCTAATCCAGTTCTTACAATATTTAATAAAAAAAGACTCTTTGTAAGTTTTATCAATCTTTCGGAGAGTAACTGCAGATCTTTTTCTTCTTATTGAAGGAGTAGATTAAACAATTTCGGAAATGCTCTTTTGGAAGTTCTATTTCACTGCTACTATAAATGTGATTGTTTACCTCTCAGTTACTTGTACACACAAGATCTATATATATAAAAGCCATTGTCAGACAGTACCCGTGGCGCAGCAAGGAGAACATGTGGGAGAAAAAGCAACTAATATTCAATGACAGTTGTTAGATTGTCAAATTTTTCAAATAAAACATCTCTATTCTCTATATTATATCTATAATATCTCTATATATTAATATATTCCTCTATATAGCTTAGAATATTAGATTTACGGCGTGTCTAATTTGAAATTTTAGTAAAAAAATTTATTAATTTTAAAATATATTATGTATTAATATATATTTAATTTTTGGAAATAATTCATAGCGCGAAAATTAATTTTTTTTTTTGAATTTAAAAAAAATATAAATTCTTGAAATTTTAGTAGACAAATTAATTTTAAAATATATATATATATATATTATATATATATTTAATTTATAATATAAGTTTTAATGAGATGATTTCATGGGATAATGAGATTAATTCTTAAGTTATTACTGCGCGCCTCATTTGAAATTTTAAAATATGTTTCCAACCGATCGGAAACTTCGATAGAAATGGTTGCATGCTCTAATAAAGTATTTATAAAGCATTTACTGATATTTTTCATCTTTCTTTGATCAATATTCATTATTCAAACAAATATTTTTTTCAAAACATATAATTACGGACAGCAAATAATCACATCTCGAGACGCTGCCCGCCAGGGCCACTCAGCCCGGAGGAATGAGCGGTGCCGGGCGTGCCGTAGGCATGCCGGGTACTGCTCATATTAAACATAAAAGCTAATCGGGTGGTCTGTCGGGTGCTCATTAAATTTTTCCCTTTTCAAAAAATAATAAAATATTTTTCTAATTGTAGAATTAACATAAGAAATTATTGATTACATTATTTAACTTTCGCGGTTCAAATTGCTTTATAAAGGCTAAGCTTTGAAATGTGTTAAATGTAATTTGAATTCGTTTGGTGTAACTTTAAAAGCTGCTACCTTTTTTAATGTTCTCAATTCTAATTCTCCCTCCTCTTATTTAAATATTTATTTATATTTTATTGAATATTTATTAAAATTTCATTAAATTTTTAATTATAATTTTATTTACTTTATTTTTAACTCATTAATTATTTGGACATTAGTAAAATCACAGAAATTAAAATAAGTCCATTATTTTCGAAAAAGCCTAATTTCCACAAAACACATGATTCCCAAACATTCAACAAATATACACCGTTAAATTAAATACAAATGGAACAAACATCCATGCTATTTCTTTTAATTCTATCAATTCTAAAGACTCGAAATTCATTCCGGATTCTATTTTCTTTTTGTTCCACAATTTTCATTCCTCACGAACCGCCTCCACACCACATCAACTTAGATTCGATTCCTGAAATTTTATCCTCTTCTTTCTGAGATGAAAGAGTCAATTCTGACTTAGGTAGAACCCTTATAATTAAAAAAATTATAAACTCTTGTTCTGTTTAGGATGCTATTTATTTTAATATAGTCCCAGGCTGTTTTACATGAATTTCCATGTACATCCTTAGATTTTCCTTTACTACTGGGATTAGGATGATTGTAATAATACTGTATTTCGAAGATCATCTACGTAAGGTTAAATTGTGCTAAATGTTCCATGACTTAAGAAAGCTCTGTGGAATTAAGTGGTTTTAATATGTTAAAGTCTTCAATTTTTCTATGGCAGACCAATCTAAGAGAATTGGCAAGGATAATTATGTCCTAGAAATCATGGAGGAGTCCATTTAAGGGGATTCGGAACTGTAAATAATTTTTATAAGAAAATTCTCAAATTTTTACTATCGAATCATTGATGTATTAAATATTTACCCCGAAATTTGAAGTTGATCGTCTGTCCCATTACCGAGAAATAAATTATTAAAAATTGTCCTTTTAACATAGAAGTAAATGGACCGAGCTTTTATAAGGGCTTTATCTTCTATACAAATTATACCATTTTCAACAAATTTATACATATCAATAATTCAACTTTTATGAATCGAATGATACATTTTTCAATAGCTTTGACAGTCTAGTTAATTAGCTATTCATAAATATAAAAATAAAAAGTTATTTGCAGCCAACAGAATATAAAAAACTAGAGTAGATTTCCAGCTCTATTTCATGAAACTGTTTTTGTGATAAATAAATGAGAACAAATTTATGTCAAAATTCTTTCTATTAATATTATCAAAACAAAGATTTTAATTCCAAATTAACCTCATTATTAACATTTTTTTTTATTAAATAATTTAGTAGGCAGTCGTTGTCACTCTGCAGAAATAAAAAATATTTTTTCTAAGATCAACCAAATAGATAAGCTTTCCCGAACTCCCCTTAATAGATTCAGAGAACTGCGAAAAGCAGTTATCTTTGTAGAGATTAGTGAAAATTCACTTTAGGTTAAAAATTCGAAATAAATAAACACAAAAATAACTTAATAAGGATTTGACTTTCTCTCTTTCTACTTAATATCTGCTCTAGTGAATATCTCAATCACTGTTTGAATATTGATTCTAAGACATGAAAAACCGAACGAGTGTGATTAAGAATTTTCTCTCCTTGTATAAAACAATGCCTTAACAATCAATTTGTGTGGGTTGCAAGCAATAGGACTGTAATAAACCAATAGAACACCTTGCCCCTGCAAGTAACTTTAATAATAATGTGACAACCGGTTCTTTGAATATGCTAAGCCGTGTAATTTAATTAATTCATTTATAAACTATGAGTTTTATTGCTCTTAACCAGGTTAAATTATGTATGAGAAATTTTATTGAAAATAAAAATAAATTTTATTTTTAGCCTTCATTTCTTCGTCATTTTCTTAAAAAATTTAATAATTTTAATATTTTTTTAACTGTGGAAATTTTTATTTTATAAATAAAAATTCTTAAATCTATAAGGTAAGTAAGTAGCGTTCACTATTTATAATAAAAATAATTTTTAAGAAAAAAATAAAAACCGACTTCAAAAAATTAAATGCATCAAATAAAATACACTAAAAGGTATAAAATAATCATTATCTTATTTAGTTACAACTAAACGACGAAATATTAACATGAAATTACCTTTTGAAGTCGGTACCAAACAAACTATACCTCTAAGCGATCATTTCCTCCAAACGTACTAAGTAAGTCTGTCGAGTGCGATTCATAAAAGGTATATGTTTGGCACCGACTTCAAAAAGTAATTTCATGTTAATATTTCTTCGTTTAGTTGTAATTAAATAAGATAATAATTATTTTATACCTTTTAGTGTATTTTATTTGTTCCATTATTTTTTGAAGTCGGTTTTTATTTTTTTCTTAAAAATTGTTTTTATTTTTCTCTTTTTAGTGATGTTATTAATAGTGATGATATCATCAGAACTTGACACTATCCCTAAGATACCCCTTTCGAATAAAAAAAGAATCATCGAAATCGGTTCATAAACAAAGAAGTTAGGCCTAAACAAAACTAACAAAAAAGGTCTAATACCTATGAAAAAAGATGGGACCAATCGGAAGGTAGACTGAACCCAATGCAAATTTTTTTTCAAAATCGGTTCCCAATTGGCGGAAATATGAGGTTATGAGATGAGATAAAATCAATAATTCCCCCCAAAGCATGCTTTGCACGCAGCACACGTTTTGCCGACTCCCACCACTCTTTTGCGGTCAAAATTGGAAAAGTGCCGGACCACTTCATTCGCGAATACATATATCCCCATGACTTCAAGGAACTGGAACTCTCTCCCAGCCTCTATCTTTCCCAGCACCTATGATCTTCAAACCTTCAAAACCAGGGTGCATAGACACCTACTTCTACACCCTCTCACTTAATCAACTTTCCCTTCTCTTCGGTAATGCAAGGGTCTTTCGAGATCCATAGGGGCTACATCTTTACTGGTGCACCCCTTCTTGCATTCGATTGCATTAAAAAAAAAAAAACATAGGCACAAAAAAAAAAATTCAGTCGAATAGAGAAGCTCCTCCTTTTTTGAAGTCGGTTAAAAATCAACTGATGTGTTCACCACACAACTTTCATATTTTCATTTATTTGAAGTCATCGCGTCACTACTAATTTACACCCCCTTTCTTTATTTCATTGATTTTCTCAAAAACGACTCTAACGAAAAGCTTGCTGCACTCCTTCTAGCCTATATCGAGCTTGAGTTTTGAATTTCGTAACTCTGAGACATATGTTTGTGAAACGCAGGGGGTACTTTCTTACAGACGTAAACATCAACTTCCGGTTTTTCTATTTTAGCCAAAAATCTTGTGATACTTGTGGTAACCTCTAGATAGCTTAAGTTTCAAATTTCAAGGCTATGAGACTTACCGAAGACGAGAAATGAACGATTAAAATATTTCTTTTAAGACATGACTAATTTACACCCCCCGCCTTCATTTCAATCGGATTAAATTTGACACAACTAATAACTCATGAGACTTGATAAGTACACCACTTTTTATCGAAATCGTTGGATCCGTTTTCGAGTAAGCCGATAAGAATTGCTCATTTAATAATATAAGATTCTTAAATTTCGAGAAAATAGTTTTGTTTTCTCTTTTTAATCGACTTCAAAAAAGGAGGAGGTTCTCTATTCGACTGATTTTTTTTTGTGTCTATGTTACCTCATATCTCCGCCAATTGTGAACCGATTTTGAAAAAAAAATTGCATCGGGTTCAGTCTAGCTTCCGATTGGTCCCGTTTTTTTTTCATTGTGTGTATTTTTGTTAGGTTTGTTCAGGCCTAACTTCTTTGTTTATGAACCGATTTCGATGATTCTTTTTTTATTGGAAAGGGGGTATCTTAGGGATGATGTCATATTAATTTGGTCAAGTTCTGATAATTTTATCACTATTAATAACATCACTAAAAGAGAAAAATAAAAATAATTTTTAATAGAAAAAATAAAACCGACTTCAAAAAATTAAATGCAACAAATAAAATACACTAAAAGGTATAAAATAATTATTATCTTATTTAGTTATAACTAAACGACGAAATATTAACATGAAATTACTTTTTGAAGTGGGTGCCAAACAAACTATACCTATAAGCGAGCGTACCCGCCAAACGTACTAAGTAAGATCCGTCGAGTGCGATTCATAAAATGTATATGTTTGGCACCGATTTCAAAAAGTAATTTCATGTTAATATTTCGTCTTTTAGTTGTAACTAAATAAAAGGATAATTATTTTATACCTTTTAGTGTTTTTTATTTGTTGCATTTAATTTTTTGAAGTCGGCTTTATTTTTTTCTTATAAAACTATACATTTGAAGTATTTATAATCTGTGTTAATTGCAAATTTAGTTATTACCATCCAACTGCTGTTTAATTTCAGAACGAATTACAAAGAGATACTTGATCTAATTTATAGGACCATTTAATGCAGAGGGCATAGAGAGCTCGTGAGGATTGCCGGGAGACCACTTACTACCTGGGTCTGCCCACACAAAATTAATCTCCGAGCTCGTCTTTATCTGCGGAGGAGAGGTCTCTGCGACCATGGTCGTCAGGATAGGCAGGGGACCTAATAGTCCCACAGGCTTGTCGATATTTGTATTAAAGCGCTGTATCAGTCAACACGTGAGCCCTGTTCCTGTTCTTCGGACACGGGCTGCTGGAAGGACAATGGATGGGCTCCTCTTGCTCTCATTCACTGGCCAGCCTTGTTTGGAAGCCTGCCAGATCGTTTTAAATAGGAGCCAGATTAATATCGTTATCATCGACTCATTCGATTTAACAAATGATAGAAAGAATGAGCTAACATTCTTTGAACATCCATCAAGAAGAATCAAAATAAGAAATTTTACAGAATCCACTGATGAAGAGGTGGTGCCAAGATCTCGAAATATTTGGAATATAACAACTACAATAAAATGATATTACTGGAAATAAGCAAAATGTTTCATTCGAAAACCATTTTCTGACATTATTTATTTATTTATTAAATTACATGTTTTACATAGAGAAACACCATTTACCCCCTGTGGATCATTCATAAATACGTTTGCAAACAGGGGGGCGGGAGTAGGGTATTGCTTAGCGTAATGATATGTGACAAGGGGTGGGGTGGGGGGTCAAAGGAAACGTAAAGTGATGTTCATAGTTCATCAATTTTATTTTAATTTTTCTTAACTTGTCAGCAACAAATCGTTTATAGGTGGGGGGGGGGAGTTAGCTTTTGTCACGTTATATTTGTTTAGGGGATTCCAGAAAATATGACGCAGCGTGACGAAGGGGGGTCCAAAAAGGCGAAATTTTGTGCCACGAATTTTATGAATGCACCCCTGGCTAGCAAGAGGGCCTCCCAGCTAGTAAAAATATAAAATTAAAATAATATAGGTAAATATATAGTCTGTTTCAGGGTGTCCAACCTTTTGGCTTACACGGGCCACATTTGAAGAAAAAACAAATGTTTAGGGCCGCGGATAAAATATTATATTGATATTTGTTATTCAAAAAAGATAGTTAATAATGTACAATTAAGAACTTGATTATTTTTTTAGCTCATAGAGAGCTTCTAATTTTGGTTTTTGTAAATTTTACACATGAAAATAGCTTCTCGTATATGTTAATACATACCTACATACTTACAAAAAGTGATATCAAATATTAGTATTTGTTTAAATTTTTTCCTGGCTAGATAATTAATATACAATTCTAGTAAAGAGACAATATTTAATTATTCTTTCAGATCGGTAAATAATTGTTGTTTTAGAATATTCAATCAGAAAGTTTGCAAGTAGAAAATTTATTTCTAATGAAATTAGAGTCGAAAATAGACCTAAATGATGATTATTTTTTCGGAAATCTTGAAATCTAGTTCCAGATTCAAAATTTAAAAGTAGGACTTTTATTTTTCGAAAACTTCACAGTAGATTTTCAGATTTCTTTTTCAGAGAAAAAAAATTATCAGGCCAAATTGTGTGTGTTTTCCAGTATCTACATATAAATCTCAATGTTTTAAGGAATTTTAAGATTTAAAATTGGGCCATCGGAGTTCACGGTTCTGGTTTAAATCGAATGAGATTAAAGAAGGATACGAGTAATGATAATTTATTTTTTAAAAAGGGTAACGGATATAATAATCCCTGACTGTCCATTATCTATTGACACGTAAGAACGTTCAAAGACCTTAAAGACAAGTCCTGAAGTTTTAGTCTGGGAGAAAAATTATCAATTAATTGTGATTGTTCTAGAAAAGCCAAATTCTATGTCTCCTTGGGTACTAAAATGATAACTATAGACTTGGTTAGTTTCGTAGCATATAAATTACTGAAATAATAAATATTTTTGAAAATGAAAATATGAGAAGAAGAAGAATTTTTAAATATTCGAAATTTCATTATAATGTTTTAATGAAGTTTGTGATTTTATATTGGGCCACACTCATTGCAGTGTTGGGCCGCATGCGGCCCGCGGGCCAGGGGTTGGACAGCCCTCGTCTATTTATTTAACTTTGCAGTTATCACTAAAAATTGAAAGAAAAAGTGAACTTTTTTCAAAACACAATCGCTGTAAATTTTGCAGAGATATCACAGGCAGCTATGGGATAGAAACCCCCTAATAATAAATATAATTTAATAAACTATTAAAAATTATTTATTTATTGACACACCTGTTTGTTGATGTATTTAACATTGACTAAAAATGCTTCTTGTAAAGTAAAAAATAAAGAAATAGAAAATGTGTTTTAAAATTGGTACTCATAAGTAGAGAGCAGATTTTTATGCAATAAAAAGTGCCGAAATATGTCATAAAATATGCAGTTAAAAATGTTGAAATATGTAATATGCAGAATACGTTTAAATATGCAAATATATGGAGTAAAAGATGGTAAAATAAATTTTTTATGCACTAAAAATTTTAAATTGAAGACAAAATGACTATATATTTGAAGGAGTGATAAAGTAAGCTATAGACACCAAGTGTCAAATATCTACTTTTATTGCGTAAATATTGCAAAAAATTCTTGTTACATTTAATATAATAATGTATTATTAAAAAATCTTTAAACTCAAAGAAATAATAAGTACATTTGAATAAAATAAACATAATAAATATAAATATTTTTCAAAAATTTGAACGAAAAAATACGGGGGGGGGGGGGGGGGGGTAGTTTTATTTAATAGACACGATTGTATTGTATTACTTTTATTTTTTTACCATATATTAACAAGTTTTTCTTATTGACGTACAAATAATAAACTAATAAAATAATCCAAATATTTGACCGGCTATAATAATCTGATCCCTTACTCTAATTTACACACACATGAACACTCAATGTCCAAAATGGGCTATAGTTCCCGAAAGCATTAAAAAAAATAAAGAAAGAAATAATTAACAAATGATCTCAAAAATAATTAAATTTTGATTCTAATTGTGAATAATTTATGTTTACAAGTGTTCTCCTGTTTTATTTCTTATTTTTTTTCATTCTTTCTCCGAAAACTTATTTTTAAAACATAAGAAATTACCACGAAATGTGCAATATTTGACAAAAAATCCTTCAAATATGAAATTTTATGCAATATTACTCAAATATGCAAAAATATGCAGTATAAAATTTAACCCACAGTATCCTAGATGCCTGATTCGGATAGATAATTGATCCCCTGGGTCGTATGTGTCGGCGAACAAAATATGCAATTGCATAGGAATCAGGTCTCTACTCATATGACTTTGTCGCACTTATCCTTTGTGAAACTCACTAACTTTTTTGCATGAATCTCTCTATTAATCAAATACAATACACCAATACCTCGCTTTGCGTCGTTACGTTTTGCGTTTTTTCGAAGTTGCGTCGCTGTTTAATTAGTACTAATTTTCACTGTGCGTCCTTAGATTTTCGAGGTTGCGTTGTTTTGGATTCGAGTCTTTAATTTTTTTTTTGAATTTTTTTTTCTAAAAGATGGCACCACGTTTGTTTCTAATTGCGCCATCCCATCAAAACTCGGGGATTCCCTTTCTAACTGAAAATCAACGCAATTTTAATACAGTTTTATTTTCACTTTGTTTTGCTAATTTTAGAGTTCAGTTTCAATTATGTAGTGAGTTGTGCTTTTTGTAACGTTTCAATTAGTGTGTTGTGCTTTTTTTAAAAGACAATAATAAATTTTTGCTACAAGGAAATTTATTTTACGTTGAAAAAAGCTGTTCAGCAAACATTGGACCAATTTTTTGTGAAAGAAAGCTGACTTACGACAACAGCCAATATGGACTAATCAGACAATGATTAATTATAATTTTGTTTTTCATAAATTAATTGAATAGTTTATTTTGTTAAATTGAATAGGTTTTTTTTTTGTATGTATGTAATACAATTTTATATTATTTTTGTTTTTTAAATGTTTACTTTGTTCAATTTTCTTTTTAAAAAGTAGTATTTTTGTAACCCTAGAACCTATTTTCGATCTTTACATGGTTTGCTATAGAAAATCTTAATTCACTTTGCGTCGTGTTTTTTTGGAACGTAACCCCGACGCAAAGTGAGGTGTTGGTGTATAGCTTAAAGAAGGGGATTAAATTAAAATTTAACAATCGCTAATCTTTTGTTGAATATTATTCAGTTAAGGTGTAAGACTGAGGAGTGGAGGTTGAGAAGGGCTCCATCCCTAGACTCTGGTTGTGTTCGGGGGGTAATTTATGAAAGCAGACCATTAGCCAGAGCTGCAGATAAGAAGAGCAAGGCATTCAGTGGTCGCGCGCGGGTAAACTTTATGGCCACAAGCGAGAAGAGACTTGTCCTCTTACAACCTCATAAAATGCATTGCTTTATAATTAATTGAGATCTCATCTAAAAAAAAATATCCACTTAGCATTCAAACAATTCGAAAAATTATTAAGGTAATAACAAATTAATTCGATATTATAAAGAGTTAAAAAACATATGGTATATGCTCCACAAAGATTATGGTTACACTTACCTTCTTTGAAATAATCCTCTCAAATCACACTCAGACTTAAGATTCAATTTTCAATTTTATATTATAACTAGAGAACGGATTATACAGGGTGGGACATAAAGATCTACCACATTATGAAGAGGTATAAAGAATGAAAAAAATTTAACTAGAAAAAACTGAATATATTTTTGAAAAGAACATAAATTAATTTTTTTTTAAATATGTTTTAAACATTATCGAACAAAAGGAGGGGAAGGAGATGGTCTAAAATGAAAATTCTAGGCCTTTTGACCAAACTCAACCAAATTTTGTATACATATTCTGTGGACCCCTAGAAGGATAGAAATGCAAAAACTAACCAAATTTTGTATACATAGTTTGATCGAAAGGTCTAGAATTTTCATTTTTGACCCCCCCCCTTCCATTATGGGTGGTTAGTTTTTGCATTTCTAGCCTTCTGGGGGTCCAAAGAAGATATATACAAATTTGGTTTAGGTCGAAAGGGCTAGAATTTTCATTTTTGACCCTCGCCCCACCATTTTTCGTCTTATATAATGTTCAAAACACATTTTAAAAATATATATATATATATATATATTTTATGTCTCAATAAATTGAAAGACGAAGAAAAATGCTTTAAGACGATATATCATGTCCCTATATCTAAAATATCAAATTTTCTTAATAAAGCTGCTTTTTCGTGAAAATTTGCTTTTTAATGAATTGAATTTTTACTAACTATGGCAATATCAAGCTTATGGCAGTTTGTTGACTATTTATAAGAAACTTATAAAGAGGTTATTGACGGTGTTCAAAAAAATCTCCCAAAATGACCACAAATATTGATTATTCAAACGAAGTTCTTATGAAATTACTTATTTTGTACTATAAGAACTTCTAAGGAGTTAGGTGTTGGTTCTAGGTGAAACATTTTAATATAATGATAAAACTTAAGTAAGATACGAGGTAGGTTTCACAAAAAGAAATAAAACAAAATTTTGAATTCGATATATTTCAGTTTTCTTGGACTCCTGATGATGGGCTAACCCCGAAATATATCGAATTCAAAACTCAATTTTGTTTTATTTCTTTTTTGTGAAACCTACCTCGTATCTTACTCAAGTTTTATTATTATATAAGAACTTCGTTTGAATATCAATATTTGCGATCATTTTGGGAGATTTTTTTGAACATCGTCAATAAACCATAAGTTTCTTATAAATAGTCAACAAACTGCCATAAGCTTGATATTATCATGGTTAGTTAAAATTAAATTCATTAAAAATAATTTTTCACGAAAAAGCGCATTTGTTAAGAAAACTTGATGTTTTAGGTATAGGGACATGATATATCGTCTTAAAGCATTTTTCTTCTTTCAATTTATTGAGTAATATACAGGGGTCTCATTTGAAAAAAACGAACTTTTGACCCCTTTTATGAATAACGGAAATAATAGTAATTTTAGCACCCGTTGTATATGGAGTCGATTTCTCGACGTAAATAAAATACTTCGGGTCTGTCTAAACTACTACCAAAATATCAACTTTTTATGAATGGAGAGCACTAATTTATTTAAGTTTAATTAGGGCCATGTTTTGGACCATATTTAACACAAATTATTTTTTATCTCGAAAACCGATAGAGATAGGTATAATTATAGTCTCCTGTTTTACCCAAATGAATTCTAGAGGTAAAATTCCTTCCTTCCTTTTTAGCCTTACGTTTAAAAAGTAAAATAGATCCCGATTAGAGTTGGTACAACTTCATTTTAATGATATTGATGTGAGGAGTTACACCAGAAGGTGCCGCACCTAATGGTCTGATTGGCCCCTCCATCTTGAAAAAGAAGAGGAGATTTTATGGTCTGGGTGGTCTGTGGTCTGTGGATGTGGGTGTTAAATAACTGAAGGTTATAAGTCGCGGTGAAGACGGTGGCAGGAATCGAGTTTTAGTCTCTGAACATTTTAATCGAATTATTATTTTGCTAAGAGTCGAACTTTTTGAGGGCTCCAAAGTAAAAAAAATTCCAAGATTAAAGATCTTTTTAAGTAAAATTAGGCTTTATGTTTTAAATTTAATTTAATTAATTTAATAAATCTTCAATCGAATCTTAGACTTCAACCTACCCCTGAAGTTCCCTTATCTTCTTTTCTATGATGCTGTAGTCAACCTTGGTGCAAGGTGAAACATCTTTAATAAAGATAAGAGTAAATAAATATAATATTTATTTACTCTTATCCTTAATTTATTAACGTCACTTTTGAATTTAACAGCTTTAGTGAGAGTTTATAACTTTGGTAGTTCAGCTGCAATCGCTTTTGAAAATAAATCGATCTCTTCGTTTGGTCTTCTGCTCAGATTTTTATAGTATTTTCGGTGTTTCCCCTTGGTCCTCCTCGTACGGCATTCTGCCATGCTCCATGTGGTTAAAATTCTCTAAATTCTACCCTTTCCTGGGTGGACTGCCAATCAGGGCCTTATTTTATCATTGACGTCGATCTTAAATGACCGCCCTGCTATCTCTCCTCTGCTCTTGTTCAAAAATGAACATTGGATATCATATACTTTGAATTTGACTCAAATAATCCCGATTTTCAATTATTTCTTGTTAAATAAAAAAAATAAACTAATTTTATGAATTCAATGCTATATTTGGCTCGTCTAATTGATTTCTTTCTTATTTAAATATATTAAAATAATAAAAAAAAATGAAAATTTGAAATTTGTACTTTACTGAGTGTACTATATGAAAAAAAACATGCTTCTAAATTTGACTCTTTGCTCAACAATGTGCAAAATGGACCGATACCATTTTAAGCTAGTTTAAGAGGGTTCGGGACTGTTTATCATTTTTATAAGAAAATTCTCAAATTTTTACCATCGAATTATCGATGTATTAAATATTTAATCCCGAAATTTGAAGTTGATCGTCTTTCCCATTACCGAGAAATAAATTATTGAAAATTGTCCTTTTAACATGGAAGTAAATGGACCGAGCTTTTAAAAGAGCTAAAACTTCTATACAAATTATACCATTTTTAACAAATTTATACATATCAATAATTCAACTTTTATTAATCGAATGATACATTTTTCAATAGATTTGACAATCTAGTTAATTAGTTATTCATAAATGTAAAAAATAAAAAGTTATTTGCAGCCAACAGAATATAACAAAAGCACTAGTGTAGAATTCCAACTCTATTTCTTGAAATCATTTTTGTGTTAAATAAATGTTTTTATATGAGAACAAATTTATGTCAATATTCTTTTTATTAATATTATCAAATCAAAGATTTTTATTCGAAATTAACCTCATTGTTAACAATTTTTTTTATTAAAAAATTTATTAGGGAGAAGTTGTCACTCTGGAGAAATACAAAACATTTTTTTGAAGATCAACCAGATAGATAAGCTGCCCCGAACCTCCTTAAGTTATAAATTGGTTACTGTTTCTGAAATCAACTGGGATAAGGACACTTTTGTCCGTTTATTGATTTAAAAATAAAAATAAAATAAAAATAAGACTATACAGCCTCAAGGCCCTCAAGTATTGTAAGGTAAGTAAAAAGCAACAAAAGTATTCAATTAAAAATTTGATAATGTTAATTTATTGCAAAATGCTAAAACATTTTTAAAATATTACCTATCTCTATTTTGATATCAATAAATTTGTATAACACTTAAATTATGTTAAAATTTGATTCTAGATTCTTAACATATAAATATATGATTAGAAACAAGATATTAAAAAATCAAGTTTGAGTCGAAACATCCATTAAATGACATCAGGATCGATATATTTTTTTTTCTTTTTTTTTTTACATAATGTTGGTTTTATATTATTTATTTTACTTTAATATTTCCTATATATAAATAAATAAATTAATAAATCTTTAAGGAGTAAGAAAAATATGAAAGAGAACCGATCAACCAATCAATAAATAAATTTGATACAATTTACGAGAAAGATGAGTTGGAGTTTCAAAAAGGAAATTCATTCTAAGTTAATCCATTGATGACTTCGATTATACTTAGGTATTTTTAGTCAACATAATATTAAATGTCATTATGAACATTAAAAACGATATTTTAGCTGATATAATTTCAGAATTAATAAAAAAACCCGGAGCATATATGATAATAAAATGAAATTTTTTTCGAAATGAAGGAGTGAAATTTATAGGCTAAATTAGCATATAATGAAAATCGAGGGGTGAACCGCGATTTGAATTAGGTGTACACCGTCATTGGAATTACTTTGGAATTTATTGTTAGGGCTCTCTTAAGGTGAGTGCTGTGTGGTGCTTTGTGCGCCCCCCATCAAGTCGATGGGGTCCTAACAATCTGTTGAGTGCAGGTTGTAGGTTGCGTGTTCATATAGGGTGTGTGCAGGGGAGGGGCTGCTGGTTGGCGTTTGGCCCCTCCAGATTCGAATGTCCGAATCCGTTCGCTTCCCCAGTCGAATCGAGTCGCTTCAATTATAGCATGGGTGATAATACTTCACTCATGCAAAAACGACGCAACGATCCGACTGAGTCATCTAGCGGCCGTGTCTCAAGGCTCGTCGCCATGAGCAAGAGCGGGCCGCTACACCACACCCTTTGTTTCTGCAGGGGAGGGGCTGCTGGTTGGCGTTTGGCCCCTCCAGATTCGAATGTCCGAATCCGTTCGCTTCTCCAGTCGAATCGAGTCGCTTCAATTATAGCATGGGTGATAATACTTCACTCATGCAAAAACGACGCAACGATCCGACTGAGTCATCTAGCGGCCGTGTCTCAAGGCTCGTCGCCATGAGCAAGAGCGGGCCGCTACAAAATTCGTTAGATTATCTATTGTCATCTATTGTCTTCTACTTGGAAATGAAAGTGGAAGTAAGTCTACACGATTTTAGGTCGCGGTTTACCCCTCGGTGAAAATACAATGACTCTAGAACAGGGGTCGGCAAACTTTGAGAGGGAAGTGCCAAAAGTTACAATTTACAAAATTTCCCAGTTTTTAAAGAGCCACTAACATTTTGGTTTCAATATTATGGTATTTGATTAGGATTAGGTATATAAATTTGATTTTTGATATAAAATAAATAGCTTTAAATATGAAATAATATTTATTCAGCATATAAAAACATATGCAAGAATCAGAATAGAGGAGAAACTAGAGGGAATGATTCCAGTCAACCAGGGAATTCGATAGGGCGATTCACTAAGTCCATTTTTATTCAACCTTGAAATGAACGAATTAATAAAAGACCTCAAAAATATCCAAGGCTACTCAATGGGAGATGAGAACGTAAATATCGTGTGCTATGCAGACGACGAGGCTCTTGCTGCGGAAAGCGCAAACGATCTCCAACGACTCTTACATAAATTTGCACTTTCCTGCGAAAGATTCAAGCTTAAGATATCTTCGAAAAAGACGAAAACTCTCAAAATAGCTAGAGAACCAGTTCGCTGAAAGCTACAACTTACTATATAACACCATAGTGGAAAAAGTGTCATCCTTCAAATATCTCGGCGTTCAGATAACCAGCTCCAAAAGTGTTAAGGAGGAAGTCAGACTCCAATCTATTAAGGCGTCCAAAATATCAAGATGCCTGAATGAAACGATTTGGTCAAACCAGTTTCTGGGAACGGAAGCAAAAGTACGCATCTATAAGACCGTTGTGCGACCAATTTTGACATATGCGGCCGAAACAAGAACAGACACCGCAAAATCAAGAGAAATATTGGAAGTTTGTGAGATGAAATCGCTACGCAGAATTGCGGGTAAAACAATGATGGACAGGATAAAAAATGAAGATATTAGGGAAAAGTTCAATATACAAAAAGTCAGCGTATGGGTCAAGAGGAGAAGAACAGAATGGAGTGCACACGTATTCCGAATGAACGAAGACCGGCTGGTGAGAAAGGTACATGACAACAACCCAACCGTGAAAAAGAAGACGGGGGCAGTCCAAGAAAACGATGGAAAGACGCTCTGGAATAAACAGGCTTTTTGCCTAACAATAAGAAAGAAGAAGAAAACATACAAATATTTCGCACAAAACATATTAAAGTATTTTAGCTAGCTCTTCTAGAATAATAAAATTAGTAATCAAATAATATAAGTATAATTTGTTGAATAATAGATACCTAGTTATATCAATGGGAGCATTGGCCTTGCATGTCTTTTTTGAAAATTTGAATCATAACTTTTGTGGTTTTCTGTTTCAAGCACGCGTCTAGATTTTTATCTGTTAGTTGACTTCTTACTTCTACTTTTATTATATTTATTTGCTATATCTTCTACAAGAGTTTGCCCCGAGAGTGGCAGCAATCCTAGCAAAGTTCTTTTTTTTGGACCTTGGGACGACAGACCTGACGAAAAGGGTAACTTGTGTCGTGACTTTGATGTCGCAAGAGTCATCCAAGGCAAGTGATAAAGCAGAAGCCAGTTGAATGTCTTCCACTTGCATAAATGTTATATTTGAAGACATTTTAGCAGTTCTATCTTGTACTGTTTTAGCAACATAATGGCAAATCTTTGATTTTCTTAATGATTTCAGTTTTGCTTTTTGAAATCACGAAACAGTTCTTCAGCTCCACGTATGAAACAATCTTTGACCTATTCACCATCTGTGAATGGTTTCCCTCTTTTGGCACTTTGTACTGATATTGCAAAGCTTGCCAGATTTACATTATTTGAAGATTGGGCCCAATTACTTAGAATAGAACTCGACTGTTGTTTTTGTTTTTGAAGCTTTTTAACAGCTTTTTTTCGTGCGTCAACGGTTGAATATTTAACAGCTAATCGGTATGTTTTGTAGTGGAAGTGTCTCTCCAAATTTGACTTCTTATTGTCTCTACTACACCTATTCTAACTGTTATCTATTCAATGTCTTTCAGTATTTTTTTTGCAGTATAATATTTTTTTATGTGTTTTGAAAAATAAATTAATATAATTATTAATATTTTCGCATGGAACTGGATAGCCGCATCTTGACATCGAAATAGCCGCATGTGGATCGCAGGATGCCGCAGGTTGCCGACCTCTGCTCTAGAATGATGAAATTTGACACTGGTAGAGCTTGGCTTAATAAAGAAGAAATCGAAAAACGAAACGTTTCCTTCCTCAGTATCTTAAATGAAGGATTGAAGTTTATACATATAAATTGCTTTCCTTCTTCAGCATCTAAAATGAAGGAGTGAAACTTTGAGCTAAATTAATTAATAGTGAAAATTCAACGACACTAGAATGCTAAGATTTGACATAGTGTACTAACTTGAATCACTAATAAATTGAGAAATCGAAAAAGATCTTCATCAGCCTTCAAAATAAATGCGTGAATCTTGCAGGCTAAATTCCCATCCAACTTACAAAAAGAAGTGAAATCTCAACAAAAAACACATGTGAAAAAAGGCCAAGCTAGATTAATAAAATCCGTTTTTACAAAAGAAGTAGTGAGATCTAATGCGCAGCCAAGTTCAACATCATAAATTTATTAAATGTCGAGAATATATCATAACTTCAATTAAAGCGCATTTTTTTCATTTTACTTGTCCATCTATATTTATTGAATTCAAATTTTTAGTTGAAATTATTTTCCCAAAACTTGGCTTTTACGCATTATTATGTATGTCACGAATTACTAGTTACCATATCATGAGATCTTAATAAGAGAGGATGGAAGGGTAAAAGGTGGAGGCCCTATCAAACAATAATAATAATAATTTAATGCGTAAAAGCCAAGTTTTATGAAAATAATTTCAACTAAAAATGTGAAATCAATAAAAAATATAGAGGGACATGTGAAATGAAAAACATGCGTTTTAATTGAAGTTACTAATATATTCTCGACTCATTTAATAAATTGATGATGTTGAACTTGCAGCACATTAGATCTCACTACTTTTTTGGCATACAGTTTTTATTAATCGAACTTCACCTTTTTTTACATTTGTGTTTTTGTTGAGATTATATTATTTTAGTGATATACAAAATCGATTCTAAAAAAATATCTGAAATGGCCATCTCTATTTAGTCGAGTTTCAATCAAAATCTAATCAGCTCTAATTCTTAACATAAAATATCTAAATTTTGATTTTAATACCTTCATTCGTTTTTGAGCTAGATCGTAAACGGTGGTAACACACGCACTCACACACTATCCCTCTAAAAATATTTTGACAAAATAATTGAATATGCAATTTCGAAAAGGGCACATCTCGCATATTTTGACAAATACACTTTTTCATATAAATGTAATCTAAAAGCTTCCCTGCACCTACTATGCTCGAAAAAGGCACAACTCTGGTATTAATTTTACTGCCCTCAAAATGTAACTCAAAAATAAATTTTATAAATTTTACACTACTTTAGAAAATAATTAGTTATTTTTTCATTCCTGAACATTTTCAATTTTCAGACATGTGCCCTTTTCGAAATTGCATATTTAATTAATATATACCTACATTTTTTGATGTTCACTAATACAATGCTTCAGTGTAGACCAAATAGTCATGATTTTTTTCAAAATAGTTTCATCCGTTTATGAAATATTTCGAAAATACGAAGCAAAAAGACATTTTTCAAGCACCATTACAATTCTTCACCACATCTCGTATAGGAAACTCAAAACAAGTCTTTTCAATCATTAAACATGTCTTATATGAAAACAAAAATTAATCATAGCTGAACATTCCGTCGATCTATTCCACACTAAAAGATATTTTCAAATAAAAATTAATATCTCTGAAAATATTAATCATTTTTGTAAATTATTACTTTATAATACTTTTTGTAAGTCTTAATTACTGAATTTTCGATAACAAAATAGTTTAATTGAAAAGTTTTTGTTTTGCCGAGAGTAGCAGAGTTGTTGATTCACAAAGAGAAACAAAGAGGTTGTCCTCTGCTTGATGCAAATAAACATATACACATATATATCAAGATGATATATCTGTATATATATTATTTATTTGTTTGAGACTATAGTTTCGAAGACTTGGTCTTCATCATCAGTCTTTCTTCAATTATAAATGTTTTTCATGGAGTCAATATCATATGGATATCATCTTGATATATATGTGTATATGTTTATTTGCATCAAGCAGAGGACAACCTCTTTGTTTCTCTTTTGTGAACAAAATAGTTCTTGAGAAATTTCCAAAAAACAAGCGAAAAATCACTTTTTCATACATAATTACATACCTACCATCATTAGAATGGTAAATTTAAAAAAAATAAAGTTTTTCTTTTAAAGAAATTTTTAATTTATTCTAATAGTATTTTTTATAGAGACCTCGATTATAATATTTATTTTTATATCTCTCCAAAAAATTAAATTTATGAACCCTTCCAAAAATGGTGAACTGATACAAAGGGTCGCTCCCCCCTTAACTCTCATAAGTTTATTTGCTTCCAGTAGAGGACAACCTCCAACGATTTGACTTTATGAATCAACAACTCTCTTACACTTGGCAAATCTAAATCTTTTTAATTACAACAAACTTCATTGACTAGTAATAGTGTGACGCATACTAGGTTACTACTGATCTATCTAATACCTAATTTGTATTTTCAATTTAATTTAGTTAAAATATACCATTTATTAGATTTAGCTGGGTAATATTAAAATTTTCTTTTTTTCTTATAATTTTGACGGCATTATCTACAGTGGCATAATTAAGTTAACTCTTGCACCCTCAAAACTTTAGGTTCGCCCCAACCTCTCTCAAACACCTAATTATTATTTGGTAAACGTGTATTTAAATTTTCAAATTTGGTTCGATTATAACCTTTTTTTTAAAATATTTTTCATTATAAACAAATCTATTCCTTAATTTATTTTTAAATTCAATTTTTTATGTACGCATACTCTTTTATTTTATAATAGTCTTTGTTATTTCTAAATAAAGAGACATAAATAACTTCTGAGGAACATTCACACCAGATAAAGTTACAAAAACAAATATATAAATATATATTTGACAAATTGACCTTTGAAATGCATTAAATATAGAATTACTGTCAATAATTCCAGAAAAACATATTAAGTTTAAATTTTTCTAACTTAAACTGTAATTAAAATTATTTTATTAGCTATCAGAGAATAATATCTAACAAGTTATCAATCTATCTCATGATTCATTCCAAATGAAAACATTTTCAGAATACAAAATTTAGCGGAGAGTTGTGATTTATAAGTCGTTCTTTTGTACATGCAAGTTTTTAAATCGCAGAAGAGTGAAAGAAGCAAAGATCTCAATCGACATTCAAGTATTTTATTTTTTGTTTCTGAATATTTATTTTTTCGAAAAAAAATTAGTTAACATTCAGTGAAGAACACGATAAATACCTGATCAAATAACAAAATTCATAATAAAAATGACTCCGCCTAAGAAAATAAATCCATATAATAATTCACATAATACAGCTAATAAACATTCATCTAGTAGATATCAACAGCAATCAACTAGCGGAGCACAACAACTTGGTAATAAGCAAAGTCAACAATCATCTAATCAAGAAAATCGACATTATCGAAATCAACAAAATCTACAAAATTCTTATTGGCGAAATCAACAATCATCTAATCAACAAAATTCGCAAAATTCTTATTCGCGAAATCAACAAGCATCTAATCAAAAAAATCAACAAAATCCTCATTCGGAAAATCAACAAAATCCACAAAATTCTTCTTCGCTAAATCAACAATCATCTAATCAACAAAATCCACAAAAATTCTTATTGGCGAAATCAACAAGCATCTAATCAAAAAAATCAACAAAATCCTCATTCGGGAAATCAACAAAATCCACAAAATTCTTCTTCGCTAAATCAACAATCATCTAATCAACAAAATCCACAAAATTCTTATTCGCGAAATCAACAAGCATCTAATCAACAAAATTCTCATTCGGAAAACCAACAATCATCTAATCAACAAAACACACAAAATTCTTGTTCACGGAATCAACAATCATCTAATCAAAAAAATCCACAAAATTCTTATTCGCGAAATCAACAATCATCTAATCAACAAAATTCACAAAATTCTTATTCGCGAAATCAACAAGCATCTAATCAACAAAATCCACAAAATTCTTATTCACAAAATCAACAAAATCAACAAGATTCTTATTCGCGAAATGAAAAACCATCTGGTAGTAAAGTTCAACAATCATCTGAGAATAGAAATCAACAGTCTGAAACAGTTGTTGTAAGTATTTTTAAAAAGTATTTATTTTTAATTTATTTAATTGTAAAACAAGATTCTAATACTGATGTTGGGATGGTTGTCTGTAGATGTGTCACAGCTTAGAACCTGAAAAATAATTAAGATAAAGTCTTTAAATTTTCAAGATATATATGTTGCACTAAAATCCGGTTTTTAGTAAGAACGGGTTCTTATTAGTTAAAACGCGTTTCACTGAATACCTTTGTGGCAACTAGAATTTAATGATGTTGGTTGAGTTTGGTCCAAATGTCTAGAATCTTCATTTTTGACCGTCCGTCTCATTTTTGGATGTTTATTTTCAAAATTTTTTTAAACGAAAATGTCAAAAATTACATCCCCTATAACTTTACTTCTAATGAGGATGACGTTTTTGACATTTTCTTTTAAAATTTTTTGAAAATAAACACCCAAAATGAAGCGGAAGGTCAAAAATGAAGATTCTAGATCTTTGAACCAAACTCAACAACATCAGTAAATTCTAGTTGCCACAAAGGTATTCAGTGAAACGCGTTTTAACTAGTAAGAACCCGTTCTTACTAAAACACGGGTTTTTACTGCAAAATATATATAGAAGTGACCAAGTTAAAGAACGTTGCTTGTGTAAAATAACAATTCTAACTGTTCTGATCATGGTTTTTAGGTCATAATCATTTTTGATAATGTGTTAAAAAAGTATTTCTATTATACATCTTGACTTAGTCATTTTAGCAGTATACCCACTCTACTACTATACCTATATAGTGGGTATACTGCCAAAATGACCAAGTCCCCATGCTATCAAAAGTGATTATATATTTTATTTTTTAACCTAAAATAAAAACAATTCTGTTACCATCGACAGTGAAATCTTTTATTCAACTAATAAAAAACATGATTATATATTCTCTGTCCATAGCATTACCACGTTCTTAAGGAGAAAGAAGCATTGATTCTCAGTTACTCTGAACAACCTTAGAATAATGAATTCCTATCGCTATGACACTAGGTGTTTTTGGATAGATAAAAAAATGATACAAAAACATAAATAAAAACAAAAAACATGAATAAAAACAAAACAAAAAAATAAAAAAAAAATAAAAGATATACACAAGCTAAGATTTCATAGAGCGGGCCATTAAATGACTTCGGATAAATTCTAGCTCACGTCATTTATTATATTTTTTTCTATATACATACAATTAACATATTGTTTGGAACTCCAGGGTAACTCTCAACCCAGAGTTGAGTAAGCCACGGGTAATTTTTTTTTATGAAAGTGGCCCTAAGTAATAGTATGTCTAATAGTAAGTAAGAGATAAAAATAACTAATAAATAAATTTTTTCTTCTCACTTTGTTTTTGTGTTAGGCCAAATGTCTTGCTTCAATTAATTATGAAGCTTCGCGGCGAAACTGTGAAGAGGCCGCGGCTCCTCGGTGCGCCGCGACGCACAGTTTGGGAACCTCTAATCTATATCATTTTTTCATCTCGGAGAAAATAAGTATAGATAATTTAAAGTTTGTAATCGTATTACTACGTTACGAGCTACAATGTTTGGACAGATGAACTAGACATTGTAGCGACACTAATAGGATCATGGTTTACCTTTTAAAAGGAGCCCTAAAAACAAATTCATTTAGAAAAACAATTCTGCTAAGTAAATTACGAGATACGAATTGCAACATCAAAAAGCTTTATCAGGTCTATTCTCTAAGCAAAAACGTTAACTTTTAACATACGAAATCAGCGTTAATTCATTTTAACACCTCCTTGCCTCAAATTGCTATTCTGTAAGCAAAAACCCCAACACCAAAGCGATAAAATTTAGTCAAAAATGTTAAAAATTAACGCCGAATTTAATGAACAAACATGGCGTCTTTAACCAAAAAGTAAGGTTGATTTTGACAGCTTTGAGATAAAAAGCAACACATATCAGATCCATTTGAACTGTGATTGTATTAAGATTTCTATTTGTTTTTAGTAGTCCTTGGACTTCTCAGCTTTTTGCTTTCAAAAACTTTTGCTGTTAAAATAAGATTTATTAAAATTTTTAGGATATATTTTTTATTTTAGGTGTAATATTACTTACAGTCTTAAGACATCATAAAAATTATTCTCTTCTAAATAATAATAATTTTAGAATATAGAAATTTTTATTAAAATAAATTAACCAAGCGAACTATCAAATAGCTGTCAGATACTAGATTGAGAATAACAAATCAAGTTAGTAATGCGCTTGCGCGAGAGGGTATCGACGGGTGTAAAAACACCTCGAAAAACACAACACCTGGTGTTAAAAAGTAAAATGTTAACGTCGCTATTAAAACTTGGTTTAGAGAATAGTATTTTTAACGCTGGTGTTATTTCTTTACTTTTTAACAGCAACAAAACAACTTTATTTTTTAAGATGTTAAATTTTAACGTCTGTTTTTAGAGAATAGACCTGAAAAGCTTTATAAGAGTTAAAAATCATCAAATATCTCTAGTTCTTTAGCAATGACCTAACAACAGGGCTGTAAGGCTCGGAGTGTGGATTTTTTCGCGCTAAGAAGCACAAATTTGTTTAAAATTCCGTATTATTAATTTTTAATTATATTTCAATTTTCAACTTGTATGGTAAGCTAAAACAGTGTACGGTGTCATATAACGTCTGAAATAAAGCCTCTATTAAAGAGCGAAATCACTTGTAGGACAACTCTCTCAATAGCAAGAAGACAGTCTCTTTTTAACCGACTTCAAAAAGGAGGAGTTCTCTATTCGACTGATTTTTTTTTTTTTTTTTTTTTGTGTCTTTGTTACCTCATATCTCCGCCAATTGTGAACCGATTTTGAAAAAAATGCATTGGGTTTAGTCTACATTCCGATTGGTCTCGTTTTTTTCATTGGTATTAGACCTTTTTTGTTAGGTTTGTTCAGGCCTAACTTCTTTGTTTATGAACCGATTTCGATGATTCTTTTTATTGGAAAGGCGGTCTCTTAGGGATGGTGCCATATTAATTTGGTTAAGTTCTGTTGATATGAACAACGACAAAGTAACGGAAATCTCCAATTCTTATGAACAAATAATCGAAATTATGATAAATAAAATCTTTTATAAAAAAAATCTTATAACATTCATTTAAAAACCGCAAACGTTTCGAGAGAATTTCTATATTTATGAATTTAATTTTATTATCATTTTCTGATGGAGAGAAAGAGAGGGAGAGAGGGAGAGGATCCAATCGACTTGATTGGGGAATAATGGAATTGAAATAATTATCGGAAAAGAGGTTTTTTTATCTAATTAGATTTTTCCTCTTATTAAAAACAAGGACTAAATATGAATAAGGACACTCGATGGTGGAGAAGCGATCTCCGGAATCGAAGCTAAAATACAAGGTATACATTAATTAATGTAAAATAATTGGTTTAATAAAATTTATATAAAAAAAAAAAAAAAAAAATTTCAACTTATCATTTTCTGATAGATAGAGGGAGAGATGAAATCCAATCGACTTGATTGGGGAATAATGGAATTGAAATAATTATCGGAAAAGAGGTTTTTTTATCTAATTAGATTTTTCCTCTTATTAAAAACACGGACTAAATATGAATAAGGACACTCGATGGTGGAGAAGCAATCTCCGGAATCGAAGCTAAAATACAAGGTATACATTAATTAATGTAAAATAATTGGTTTAATAAAATTTATAAAAAAAAAAAAAAATTTCAACTTATCATTTTCTGATGGATAGAGGGAGAGATGAAATCCAATCGACTTGATTGGGGAATAATGGAATTGAAATAATTATCGGAAAAGAGGTTTTTTTATCTAATTAGATTTTTCCTCTTATTAAAAACAAGGACTAAAGATGAATAAGGACACTCGATGGTGGAGAAGTTTTCTCCGGAATCGAAGCAAAAAATACAATGTATACATTAATTAATGTAAAATAATTGGTTTATCATTTTCTGATTCATTCGCCCGACGCTTTCTCTTACGAGATGCATGCAAGGTATTATATTAAGTGACTATTAATATCATCTCTAAAAAGAAAAATAAAAATAATTTTTATAAAAAAAAATAAAACCGACTTCAAAAAAATTAAATGCAATAAATAAAATAATATTAGCTTAAAAATAAAATAAAATACACTAAAAGGTATAAAATAATTATCTTATTTAGTTACAACTAAGCGACGAAATATTAACATGAAATTACTTTTTAAAGTCGGTGCCAAACATATACATTTTATGAATCGCACTTGACGGATCTTACTTAGTACGTTTGGCGGGTACGCTCGCTTATAGGTATAGTTTGTTTGGCACCGACTTCTAAAAGTAATTTCATGTTAATTAATATTTCGTCGCTTAGTTGTAAGTAAATAAGATAATTATTTAATACCTTTTAGTTTATTTTATATTAAAGCAATTTGAGACGCGAAAGTTAAATAATGTAATCAATAATTTCTTATGTTAATTCTACATATTTAGAAAATTATTTTACTATTTTTGAAAAGGAAAAATTAATTGAGCACCCAACGACATTCAGATCCCGTGTCTCTCTCCTTTAGCCGAAGAGCCCCTTTACCAACTAGGCCACGGATGATCACGCTCTTGAATGCTCTTTAGATTGAATGTCATATTTCCTTTCTCTTTTATGTTTCTAAAAACTAATAAATAATTTAATCCATTTTTTGAAATATTTTTTAATTATTTAAATTTATTTTTAAAGGATTCAAGATATACCAATGTCATAATGAAATCATCATGGTATGATAAGATGCCAGAAAATTTTTGTAAAGATTATATTGCTGTGATGTGTCCTACAGGAACACGTGCATTAGTTGTTGCAGAAAAGGTATGTTTATAAATAATTTAAAATAATAATTGATAAGTGATGGAAAGGCAGCTAAAGAATAGTGAACAAATTATCTCGAATAAAGTATATTTATTGGATATTCATTTTTTATTTTACCATACAGAGTATTGTAATCGTGCATGAAAAAAGTGGTTTTTTTCCTTCTTTTTTTCGAAATATCTCAAAAACGGCTGAAACTATTTTGATTAAAAAAATTGAGCGAAACCATGGCATTTCGCTCTACAAAAAGCTCTAATAAGTGAACTGAACATCGAAAAAATTATATTTTTCGAGATAATAATTGTTTTGTCAAAATGTCTGTTAGTTAGTTTGTCTGTCCGGTTGTCTGGTTGTCCGTTAGTCTGTGCGTTACCAAATTTTTGTGGACGAGCTTGCTCAAAAACTAGTTTGAATATCGAAACCAAATTTCATACGTAGTTTTGGTCCATTGAGATTAAGAGCTGATTAGATTTTGGTGCATATCGACACAAAATTAAGGAGGGTGGAAGGGGGGTTAAAAATTAAAAATCTAGGCCATTTGAGCAAACTCAACCAAATTTTGTATACATAACCAGTGGGACCCCAGGAGTATAAAAATGCACAAATTAGCCCCTACATGATTATAAATAATTTTATTAAATATAAGTGAGGAGGCCAGGTTATATGGTAAAGTCAAGTGGATGGCCACATCAGAACACGTCAGATTATTTCATTAGTCAAAAACCAGAGAGGTCATTGAGAGACAATGTATTATATAATTAAAATTTCTATACAAGTCCGTCTCTCTCCGAAGAAAAAAATTTCTTCTAATATAGGGTGGGGCATAAAGATATACCACATTTTGAAGAGGTATAATAAATGAAAAAATTTAACTAGAAAAAAACTGAATATATTTTTGAAAAGAACATAAAATATTTTTTTTAATGTGTTTTAAACATTATCAGACAAAAGAAGGGGGGGGGGAATGAAAATATTCTAGCCCTTTCGACCAAAATCAACCAAATTTTGTACACATATTCTGTGGACCCACAGAAGGCTAGAAATGCAAAAACAAACCAAATTTTATATTTACCATATAGCTTGGTCGAAAGGGCTAGAATTTTCATTTTTGACCCTCCCTCCCTCCCATTTTGGGTGGTTAGTTTTTGCATTTCTAGCCTTCTGGGAGTCCATGTATGTATACAAAATTTGGTTGAGTTTGGTCGAAAGGGCTAGAATTTTAAATTTTGACCCCCACCCCTTTTTTTCGTCTGTAAAAAAAAAATGTTCTTTTCAAAAATATATTCAGTTTTTTTTCTAGTTAAATTTTTTCATTTTTTATACTTCTTCAAAATGTGGTAGATCATTATGTCTTCACGCTGAATATTTTTAAATAATTTTCAAAAAAATTATTAATTTTTCCCAAGACCTCCAAATTTTTACCACAAAAATATTCAAGTATGAATAAGAGATCACCTGTCCAGCACCCTGTATGAAGTTTTTCTACAAAGTATTAATAAAAATTATTAATAATAATTTAATTTTTAATTGATAGCAAATTGATATTAATTGTTCTCCTGCATAATCTTTGTATTAAAATAATTAAATTTTTTTTTAATTTTTTAAAGTTTATTGATTAGATATCTTTCGAGCACAAATCATCCCCATCCGAGGTGAAGAAATTGAAAGAATTTTTTAATCTCTACTTTTTATTTTATAGATATGAATAGTGAACAGGAAAACTATTTATACAAAAGTATTTAACATTAAATAATTAAATTATTATACAGGGTAATTCACGGCCGATAGCACGTTAGACGTTTATGGAAAACGGAACGTACAATTTTTCTGAAAATTTAGCATCTTACATTTTCTTATCTGTTCTATCGATCTAAAATATTTTAAGTATTGCGACTTTTCGGCTTCCATCAAAAAGTTGTAGCAACTTTATTTTTTTAAATGGAACACTCCGTATATTAACACATTATTTTATTAAAATACTTTTTTGTTAATATTGTCCTATACCTATCTTTATCGGTTTTCGAGATAAAAAATAATTTGAGTTAAATATGGTCCAAAACATGGCCCTAATTAAAATTAAATAAATTAGTGCTCTCAATTCATGAAAAGTTGATATTTTGGTGGTAGTTTAGACACACCCCAAATATTTAATTTACACCGAAAAATCGACTCCATATTATACAGGGCTTGCTAAGATCACTATTATTTCCGTTATTCATAAAAGGGGTCAAAAGTTCGTTTTTTCAAATACCCCCATATATTACTCAATAAATTGAAAGACGAAGAAAAATGCTTTAAGACGAAATATCATGTCCCTATAACTAAAACATCAAGTTTTCTTAATAAAGGCGCTTTTTCGTGAAAAATTACTTTTTAATGAATTTAATTTTAACTTACAGCTACACTGGTCAGCGAAAATTTCTTCCCGTAAACCTAACAATGGATTCCAGTGCAGTTTTATACAGTGATTATCATAGAATTTCCCGATTTTTTACAACACGTCAGAGTTTGAAATTTTATCGGTCAAAATGACGAAAAAGGCCATTTTGACCTATTTTCGAGTCCCATTAGAAATTAAACAGCAATATTTTAAATCAAAATATATTGTTGACGTAATAGAAGAGAGTTTCCTCTTTGATTTTCAAATTACTTGTTTTTAGTTCAATTAGAACTCGAGTTATAACTAACAGTTTTTAACCGACATCAAAAAAAAGAGGAGGTTATTCCCATTTAAGAAATATTTATTATATGCTTGAAGAATGATCCTCTACATTATTTTGTATTTGTATGTAAAGATGGTAATATGGCCCCCAATCTGATTTTTCCTGATAAAAAAATAATTTACAATCATTTTCACCAAAAGTCTAATTATTTCAAATCATAAATTTAATTATTCAGTAGAATCTAAATTAAAAATATAAATAAAAATCAGGATTTTAAAAAAATACTAAGTTTTCAAAAAATTTCCAAAATAACAGGATAGAGGAATATATGTATAATATAAGCGCCTCTCCCCCCCTGTGGGACAGACCCACGAGGTATGAATAAAAAATCAAGCTATTATCAGCGAAAATCTCCAGCAAATCCTCCTTATGTGCAGTGCCCTCTAAAAAACTCATTGCCATAGAAAAATCGAAACTATTATTACGAGTCACCACTTATAAATTTATTATTAAATTATTTCTTTACTATCAAAATTTGTCAATTCTACTAAAAAAAATAGTTGATTTCTAATCGTATTACCGAAATTGAAACCTTGTGATGGCCAACTGCCCCCCCCCCTAGGAAAACTCCTTAACTACGCCAATCCTTATGTGCCTATGATTCATAACTTTACACTATTTCAGCCAAAATTCTCCTCTTATGTAGTCAAAGATGTGGCTTTAGCAATATTTATAAGTAACACCATTATTTTTAGTGACTACAGACAGCATAAAGGGGCGACTGTGGGTCAGTGGCTAGAGTATTGGGTCGCTGACTCGGAGATCACTGGTTCGAGACCGAGTCTCGGCAGATAGATATTTGCAGTCGCCTCCTCTTGGAAAGTAATGGCAACCTACCAAGAGTATAATTGCCTAGTAACCTCTCCAAATTAGCCGTTCGGAACCGGCGTTAAAAAGTAGGTCCCGTATATCTGTGTAAAACAACTAAACACACTCAGCACAGGTATATGTGGAGAGGCGCCGACACCCGTTTCGGGTATGGCACTCGAAGAATACAGACAGCATAGACGGTCCTCTCCCATTATTAAGGAGTTCGTCACTATTTATCCATCTTTCCCTTAGAATGTCCATATTTTCTCGAGACCCAATCGGGACATACGAACAGAAAAAAAAAACGACAAAAACTATTAGATTCTTTCATCATATATTTCAATCGTTATTACAATTATATAACATAACTACAAGACATAATTATGGCTAATAGCCATACAGTCGAAAATTGGTTCAATGGTTCAATCCATCTGGAAAAGTCAAAACTTTTCTTTCAGTTAAACTTAAACCGGGACAGTTAACTATCCCGACAGAATTTGTCTGGACACCGGGACCAGAAAGTTAAAACCGGGACAAATTCGGAAAAACCGTGACGTATCGATACCCTACCGTAGAACCATAATACCTGCAAAACCAGAGTGATATGCATATTTGTTGCATTGTTTATGTGTTGACAACAAACCATAACAAATTATTAGATAATATAGGTTTATCTTTCGGCTAATTGCTCCACGAACATATACATATAATACTTAACTTCGGCCAATAAAAAAAGTGTTTTTGCAGTGCACGTGTAAAGTTTATGAAAAATGTCAAAAATTGGTTTCGGCAGATCCCCATACTTTTTAAGATTCTTTGCGGCAAATATTTGACATAATATGCAGTATAATAAATCATAATAAAGTCTGTAAGAAGGTGTCCATTTTACCACCTTTCTCTTTACTTATTGTCTTTATTAGTACCTAATCTCTTATTTAAAAATTTAATATGATATTCAGGGACAAACTACATTTTACAACAAGAAGGGACGACAAACAAAATGTTTCAAATCTGCACTTCCAGGAGGAAATTTAATGGAACTTCAATCTAATTGTTTTAAAACAATTTTGGATTGTATATGGGATGAAGAAAAAGAAACCATTTATGTCCTTGATGTTATTTTCTGGCGTGGACAATCCTATGAAAATAATGAAGTACGCTTTAAATTTAATTCATATTATTTAACTTATTAATGTATAAATTAAAAGGTATATAGGTATACATATATAAACATAAAGTAAGGAAAATTTTTCAAAACTTTAGAAACTTTTTAAAATTTAAAATAAAAATACTAGGTAGATTTCAAAAAATATTATTACTGTGCTTTTCGAGAATTAAATAGAGAGTATAATAATTTGAAATACTCTGGTATAATAGTAAGGTAGGAGAAAATTAAGTACCTTAAAATTCTCTCAAATGCCATACCACATTACCAGAATAACAAGAGTATATAATTTTATATTTAAGCCTGTTGTATTTTTTGAGAATACTCGTTCTACTTGTTTAATGGAACGTCTCAACAATATTTTACTTAATTCTTCGATTGGTCTTGAATGTTCTTGGCACCAAATTCTTCAGACTTAAAATGAATTAATTTTTTACCTGACTACGGCGAAGCCAAAAGGAGGGTTATTGCTTATATTATATTGAATAAAGTGTATAATAATTTGGAGAATTTCAAGGTAACTTTCCCCTTATCATTTTCACAATAAAATAATTGTATAATAAAACGATAATTGTTTCATTTTATTAAATTAAACAATCATGAAATATATATATTAATTAGATACGGAATGCCCAGCAGCCTAGAGCTAGCGGTCATTCAGAGAGTACTGGGTACTAAATGATCGCTATTCTAACCTGAATGAGTATTTAATTCCGACTCTATGCTAAAAAAAACAATTGTAATATTTATAAATCAACTGAAAATGAATCCAAGGCCTTCTCAAACTTTTCCGAGTCGCGGCGCCTTTTTTCAATAAAGATTTTTCCATGGCGCCCTACCCTAAATAAAAGTATGTCTAATCGTAAGTAAGAGATAAAAAAAATTAGCTTCTCACTTGGTTTTTGTCTATTTAGTCAATAAATAAATAAGTTATTAATCACAAAAATAAAAGCTTCAACAGCTTCATTACTGGAAATAAATAATTTGAAATAAAAATAAATATCTGTAGGAGTTATTAATTATTATTTTTTTTAATTTTTGCTTTCTTTAGTGTTTGTTTTGGGTTGAGAAATGTCTGAAACTGAGAAATGTTCATTCGTTCATGTCATATGTTTATTGGGATTTTTATATATACCCACGTTAGCGAAAAATCGAAAGGTCGTAGAAAGTTCATTCATAATATCTAATGTCGATCTGTCTAGATTCCCATAATCCACGATAATTCAAAAACGTAAAGACATTATTGTTTTTTGTCGGTCCGGATTCCCTATTATTATCACTAGTCAAGAACGCAGAATCGTTCAGTTCGTTCTAGTGCCAAAAAATGTGTATTTTTAAATCGATAATCCCACCAAAGGCTTCATTTGCGCGAAATACACGATTTTCTAAAATTCAACACCCCTACGCGCTTAAACTAGATACTAATCGAACAAACGCATTCGCCAATTCATTTATCCCTATGACATCTAGAGACTGGAACTCTCTTCCCCCGACCGTCTTTCCAGCAACTTATAACCTTCAATCTTTCAAGACCAGCATCCACAGATACCTTCGACTGCTACCCAACCCCTAAATCTCCCCTTATCTTCACGTTACAAGGGTCCACCACGGACTACAGAGGTTGTACCTTCTTGGTGCAACTTCTTCTTGTATCAATATCATTATAAAAAAAAAATTATTTGATCACACACGTAGTTAGATAAAGAGAGAGATTTTCAATTTGTTGGATTTAAGGTACCTGAAAAAAATGCGGCGCAAAGTTTGGGAACCTCTGGATTAAACAATAGGACACTCCCCGTATAGCACAGAGAACTAAATAAAACCCAAATGCAACTTTTTTGATTGGTTGAATTATAGTCATTATATAGTTTTATTTAGGTTGAATTACGGTTTCAAAACGGTAGTTATGTCTCGTTTTTTCCGTTTTGCAACTATTTTGTATTATATTATATTAAATTATAGTCGCAAAGATTATAAAGCAACCGTTATAAAAAGGTTGTCGCCAACATTTTTGTCACCGATTTGCAACTGTTTATTTATAATTTTATATTTCTTTGATTTTATTAATATAATGAATAATTACACAATTCTTTAATAATATACAATAATCAACATTATATATATATATATATATGTTCAGTGAGGCTTCCGCGGATAGATTCTATGTCATTAGAGGTTTTTCGGGTTTCTCCGCGTGGGTTTGAGAGTTTTACTTTACTTTATATATAATGTTGATTATTGTTCTTTATTAAAGAATTGTGTAATTATTCATTATATTAATCAAATCAAAGAAATATAAAATTATAAATAAACAGTTGCAAATCGGTAACAAAAATGTTGGCGACAACCTTTTTGTAACGGTTGTTTTATAATCTTTGCGACTATAATTTAACGATAATACAACACAGTTTCAAAACGGAAAACAACGAGACATAACTACCGTTTTGAAACCGTAATTCAACCTAATTAAAACTATATAATGACTATAATTCAACCAATCAAAAAAGTTGCATTTGGGTTTTATTTTGACCTCTGTGCTAACGGGTCTCTATTTGATTCGATATTATAAAATAAACAACTCTGCTACTCTCGCCAAGTCAACCTTTTAATACTTTCTTGATTTTTCTCTTTTTTTCCAGACTACATTACGTTTTTTTTGGATTCAGAGTATATTTAATGATATACCGGCATTGCAGATAGTTCATGAAAACAACCGTTTTAAATTTGATAATGTAAAACGAGGTCATTGTGATCCTTATCAACTTAACATTTTATTACATAATGCACGTTATGAAATTGAAGGAATGCTCTTTTATCACAAGAATTTAAAATATACGGCTGGTGAGAGTCAACTCGTTAAATGGGCATTAAGATGGATGTCTTTTGGACTATTTGGATTGCCTGGTCCACAAGGACCGCTAAATACAACTCCAGAACAGTATATTCAGACGTGGAATAAAAATCGACAAAAAAAACACATAATGAAAGCGGATCGGCACCAGATGAAAAATCCTCCGGGTGTGAATGATTTGGACAGGGCCCCAACTGTGTGTTGAAGGCTGCTTGCTACTACTAGTTTTCGTTAATTATTTATTAATTGGAAGGAAAAGAATCGAACTAATTTTTTTTATATTTACAAAAAAAAAACTAACTAATACTGTTTTACATTTTAATAGGGCTTATGTTAAAAAAATACATTATTATTTATAAAATTTGACGACTATCATGTAAATTTTTTCAATAAAAACATTTATTTCTTGATATATGATTTACTTATTTTATATTTTTTGACGAAAATAAAAATAACATTTTTTTAATGAGCTCCAGTACTGGATTTAGGCTAGGCTATTCCGTGCGGTGCACGGGGCCCTCGTCTGAAAGGGCCCTTTCCACCAACCCATTTCTGTATCTGTGCATTTAAATACAAAATTAAACTACTGTCACATGCTAGTTTTCACAAAGAGAAACAAAGAGGTTGTCCTCTGCTTGATGCATCAAGCAGAGGACAACCTCTTTGTTTCTCTTTGTGAATCAACAACTCTGCTACTCTCGGCAAAACAAAAACTTTTCAATTACATGCTAGTTTTGTTTCAAAATTCCTAACCTAGTAGTCTAAGATTCCAACTTAGGTCGACCTTCACCTATCGAGTTTCCTAATGAAATTATAATAATATTTTGATAATATAATGTATTAAAAAACAAAACTTGATAGGGACGACATCCAATTCTCCTGCTTAGCTATTTTTAATACAGAAATTAAAATTTTGGGTCGCCATATTTTTTCCCTGCATAAGTCCAGGTAGACAGGGAATCAGCAAGTAACTTATAATTAGTATTTGATATTATAGAGTTTCCTTTATTGTTATATCTGAAAATGTAGATAAACTTATAGCGAATTAATTAATTAATTTTATTTATTTTTGTTTAATTTTTTATCAAAAATAGCTACTCAGGGAAATTGATTGTCGGTCCTATCAAGTTTTGTTTATTAATACATTATATTATCAAAATATTAATTTCATCAGGAAACTCGATAGGTGAAGGTAGACCTAAGTCGGGATCTTGTACTATAGATTCTATATTTAATATTTAATACTGCATTTCATTAAAAAATCAAACTCTACTGGACCAATTTTCTATTTATTTTTTAATCGACGCGAAATTTTGTCCTTTTTAATTAATATAGAATGGTTATTTACAAAAAATGTACCTTTTTCGAGTTATAAGCGAAAAATTGGAAAAAGTTTTAAAATTTCGAGATTTTTCTGCCACCAAATGTTATCCCTCAACCTTTCGAGGTCATAAACTTAGATTTGGCATATCCACACCATACCAAACGATCCTAAAAAAATATTTTCCCGCAATTAATATAAGCTGAACCACCTTTTGAATTCTCTTTATACTGGGCAGTTTAAATAATGAAAAAATCAAAAGCACAAAAAAAATATTTGATAGACTTTGCAATCCCACCTCGACCATATAAATTAATTCACTGTAACAAAAGTCCGAGGTCAAAACCCCCAGGAACTGGACTATATATGTGATATTGATAGTGCCTGTTGCCTGGGGGGTCCTTGGAGAATTCTCGCACTGATGAATTCTCAAAATTTTCTTACGAAAACGGTTCTTTTACCACTTTCTTTCTCAAATGACCTCTCCGAACTAGCAAAGAGAAGAACTAATGTCTGCATCGGCAATGATTCCCAAACCTCGAGGTCGTACCCGAAGTTTAAGGACAATGAATGGGTGAGAGAAGCAGTAATTGAAACCCCAGGGCAAACGAGTTGCAACACTCTGAATGAGTAGTCCAATGTTTCTCAACCTTTTCTAAAGCGAAAAACCCTAAAGCACTTATATTTATTTCTGAGGAACCCTCTAGCACTAAAATATGTAATATTTAATTTTTCATCAAAATATCAACATCATGCTACTTTAATAGCTTCCAAATATATCATATCTCCGCCGATGATGGTGTTGCCACATTTTAAAAATTAGCTAGATTTTGGGGAAATTGGGTACAAAAAACGTGCATTTTAACCAAACATTTTTATTTTCATGAATAATATTTAGCTTAGAAAACAGGAAGATGCTGGTGAAGACATATGTATGGAGCATGTACGGGTGTGAAACCAGGACAATTGGAGAAGCGGAGTCAAAAAGACTGGAAGTTTTCGAAATGTGGTGCTACAGAAGAAAGATGAATATCAAATGGATGGATAAAATTACAAATGAAGAAGTTCTTGAAAGTATCGGAGAAAGAAGAACCTTGTGGAAGAGTCTGAGGAAGAGAAGAGGTCAGATAATGGAGCACACACTGAGACATGGGGGATTGCTTGGAGAGGAGTTGAGAAAGAAAAGGGAGGGGAAGGTGATCAAAATATTTCGACCAAATAATTGGGGATATGGGATGCGAGACATTTAGATAGGTCAAACAGCTGGCGGGGGACAGAGCCGAGTGGAGACAGGTGGTTTCGTCAAACCAGTCTTAGGACTGTATACTCAATGATGTTGATGATGATGAATAATATTATTTTTAAATTTTTTTGCTAAAGTCATTGGGATACCCATATGCCCCTTTCGGATCGGACAGGTTTTTTTTCTACATATTCAATGTTTACTCATAAATAATATTCTCATCTATTTGAAAAAACAATATTATTTAAAACGTCATTAATAACAAAATAATAATAAAACAATTAAAATAATGTTTTCATTTTGCTACTAATGTAACGTAATCGTTGTATTATAAGAAAGTTAAGGAATTTCAGAGAAAGAAAATGGTATCAATGACACAAAAATGTTCACCGCATTCTTAAATATCAATGGTTTTATTTGACTATAAGGTAATACTTAGACTCTAAATTTACTATTTTTATCTTTACATGACAAATTTTTTGAGGGGTGATACTACTAACTACTATTTTTGTTTTTCCATGTTTTTTTTATTGATTTCTAGGCGCTGGTGACCCGAAACCTCCCTTTGTGGAACCCAGATTGAGAAACACTAGAGTAGTCGAACTGTTTTCTGAATTTTTATTTAGGGCCTCCACATCTCCCCTTATAGCCCTCTGATCCTCCCACTCAGAATCCGATTGAGGGGCTCAGGGTGTTGCCACAGCACAACGGTGTGAAACCTTAGTATGCTGCGATCAAGAATAAAATAATAATAACAACAATATTATATCTTCATAAATTTCAAAAATATATAAAATAACAATCATTAGTGTTCTTGAGCAGTAGTGTCGTTCAGGCACTGGTTTTGGCTACATAATTTCCAAAATTTTCCAAGGAGGACTCCCTGATCCTCCAGGCCCCCTCGAATTTCAGCGTTCCAGCAGGTCTCAATTTCCGATGAAACCACTGTTCCTGAGTTATCATGGGTAGCTGAATTCAGTCACTCAGGAAGAAAAATATAAATACGCAGAAAAATAAAATAATGCTTAAAAAAAATTTCATCATTTCATATTCACAGTAAAACCTGTGTAACCTGTTCGGATTTCAATTTGTTCGGATTAGCCGAAAGCAGCTTCAACAATTGAAGATAACACTGATATCAAGTGAAAGATTAAGTGATATTTTGTGTGTTTCTATTATTATTTCATTGTTTTTGCAAAGTGATTAACCTAAAGAATTTGAATAACCAACTTTTACCGTTTATCAAACCTGGATGACATAACTATGTACATACATTTACACTTTGCTAGGTATGCTAACTGTACGTCTTTGTTGATTTTTCAACTAATTATGTAAAATAAGGTTATGGTTATAATGCAGAATATATACTTAATTGTTTTATAAATAAATAAATAAGTTTCTTTTTTTGGGTTCGGATTTCCGGAGTTCGGATTTGAGGGTCACTGTATTTCTAAACACAGTAAACAGAAAAAAGAAGTGATTTCATTACTTGCCCAGCTTACAGACTAATACCAAAATGACTCTCTTTGAATTCTTCTCCATTTCAGTTCATAAAAATAATTTCAGCCCACTTTCTTCATCTACAATTTATTTTAAAATAAATTGAATGTTAATCTCTTTATCAAAAAATTCAAGACTGAAACTTTTCTCGTTGACAATAACAAATAACAAATCTGCTACCAAAGTTTTTGTTTAACAATAAATCACAGTTGATACAATTCGGGCCTGTTGGGATATCGTGCACCTACACACAATTCAGCCATTCAGTTGTGACACTAAGTGAATCAATAAAGAAAATAGATAACTAGAGATAAACAAACGGCTTCTACTTTTCTTGCGTATCTGTAGACGATGTCCTCCGAATGCCTTCTCGGGGATGAAGTCTGGGCCCCGGATCTGACGGTATTCCCCTTGCTTTCATCCGTCTTATTCTTCCTGTCATCCTGCCAATTATAACTAAAATCTTCAACGTACTAATTCACCTCTCCTTCTTTCCCCTCCTGTTGGAAATCTGCCAAGGTTACCCCCATACCTAAAAATCAATAAACCCCGGATCTTGCTCCGATTACAGGCTCATAAGTGTTCTCCCCTGTTATCTCTAAAGTCTTTGAAAAAATATTATACTCCCAGATAATGGGACACATTGACCGAACTCATTTTTCTTATCCCATTCCAGTCAGGTTTCCTGCCCCGGGCACAGTTGTGCAACTGCGCTTCTGAAGGTCACCAACGACTGCAGGGCAATTATAGAAGAATCTGGATCCGCCATCTTGGTGCTCCTTGATTTTAAAAATGCTTTTGGCTCTGTCGATCATAGCATCCTAGTTCGTAAACTGCATGACCTAGCGGGGTTCTCTGAGATTGCTTCCTGTAGACTGATCTTCTCCTATCTGTCAGGGCGAAGCCGGTGGGTCGAGACGGGTGGTGAGGCCTCCTCCTCTAGAGCTCTTACACGCGGTGTCCCCCAGGGCGGGGTTTTATCTCCCTTGCTTTTCTCCCTATTTATCAATGATCTTCCTGAAGTTCTCCGCCACTGTAGATACCATCTCTTCGCCGATGATCTTCAGATCTATTCCCACCCAGGACACGTCGACAGTAGGCTTTCTGTTTGAAAAAAAATTAATACCGACATTGAATCGATCTCCATGTGGTCTACCGTGAACGGATTGATGCTCAAACCCCGCGAAGACACAGGCGATTGCGCCATTATCCTCCCGTGATCAGGGAGTGATTCCCTGCGGTGAATGTCTGTGGCACAGACATCCCCTACTCCGAACATGTCAGAGATCTTGTGCATAGTCATTAACTCTAGATTGGACATGGAGTGACCATGTTGAGTCTGATCTGTAAAAGAGTATACGGTTCGTTGTATCTCTCTCCTGAAAAATGGCCCACGCAACACCTGTCTGGCTGCGCCGTAGACTTGTCCTCGTATTATTATTACCCCACTTCTTGAATGGAGAGGTCGTCTACTACGGCCTCGACAGCGTTTCTCTCCACAGGTTAATCGGTGGCACGCTTAATTCGTGCATAAGATACATCTACGACTCGGCACATATGGATCATGTTTCTGAGAAAGCAGTAGAGGTATTAGGCTTCAGCCCCTTCCTAACCATCTAAAGTTTAGGTACCTGAGGTTTGTCCATAGGGTCCTTTATATCAGGGCCTCCCTCCTACCTGCCTGGCGGAACTACTTACCCCTGGTCCTTCAATAGAGATCAAGAGCCTTGGTATGCCCGCGACACCAGACTGTCCCTCAGATCGAGGTCATTTGAGATCACAGCCCCACGACTGTGGAACTCAATGCCCTCTGCCCTAAGACAACCATCCTCTGCTGCCCGCTTTCTGCGTGGACTCACTGAAGCCCTATCAAAGCTAATGCTATAGCCTCTAACTTATATTTTATATTGTGTAATTTATATTTTGTAATATACTTATACTTTGTGCTTCTATTTTGTATTTTATATTTTGTATTTTTTTACGTTTTGTTCTTGTTTCTTGTATTTTTGTATCTAATTTATATTTCTAAGCCTTTCTTTGTATTGTTAATCTCTATATTTGTCAGTTTCTTTTTTCTTTTTTTGATTGTACACTATAAGGGTCTACTCTGACCTATGTACATAACATCATTAATAAATAATAATAATAAACAAGGGGTTTAGTTTTCATTCAGATGAGGAACAAGAAACATGAACACAAGATAGAATTTCTTCAATTTCATGATTTTTAAGGCTCGTTACAATCTCGGCAAAGATTCCGTCATTTTTCATATCTAATACATAAATAAGCATAAAAATTTCTTGCGTTACGTGACGTAACGTAACTCATGAATTTTTATGCTTATTCGCTCGGTGGAAGTGTAACTAGTCGTTAAGCGACATTAGTGAATATACCTATAGAAGAGAAGAATATTAAGGAGTGGATATAAATAACAGTTGGGCTGAAAAGTTCATAGGCTAGCATTGAAATTTTTTTCGATAGAATTTGATTTTATTATTCAATATAGTTCCATTCGCGGGCGATACAACGATTATACCGGTCATACAATTTGTCGATACCATTTTTATAATACCATTTGTCTTTAGCCTCAAAATAGGCTTCAGTTTCTTCGATTACCTCTTCATCGGCGTAAAATTTCTTTCCAGCGAGCATCCGCTTGAGGTCTGAGAACAGGAAAAAGTCACTCGGGGTCAGATCTGGAGAATACGGTGGATGCGGAAGCAATTCGAAGCCCAATTCTTGCAATTTTGCCATCGATTTCATTGACTTGTGACACGGTGCATTGTCTTGATGAAACAGCACTTTCTTTTTCTTCAAATGAGGCCTATTTTCCGCGATTCCGTCTTTTAAACGCTCCAATAACGCTACGTAATAGTCGCTGCTTATGGTTTTTCCCTTTTTAAGATAGTCGATGAATATTATACCATGAGTATCCCAGAATACTGATGCCATAACCTTGCCAGTCGACTTTTGCGTCTTTCCACGCTTTGGAGTCGGTTCATCACGTGCAGTCCACTCGGCTGACTGTCGATTGGACTCCGGTGTGAAATGATGGAGCCATGTTTCATCCATCGTCACATATCGACACAAAAATTCGGATTTATTACGATTGAACAGCTCCAAACACTGCTTCGAATCATCGATTCGTTGTTGTTTTTGGTCGTTTGTGAGCTCGCGCGGCACCCACTTTGAACAGAGCTTTCTCATATCCAAATATTCATCCACGATATGACCAACACGTTCCTTTGATATCTTTAGGGTCTCAGCTATCTCAATCAACTTCACTTTACGGTTATCAAAAATTATTTTGTGGACTTTTTGATGTTTTCGTCGGTAACTGCCTCTTTGGGGCGTCCACTGCGTGCATCGTCCTCGGTGCTCATTTCGCCTCGTTTAAACTTAGCAAACAACTTTCCTACGGTTGATTTTGCTGGGGCAAAGTCCGAATAATGTTTATCAAGACAAACCTTGGTTTCAACAGTATTTTTTCGCCAAAAAGCAATGCTTTATTAACACACGAAATTCCTTTTATCCATTTTTTCAAAGTACTAAAAGTTCTTTCACTAAAAATGCTATAACTCAGATACTAATAGTGCAACAGCTGTCAAATTTATACACGCGTCTTTTGAAGGTTGGGGCTAACTAAAAATCATATGGATTTGATACTAGTGGCGCCATTTATGTGTTAGCCTACGAACTTTTCAGCCCGCCGATATATATATATATATCGAAATTTCCAAAGGATCTTTTAATTTTTTCAAATTATTATCCGTTATTTCAAATATTTCTATAAAAAACATTTTTTGTTTTGAAAAGTAAATTGGTTCTCTAAATGAAATAAAATTGTGGAATACTTTCAAGGGTCAATTAAAATGAATGATTTTCCGAAAAGGGCGCCGATAGAAGGTTTGAAGTCCCTGTCTGGTATATCTTTCAGTTCAAGCAGGTCAAAGACAAGTCTAGGCGAATTTTAGTCGTATAAAAATTGTTCTCGCTGAGTAACTATTATTATAAAAAGAGAATCTTTGGACTAATCCATTTATAAGAACTCTCAATCAATATATAAGATCGGAAATAACTAAGTATGCAATAGACATTAATTCATAGCTTGCTAGAATTAATTTCTGACTCCTACCATCACTCACACAAAGCTGTCCGTTTGGGGCGAAGGTTCCAAAATATATTTTTAAAAAATCTTATGTTAAATTTGAAAAATAACAAAAATGATGCCATATTCGATGAAATTTGCAAAAAAAAGCAAAAATGAAATACAATTTCAAAAAATGAAATTAGTTTTTTGGACAGCACCTCCTGGTTGGAAAGTCACCAAACGCTTGTATATATTATATGTTGCAGTAAAATCCCGTTTTTAGTAAGAACGCGTTTCCAGTGAATACCTTTATGGCAACTAGAGTTTACTGATGTTGGTTGAGTTTGGTTCAAAGATCTAGAATCTTCATTTTTGACCTTCCGCCTCATTTAGGGTGTTTATTTTCAAAATATTTTAAACGAAAATATCAAAAATTACGTCCTCTGCAACTTTAAATCTAATTTTTGACATTTTTGTTGGAAGTTCAAAATTGAAGATTCTAGACCTTTGAACCAAACTAACCAGCGTCAGTAAACTCTAGTTGCTACAAAAAGTATTCAGTGAACACTCGTTTTAACTAGTAAGAACCCGTTCTTACTAAAGCACGGATTTTACTTTAACATTTATATATATATATATATATGTATATATATATATATGTTCTTCTCTTAATTAAGTGTTGCATGACAGCAGAGTTTGGGAACCGGTGTTCTATTATTTTATTTTAAGTCATGTTACAATGAAAATTTTTTGGGTAAAAATTTATTTCCCACTTTTAAGACCGGTTTGAAATAAAAGCATTTTTTTTAATATATTTTTATTCGATTATTTAGAAATTGTTGCGATTTTGATGGATCGGAACAAAAGAACTATATTCGACTTTTTCTAATTTATTTTCGATTGTCAATAATGAAAAGTCATTGGACTGTAATCAAATTAACCTGAGCCGTTGCTTTGGAGGCGCAGCGGGTGTCTCTGCACCCTGGGAACCGTTTACTTTTGTTTGATTGCCGATTGCTCATCTTCAGCTTGAAAAATTATTATTGTCAAATTAGACACATTTATTTTCTTCTATCGATTTCCAGTTGCATTTTTCGGTTCAAGCGGGAGCCCAGTCATTCAATTCAATTGTCCTGTATAATGCATTATATAGTTTACAGGAAACAGCTAGGTATTAAGAAAACGATTAAAAAACAAACAAAAAAGAAAAAACAGAACTATTTTTAGAAATTTAGTAATAATAATCAAAGAAATGAAATATTATTCTGTCCTAATTCGAAAACACGTGGCCGAAGTAATCGATTCACTAGATAGTATTTTTACTTTATCCAATGCGAAGCATGGGTAAAGATATTGTAATCGGTCTCGCAGCAAGCGCGACTTCAAAGGGTCCTCAGGTAAAGACTACGGAACCCATGGACTTCAATTAGATTGAATTTTAGCACGTGACGGTTTTGCCAAAAATTACCTTGGGTCTCATCGAGAGGCCAAAAAGTGCGATTTTTTCAGGAAGTGCGTGCGGATGGATATTATCGTTTTTTTTGGTCCACGATTTTTTCCACACCTTTAAGCCGATTGAAATGAAATTGAAAACCTACCATTATTTTAATAAAATGAAGCGCTGATTAGTTTTTGGTACATGTCGGCCGACAAACATTAGTACTTTATTTCAGTATTTTTTTTAGTTTTTTCTAAACATTTTGAAAACGACTTAACCAATTTTGATGAAATTTAATATCCTAATTAAGTACCTTGAGGACCACAAAAAGGTCAAATAAAGTTTTTAGTAAAACAACTGAAGCTTGAGTTGTTTACCAAAAAAGAATTTTGTCTTTTTGATTTTAAGTCGATTCCTCCACGTTTTCAGTAGAGGTTGCCATTAATAGTCAAAACATCAAATATGGAATGCAATAAGGTTATTTCTCTAGTATTAGATGAGAATCGATTGTTATTTTTGATTTTAAGCCGATTTCTCCATGTCTTCAGCAATGGTTACCAATAATAACCGAAACGTCAAAAATCCAATGTAGAATTGTTATTCCTCAAGTAATAGATGAGAATCGATGCCTATTTTTGATTTTAACTCGATTTCTTCAAGTCTTCAGCAATGGTAACCAATAAAAACCGAAACGTGAACCATTCAATGTAGAATGGTTATTCCTAAAGTAATAGATGATAATCAATCGCTATTTTTGAATTTAAGTCAAAATGGACTGAAATTAGCAAGTGATATCTGATTAATAATAAAGGAATAAACATATTAGTATTTCATATGACTTTGGATAAAGTTTAGCAACGATCCGTGTCAGTTTTTTTTTTGTTTAGAAATGTCCGAAAAATTAATTTAATGTATCAATCATTTGATCTGTCTTTCTATGTTTTTTCTTTGATATCTGGATTCCAATACTCAAAATAACTCAGAAATAAAAAATGCAAAATTAGTTTTGATGCCAAAATATGTGTGTATTTTCAAAACGAACAAATGTTTAGACTTAGGCCTTTCAAGCTTCACAATATCCAAAAAAAAGTAGAACATTCGAAAAAATCGAATTCTTAAAAGCTCTTTAAAATTTACTAAAAATGTTTGTGGTATAAGCTGCAAATTCGTTTCTGAATTTCAGTTACATACAGTACATCCCTACGCGCTTAAATACACCCCTACGCCCTTAAATTGGATAAAATCGAAAAAACGCATTAACCAATTCGTTTATTCCTATGACATCTAGAGACTGAATCTCTCTTCCTCCGACCGTCTTCCCAGAACCTTCAATCTTTCAAGACCCACATTCAAAGATACCTTCAACTCCTACACAATCCCTAAATCTCTTCTTATTTTCACAATACAAAGGTCCATCGCGGACTACAGAGGCTGTACCTTTTTGGTGTAAATTCTTCTTGTATCAATATCATCATCATCATTGAGTATACAGTCCTAAGACTGGTTTGATGCAACAATCCGTCTCCACTCGAATCTGTCCCCGCCAGCTGGTTTGACCTCTCTAAATGTCTGGCATCCCATATCCCCAATTATTTGGATGAAATATTCTAATCTGGGTCTTCCCCTTCCCCTTTTCTTTCCCACCTCCCCTCCAAGATATCCCTAAGCAGTCCCTCATGTCTCAGTGTGTGCCCCATCATCTGACCTCTTTTTTTCTTCTTCAGACTCTTCCACAAGGTTCTTCTTTCTCCGATTCTTCCAAGAACTTCTTCATTTGTAATTTTATCCATCCATTTGATATTCATCATTCTTCTGTAGCACCATATTTCGAATCAATATCAATATCATTATAAATAAAGTTTTCTAGCTCAAACCATTCACTGACCAAAAGCTTGAAAATCAGCGAAATTTGCAGAGAAAGGTAAAGAGTCTTGGAAAAAGTTTTCATTTGTTCCTCCAAGCTACTTTATATATTTTTTAAGAATTTAACCCAAGAATCTTCAAAACAACAATTATAATCATTAAATGAATTTATAAGTAAAAGTAAAAAACAAAATAATGGTCCCTAACAAAGGATAAATTTCCATCAGAGAATGTATTTTGTTTGTAATTGAAATTTTATATATAATAAATTTGAAGTTTTCTTTTTGCAATGGACTCTCATTTCTTCCTTATGACTTATGACGTTATGACCGACAAATTAAACCGAATTTGATATCTAAGCATTTTGAGATTCGGCTGTCTGTTTAAATTCATGGCCACTTAATATGATTTAATGAAATCGATTATGTAAGATTGGATTTTAATTAAAAAATTGAAAAAAAGATGACTGACAATAGAAGAAGGGAAGCCTTTAGGTTCTATGTCCAGTTAGCGAACTGAACCTAATCTTTCGAAAATTTATCCCTTGTTATGGACCATTTTTTTCTTTACTTTTACTTATAAATTCATTTAAGGTAGTTGTTTCACCATATGGGTTTTCTTAGGATTTTTTTGAAATTTAGAAAGATTATTATTTAAATACTTCTGCATCAATTGGTGGCAAAACGAAATTTATAAACAATATAGTTCCGGAGATATTAAATTCCAAAGATAGAGTTTTTCAGACTCTTATACATTGCACTATACGGGATATCGGAAACTTTACATACATATTTAATTATAATTAAGAAACTCTTCTTACCATTGTAATAAAAAACTAAACCAACATTAAACAATAACTAATACATTTTTTTCAGAAAATTTTAATTCATAGTTACAACACAGTTTCTGAGATAATAATTAATAAATAATGTAACATGTATAAAAAAACAAGCTGGCTACAACGCATTTATTTAATCTAAAAAGTGGGTTAACTTTAGTAATTTTTTGACGTTTTTTCGCTTCAGCTGTTGTCGCAACAGCTTTCAATGGCTTATTAAGAACTTTTTTGTTTTATAAATCTCCCTTTATAATGTACTTTATCTGAAATTTCTATGATAAAATATATACAAGCTCGGACAGTGCTGCCAGATGTATCAAACGAGCACGGGATTGGCTAGAGTGGTACATAAACAGCAAAAAGTTTTGGGCTTATGATTTATGAATCCTTATTATCTGTTCTATATACACTAGCATTAACTTTTTGCTAGTATTCTCGCGAAACAACTATCTTAATAGTTATTGTTGTTGTTTTGAAGATTCTTAAAACTATATAAAGTAACTTGGAGGGTCAAGTGAAAAAAAGGGTCTGTATCTTTCTCTGAAAATTTCGGTGATTTGCATCCTTTTTGGCCCGCAGTGGAGATATCCTACCTGAGATCCAACCCGAAATGGATCTAAACCGTAGATAATATGATTTTTTACATAATCAAACTGTACTCGTAATGTAGAGGGAGGGGGTCTAGAACCGGGGGTAGAACCGGACTCACCCGCCGCCTACTCAAACTCAATTACTAAACTCGAGAAACCTGCCCCCAACGAATTGTCCATTTCAAGAGAAATCTCTTTATGCTATGTTGTTGAATCAGCCGAAAAATCATTCAAATCCATTCAATTTTGTTAAGGAAGAATGCTTTTGGGTTCTTGGTGAAACATTTTAAATAAAGTAAAGAAATTTTAAAAAGTTGATGCGTACAAAGCTTACTTGATGTATTGTTAATCGTTCTATTGTTTATATTTATATTGATATGTTTGTTGATGTTATTGAAAATAAATGTTTTTGAATAAGATTACGAGTATTAATTAATATGATCGTAATAAAGTTTCTTAAATTTTTCAAAAAATTTTCTTTACTTCAAATCCATTCAGTTTAAGTGGTTTATGAAGATATGATTCCACTATCTAGCGAAAGCAAAAAAGGCTATGGGCGATCAATCCTCCATCCGAAAACGCTTATCTATGAAGGGGTGGCTTGGTGGATAGATGTCTTTTAAGAGATAGATGCGAAAAACGAGCGAAGAACATCAATTGAGTTGATTTGATCCCGAAAAATTTAACATATGCTCACTTGAATGACTAAATTTGATCATTTTTCATCTTCTTTAACTTGTAAAAAATGTCATTCTTTCTGGTTCTAAATTTCCGGAATCAATCCTTCAAAAGCCAGATTCACCTCTAGATCATCCCCTTAAATTAACTCTTTTTTTAGAGAATACACGAGATACAATCACGTTTTAAGGTTCAGTTCAAAAGTAAAACGGATACCTAATAGTCTATATGAGACATTCCAAGCCAAATCGGACGGTTTGAAAATTTTTTGATTTCCTTCAATTTTTGACATTTTTTAGCACCCATCAAAAAACTCTTCCTGGTAAATTTTGAAATTTTTTTTGATCACCGGTTTAAAAGATATCGAATTTTGGATTTTCGCTCATAACTTTTTCAAAAATGGTCCAAATTCAATTTCTTTTTTTGTTGAAATTTTTGTTTTTTTACATACTTTTTAGAATAAAAAAATACAAAAAAATTATTTAAATTATATCCAAACGCATCCCATTCGATCGCAAACCCAAAGGTCGAAAATAATTTTCTTCTTCACTCCAGGGCGCAACCACAATAAGGCCTATAATATGTCTATAATATAAAAATCTTTTCTTCGTTCCCTAATTTAATTATTCAAAGTGTTTTTATATGCGATTTTTGAATTTGAAATTTTTAATCTTGTTTTTGGAACTGTATGTTCTCTTCGATTTTTTTGATAATTTTTTATTTTAAACTTCTATTGATTCTACAAATTTTAAGACAGGGTTGATAGTGGTCTTATGATAATTAGTAATTTTTTTTCGATTTTTGAAAATTTTGAAAAAATTTTATTCACTATTAACCATATTAAAAGAACTTTTTGGTATTGAGATCTTTTTTTTTAGTTATTTTGAATTGATTTTTATCGTTAACAGGTGTTGAAAATTTTGAAGTATTTTAGTTTGTGGAAAGAAAATCAAAATCAAAAATCGAAATTCGAAAAAAATAGTAATTATCATAGGAAATTCGATAACTTTTAAACCGGTGATAAAAAAAATCAAAATTTACCAGGAAGAGTTTTTTGATGGGTACAAAAAATGTCAAAAAATAAAGGAAATCAAAAATTAAAATTTTTCAAACCGTCCCCATATGTACATTATGTATATGAACATTGTAGCTCGTATTCTAAACAAGATACTAACTTGATATTTAAGTTATATTTATTCATTTCTTTCGAAATCATAAACACTTATGTTTCTGAAATGTCCAGATTCCAACAAAACGAATTTAATTACATCTAATCCGGTATTTGATCCAATAAGAAATAATAGAAAAATATTTTTTTCAGATAAATTTTATATCAAATCATTATTAACAAATCAGATAATTATAAAATTTGAGGAACGCAGTGTTGGTTCATAGTGAAACATTTTGTTAAATTATTATGAGTTTGAACTTCAAACTCATTATAAATAGGACATTTATAATCCATAAATTGTCGCTACTATTCACTCAAATACGCAACCGCGCTAAGCGCCATCCGTGGCCAAAAAAACAACTTCAGGTACAATAATCTATATATATAAAATTCTTTGCCCGATACACTCACTCACTCACTCATCATCAAAATAGCCAGAACCACTGAACATAGAAACATGAAATTTGGAGAGGATATTTATTATATTACATCTATAACATAGGGGCTCACTAAGAAAGGATTTTTCGAAATTCGACCCTAAGGAGGTCACAGGGGGCAAAGTGTGTTTTCACTGATTATGCGATATCTCTTAAGGACGATAAAATATCTACTTGCTTTTTACTTATAAAAATACTAAATTAAAATATTTAAAAACCAGTTTCAGGATTTTTTGAAATTCGACCCCTAAAGGGGTCAAAAAGGGCAAAATATCTTTGCAAGGTGTTTACACTAATTATGCATTTTCAATTAAGAACGATAAGATATCTACTTGATTTCTACTTAATAAAATTCTAAATACAAATATCTAAAAAGTCATATTCAGGATTTTTTGAAATTCGACTCCCAACTATCCAAAATATGAGTGGGGCCAAAAATTAAAACTCTCTCCTATCTTGATCAAATTTTGTAGCGTTATTCTTTATTACTTTAAGAAACTATTCCTGTAAAAATCACCTATCAAAATTGACTGTATGGGGGCGAAGGGGGGGGGCAAATTATAAAGTTTTTTAGCTTTTTAGTACATTTACTCTTTAGAAAACTCTGGATTATTTATTTGAAAATATCTAAAAAATAATTTCAAGATTTTTTGTAATCCAACCCTCCCCTTCAACTATCCAAAATGTGAGTGGGGGCAAAAATTAAAACTCTCTCCGATCTTGATCAAATTTTGTAGAGTTATTCTTTATTATTTTAAGAAACTATTCCTGTAAAAATCAACTATCAAAATTGACTGTATGGGAGCGAAAGGGGGGGGGGGGGGGCAAAATATAGAAATTTTTAGCTTTTTTTGTACATTTACTCTTTAGAAAACTGAGAGTTATTTGTTTGCAAATGTCTAAATATTTGCAAATATCTAAAAAAATAATTTTAACCTCCCAAAATGTGAGTGGGGGCAAAAAATTAATACTCTCTCCGATATAGATCAAATTTTGTAATGTTAGTTTTTAAGACTATATAAAATGTATACTGTAAAAATCAATAGCCAAAATGAGTGCGTGGGGAATGAATTTTGGAGACCTAATAATCACATGCCGAGACGTCGCCCGCCAGTGCCACAAGGCACGCCCTCTACAGCTCGTAGTTTATAAAAGCAATAGGAATTTACGAAAAATAATTAATTTAATAAAAAATACAATATTTAAAAGCTAAAATAAACATAGAGATTTCCGTAATAAATAAATTTCTTAATAAACAATTAAAATAATAGCTTGAAAAATATAATATTTCAATTAAAAAAAATCTTTAAATATCTTTATTGAGGTTAACCTTCATGAAATGTCATAATGGATAAAATTATTAAAACTGGCTTTGAAAAAATTACCCATTCAATCGATTTTAATAAACAAAAAGTTGTGAATGGTATGAAACTAATTGAAACTAAATTAAAAGTCGATCTTGCATATAAACTTTCATTCTATTATCGAATTTTCGTCTTGATAATATTTCTAACAGAAGCTGAAACGTCTCAAGACTAACACCAGCTAGATCACGTACTTCATCAATTGCATCTTTTACTGACAAATAACCATGAAATCCAGTCGTACATTTTGTATATCTTGATGTGTACTTGCAAATTTTTTGGTTTCGCTTATTCCAACATTATTTTTGTGCTTGAATTAGACTTGACTTTATTATACATTTTCTTGGAACGTAGACTTGTGTTTCCGCATCACAGAAGTTTCATCGGTTTAATAGTTCAAAGGTTTCAACCAATGCTCACGTCTAAGCAATATGTGTGGATAGTTAGGGTTAGCCGAAGGAAAACAATATAATTAATAGTTGGAAATTAGTGAAGTGTTTTTACAGTTCGTCTTTTTTACTTGAATTCACCATCAATTGATTCACCTTATAAGTTAAAGTAAAATAATTAAACACTTTTTGATTCAGTAAAATACACGCTAATATACTCCGATGAATGCTAAATAAGGAGGTAGATTGTACCCGAAGTTCTTAAAAGCGTCACCTATGGTGCTGCCTTTGTTGCACACGGAGCGAATAAGTACTTGTATGCAAGATATTTGGATGATTAATCGTCTTTAAATAATTTGAATAGCAACGAAATGAAATGCTCTGGATGGATTTATAAAAACGCATAGCTGATTGGATACGCTTAAACTGAAGTATTAGTGGCAATAAGTAGCCTTCTCTGATCTAATCTCCTAATAACGATGATGATATTAAAGAATTCCAAACGTCCGGAACCGAACTCGTTCGGCACAAGCAAAGATATTCCTTACCATTGCAAATGGATCAATGCTAAGGCTTTGTTTGTTTATTAAACTCCCATCGTTAATACTCTTTATTTTACTTTACTCACTTTCATGGGAAAAGTTAAAAAAAAAAAAAATTAAAAAATAAAGTTCTCCACTATGGGAAAAAATAAATTCGGAAATACAATCAAAAAGCATCACGTTGAAGAAAATAGCCTTGAAATTGGATTCTCAATATAAAAATTATATTTTGCTAAAGAAACAATCGATTATATTTTTCATTCATAAAATCGGAAAGAGCGTTTCACAAATGGCAATGATTTTTCGTTCGTTTTCCTTTCCACAATGAGTATTAATATTTGAGAATTCCAGAAATAGTATGAAGTGTGGATTTTTTTCTTGAATAAAAATTTTTAATGAATGAAAAATCGACATTCAAAGATAGAATACAGTAATCCCGAAGTTTTATTTAACTTTCAATTTAATGATTCACAGGCGCGTTCATATGGTGCAAGGTCGTGGTGTGCACTACGGCGTCAAGCTCTTAAAGGCGACCATTGACCATGAGCTATTTTATACCGATTAAATTATTAAATTTTAAAGAATTTAAAAAAATACTATCTTACTCTAGGGTAAAGAACATTAAAATATAATTTTACTAATAACTTTATATAACCTTTTTTGTGGTCCTCAAGATACTTAATTAGAATATTAAATTTCATCAGAATTGGTCAAGTCATTTTCAAGATATTTAGAAAAAATAAAAAGTACTGAATAAAGTACTAATGTTTGTGAGCCGTTAGGTACCATACTAATCAGAGCTTCATTTTGTTAAAGTAATGGTAGATTTTCAATTTCATTTCAATTGGATGAACTGTGTGAAGAAAATCGTCGACATAAAAAGCGTAACATACTTACCTATATTCATTCATCCATCCATCCATGCTTCGCATTGGATAAAGTAAAAATGGGGAATTGTTTGCGCCTTTTTGCAAGGTAGTCATATCCTTAACTAATCTAGTAAATAACTGTTTACATAACAGGGGCTCCCATTATGAGAGTTGTTGGTATTAAATGACCTGAATGATGCTGCTGCTGGCAAACAGCGAGCGTGCCGTGACAGGTTTGAACATGATTGTATTGTGCTTCCCCCGCCCTCTGCTAGACAAGTCTGCGTTTCGCTCTGTTTGTTTTGTAGCATATAAATGAGCCAATCAGTATTTCGTCGTTGTTATATCACAATGTATGTCAAAATTTCCAAAAAAAATTTATTGAAAAAAACACTTGTAGGTATTTGTTAGCTACATCTGCTCTCAAATGTTTTATGTTATCAGGAGATAGAACTCAAGTTACAGGTTAAAAACAAAATAAAGTATTTAGGGTTAATATGAATGAAAACAAACGTTTTTCTTAGCTAGTGAAAAATGTTAATTTTTACTTACATCATTTTGATACTATACGACGATATTATATTTATAGTATTTGTCGAAATGATAAGTCGGCTAAAAATCGTATATATTTGTGAAAAAATAACCTGATCCAGTCCATTGTTTGTATAGATACAAAGAGAAAGAAAAACTTTTAAGAACCCAAGTTAGCAATCTGCCCTTGCGGGCAATAAGCTTATTTACAAGACAATGAATGAAAAATGACATGATTAGGATTTACAATATTTGTGGTGGAATAATGAGAGCTCCATTGAACTTTTATTTTCTTTATTGGGCCGTGCAGGAGGGGGCCCACATCTTACACCTTAGACGAAAAGTTACATTTGGTCAATATATGGTATACAGTGGCATTTTACAAGCAAATTTAAAATTTCATAGGGCGGGTCATTAACTGACTTGGAATAAATCCCTTCTCACTGCATTTGATTTTTTTTTTACATTGCATTAACTTTGACCTCCCTATACGTTCTCCTATTAAAAGTATAAAAGTTCAGTAGAGAACCCCTCATCGCCCTATAAGTGATGTCATTTATAGTCTTTTGGGTTATAAGGTGGGACTTGAGGATTTTGTATTAAAACTAGGACTAAAAATAAATTAAAAGTCAAATAAGAGTAAAATAAAAAGATAATAATTTTTATATAAAAAAAAAAATAAAACCGATTTCAAAAAAATTAAATGCAACAAATAAAATAATAATAACTCAAAAATCAAAATAAAATGCACTAAAAGGTATAAAATATTATTATCTTATTTAATTCCAACTAAACGACGAAATTGTTACATGAAATCACTTTTTGAAGTCGGTGCCAAAAATACACATTTTATGAATCGAACTCGGCGGATAGGCTCGCTTATTTAGTTTGTTTAGCACCGACTTAAAAAAGTGATTTCATGTATACATATTTCGATCGTTTAGTTGTAACTAAATAAGATGAATTATTTTATATCATTTAGTGCATTTTATTTTATTTTTGAGTTATTACTATTTTATTTGTTGCATTTAATTTTTTGAAGTCGGTTTCAATTTTTTTTATAAAAATTATTTTTATTTTCTCTTTTTAGTGATGCTATTAATATTGACTTATGTTAACACCTTGCATGCATCTCGTAAGAGAAAGCGTCGGGAAAATGAATAAATATATAAATTCTCTCGAAACGTTTGTGGGTTTTAAATGAACGTTTTAAGATTGTTTTTTATAAAAGATTTTATTTATTATAATTTTGATATTTGCTCATAAGAATTGGAGATTTACGTTATTTCGTCATTGATCATATCATCAGAACTTGACCAAATTAATATGGAACCACCCGTAAGGTATCCACTTTCCAATAAAAGAAGAATCATAGAAATCGGTCCACGTGGCAAAAAGTTCTCGCTGAACATACATAAAATAAATAAATAGTTAGGTATCTTGACTATCCTGGAGCTATACTGATCCAAATGCAGAAAGAATCATTAAAATCGGTTCATAAACAAAGAAGTTATTCCTGAACAAACATAACAAAAAAGGTGCAATACCAATGAAAAAAAAACGGGAGCAATCGGGTACGTAGACTGAACCCAATGCAAAAAAATTATTGAAATCGGTTCACAATTGTCGAAGATATCAGGTAATATAGACACAAGAAAAAATTCAGTCGAATTGAGAACCTCCTCCTTTTTTAAAGTCGGTTAAAAAGATAGAAAAGGTTTGGTATGATCACGCTATAGTTAATGAGATAAATTTTTTATCAATAAGGTCCACCTATTTGCCACGTTTTAGCTTTCTAGTCCCCAAAAGGACTCCTTATCAACATTTAAAGTGAGAAAATTGACTTTTTAAAATTTTTTCCAATTTATTATATCAATATTAAAAAGTTATAAATAAATAGGTGTAATAGGAGAATTTACTTATTGATGCCGATCATGTCGTAATTAATATTAGTAATACTATCTTCACACCTCCATCCTCCCGAGATCAATTTTTTGTCAGACGACCGCTTTCCTCTGCAGAGTCGAATACTCTTCGCTTACCGATCTTTTCCTTGATTAATACATTGCTAATGACTTGGTATTATGAGCGTTGATTTATTTTGGCAAGAGGCAAACGTGAAGCGAAACAAGATAAAAAGTAAAATCGAAGCGTGAGGTTTCGATCCAATGTTTCATTTCGTGGGTGGAGGAGAGGTCGCTGTGGGGCAAAGCCTCCCCACAGGGACTCCCCCGGCGCCCCATTACAGCCAAAGATTAATCGCTCGATGACAGCTTCAATCGCTCCTTACAAGCCACTGGAATTTTTTAATTACGCGTAGAAAAAATTCTATAGGGGGAAAATATAAAGTAAATCAAGTGGAAGGGTTTAAGAAATAAGGAACAATTAAACAGACTCTACCTGGCCTACGCTGATGTGAAATGTATTTATAACAAAGAATTATACTTACTTAAATCGTTAAATCAATTATTCTTGATTTCCTGTGAAGTGAGTTTTTAAAAATTTTCTCTCAAAATTAAAATAATCAGCTCTTAATCTCAATGCACCAAAACTACGATTGAAATTTGGTTTTGATATTCCCACTAGTTTTTGAGCTAGCTCGTCCGCAAAAATTTGGTAACGCACAAACTAACTAACAGACTAGCAGACATTTTGACAAAACAGTTATTATTTCGAAAAATATAATTTTTTCGATGTTCACTTATTAGGGATTTTTGTAGACCGAAATGGTATGGTTTCGCTCAATTTTTTTAATCAAAATAGTTTAAGCCATTTTTGAGATATTTCGAAAAAACAACACTTTTTTCATGCACGATTACAAGATTTGACCCTGTATGGTAAAGTAAAATGATCTTGAGAAGGGAGTGGTGATTCTCTAGAATCTAGATGCACACATTTTTGTAAATAATATAAAAGTCTTCTCATAAAAATCCACGTAATATTTTGAATTTGTAAATAAAAATTTTATTCAAAAAATTATTATTGATTTAAATAATAATAGTTATTCTGTACACTCTGCCCTCACAAAAAATCTTGTAGCTTACCTTACAACATATCTACCTGTATCTATCTATACACTTAGTATAATCGGCCAATGTAATTTTATTAATTTTAAAATCCACTACAGAGTCCAGGGAAGTAGCCCCCGGGTAGCAAGATGCCAGCCGAAAGCGGGTTTTCCCTTGGTTTAAATATAATTTAGGTTTATAAAAAAATTTTTAAGAAAGCACGAAATGTCTTTTCCTAAATCCGACCTGCAAATATAATTTTTATTATATGAAAGAAGGATTGTAATCACCCCTCGGGAATTGAATTTGAGTGCAAATAATGCTGTGTGGTCCATGGCTTGTCCACCGAAGTAAATCAATCGGACATATATATCACGTTAAATATTTCACTCAAAGATTTAATCTACATTTGTAAAATTTCGCGATTTACTGATTCTATATTTAAACCTTTTTTAGCCTTGCCATATAGTTTAAATAAAGACCGATTAGTGTTTGAATTTTCAAAACTCGAATAGTAATTGATAAATTATCACCGAATTTAATATAAACGCTCTGATAGCAGACTTAAAATTTCAAAAGAAATCAAGAAATACTTTCTTTAAAACCAAATAGTTATGGATAATTTTTATTAGATTCTAGAAGGGTTGTATTTATCTCCAGAAAATGAACATGAGAGCTGGTGCGCCTTAGCGACTGCTCGTATAAAATAGTAAATATTGTCATTGGGAAAGAATGTCCTGAAATCAAATTTAACAATTCTAAAAATAACTTAATTTTTCAATATTTTTGACATCTTCAGTGGTCATTTACCCCTGAAAAACGACTGGATTCGGAGAGTAAGAATTTTATTTTCGGGGTATGTGCTGATCACACTACAGTATGGAATATGCTATTTGCATTCTGAAATAATCGTCAAAAATGTTCACTAGCTCTCGGTCTATAAGGTAAGAAAAACCTAACAAACAATCAATATAACAATATAGGTAATGTCTAGATACACAATATAGTTTGTCTGATATCATCGATTTTTTATGTTCTGGAATAGAAACATTCCAATGAAGGTAAAAGCGTGATTCTTCTCTTTCTCATTAATAGATGAGAGATACTCTCAATAGAGAGTGGAAGGATCTGTTTGCACAGGCTTTGATTGGCTTCTATACATTGGAAAGATATTAATGATTCCAGGGCTAGACTTATTAAGGACTTTGTTCATTCTAGTTAGCCCCGTCACGTCCAGATTCGATTAATTAGTTCTACATAAAAATTGCAATTAAATCGCAGCTTACTCAAGACATGGATCAATAGAGACAGTCAAGACAGACAAAATTAACATATTCCAATTACTCTTGTCAATCATCGAGTTATTAGAATTAAAAAATGATCATAGGCATTAATAGGTAAATTACTTGAGGGAATCGACTTTTCAGAGTAATTAGATTCATCTAATTAAATCTATTCTAACTAATAGAGAAATCTCTCCTCTCTCTGTGTGTGTTAATAACTATGCTCAGCTTTGACCTAGCTAATCCATACGATATCCTTTTGTAAAATATTTATTAGATAAAATTTACAATATATAAAATTAAGATCTTTTGCAACATCAACCCCGTTCTGTGCCCATTTTGGTGATTTATAAAATTTTGTCTCAATAGTTTGATCTACAGCAGCTGCAACTTGTCAGAGAATGTGTAGGTTGTTAAATCAATTTTAATAGTTCAAATGATCTTCATTAAAATGATAAATTAAATTAATTTAAATAGACTAAAATTTAATCAAGCATTTGTTTTGAAAACAAAAACATTATGGCACCCGATCAAATTTTCTAAGACTTTCACATAATCAAGGTAGACATACAGTAGACAAACAAACAAACAAAATTATGATTGAAAATAATTATTATCCTCGTTTCAGAAATTTTTAAGCACGATCAAGGGAAATCGGGACAGCTTACCATATCTATCTGGTTGATCTTTTGTATTTCTGCAGAGTGACAACTTGTTCCTACTAAATTTTTTAATAAAAAAGTGTGTGTGTACTTATGTACACGCGTTAGAAGTTATACTTCTTTGGCGTCTGAAAAAAATTTCAAAAAACAAAACTAAAATAATACTAAAATATTTATTAAAAAATAATTAACTCTCCAGTAATAATTCTAGATATAATACTTACAGAATTAACCTCTAATATTTGAAAACACTCTCAAAGTTTTTACACAGTTTTTGTAACTGACAAATTTATATAATAAATATATATATTATTCAAAAATATAATATATAATTATTAAGAATTGATTATTAATATAAATAATATATTTCACATCCACATCAACTGGCTTATTGAATTTGAAAATAACAACACGTTTTGTTAGATTCCTTGCAGTCGTTTAAAGGAATATATTATTTATTCTATTCTGTAGCCAACTTCATAATGTTAATTTTTGGGACATCTGCGCGTGCAGGTCACAAATTCACTCTCATCCAAACGAGCCAAAAAGAAGTATAACTTCAAAAAATTGTTAAAAATGAGGTTAAACTCGAATAAAAATCTTTGTTTTGAATATATTAATGAAAAGAATATTGAGATAAATTTTTCTCAATATAAAAACATTTATTTAAACCGATTTCAAGAAATAGAATTGGAATTATACACTGGTGCTTTTGTTATATTCTGTTGGCTGCAAATAACTTTTTATTTTTTACATTTATCAATAACTAATTAACTAGACCGTCAAATCTATTGAAAAATTTATCATTTAATTCATATAAGTTGAATTATTGATCTGTATAAATTTGATGAAAATGGTATAATTTGTATATAAGTTATAGCCCTTTTAAAAGCTAAGTCCATTTACTTCCATGCTAAAAGGACAATTTTCAATAATTTATTTCTCGGTAATGGGACAGACGATCAACTTCAAATTTCGGGAATAAATATTTAATACATCAATGATTTGATGGTAAAAATATGAGAATTTTCTTATAAAAATGATAAACAGTCCCGAACCCCCTTAGGCAAAAAACGAAATTATGTACGCTCGTTAGAAGTTATACTTCTTAATTGTAGATATTTCAAATATCTTTATGTGTGTATTTTTAACTTTTATTTAATAATAATAATTTATATTCAAATTTCATGTCGTTTTCGTGTGACGGGCTGCTTGCCCATGTTAAAATTTCACTCTCATCTTTTTCTCATAACACGCCAAAAGGAGTATAGCTTCAAAAAATAAAAAATAAAAATTGTTTAGTGAATTCAATTGTCCACCAGCCAGCTAGTTTCAAATGGAATTGTTTTTAAAAATGTGAATCAGATTATTTTCAAAATATGAATTGAAAAAAATTTATTGTAATAAAAATAAATAATCCACGATAAATCAATTTTTATTCAAACTTAGTTTGATTTTTACATGGGCAATATATACTGTATTTTGGGGGCCGAAGTTTTTGGAGATTCTGAGACGCTGACCGGCACGAGGATCTAGCTGGTTGGAGATGCTGGAGATACGTCCGTAACAACTATTATGGTATCGTTATATTTGTGAAAATTATAATCAAATTAGAAACAATTAACAATTTCTCTCGGACCCTTGCACATCTAATATTATAACCTTCAGCTATTTAAGACCCGTATCCACAGATACCTTCGACCCCCGCCCAACCCATAAAATTCTTTCTTCTTCTTTTCACGATGGAGAGGGCCAACCCAGGCCTTTAGGGGTTGCACCTTTTTCGGTGTAACTCCTTCTCTCATCATTATCATAAAAAAAAAAAAAAAAAAAAAAAAAATGGCGGTTGATGACTTTTCAACCAGGGGATGCTGTCCAAAAAAGTACCCTTCATTTTTTGAAATTTTATTTTAATCTGCCTATTTTTTTCCAAATTTCATCGAATTCGGCATCATTTTTCTTATTTTTCAAATTTAACATTAGATTTTTTAAAATATATTTTGGGAACTTCGTTCTAAACGGATACTGCTTTGTGTGAGTGAGGGTAGGATTCAGAAATTAAATCTTGTGACTTAAACTCCACAGTCCCTGAGATGGAAATCGACCATCTTCCACAATGAATCAGCCTGTCCTATAAGAAAATCTTAAATTTTTCCTAATTCTATCACTATAAGCAATCTATGACTTGTTTATAGCACTCTTATATATTGAGAGTTTTTAGAAATGGATTAGTCCAGAAATTCTCGAATCATCTTTATTTATTCCTTTTTTGTATTATTTCTATTTTAATACTTCCTCAGTGAGAAAAATTTTTATTCGGCTAAAACTCGTCTGAACTTGTCTTTGACATGCTTGAACTGGAAGATATACCAGGAAGGACTTCAAAATCTTCAATCAGCACCCTTTTCGGAAAAAAACATTGTTTTTAATTGTCCCTTGAAACTATACAACAATTCTATTTCATTTCGAGAACATACTTTTCAAAGCAAAAATAAATTGACACGTTCTGATATGGCCACCCACTTGACTTTACCATACATCTTCTGGTTGAGTTTGGTATAAAGGCCTAGATTTTAATTTTTTGACCCCGCTCCCATTTTGGGGGGTTTGTTTTTGCATTTTTAGTGTTCTATAAGCTCACTTATTATGTATACAAAATTTGGTTGAGTTTGCTCAAATGGGCTAGATTTTTATTTTTTGACCCCCCCCCCCCCCCCACCTCTAACTTTAGCTCCAGAAAAAAATATTTTCGTTATTATAGGTTCATTTTATAGTATATTTCATTTTTCTTGTTTTTTTAGTTTGAAAATATTATAATTTAAAATTTTTTCGATGTTCACTTTTTGGAACTTTTTTGTAGACCGAAATGCCATGGTTTCGCCCAAATTTTTTATTATCGAAATAGCTTCAGCCGTTTTTGAGATATTTAAAAAAAAAGATGCAAAAAACCACTTTTTTCATCCACGATTACAATACTTGACCATACATGGTAAAGTAAAAATGTTTTTTATAGAAATATTTGAAATAACGGATAATAATATGAAAAATTTAAACATCCTCCTGAAATTTTGAAGTCGTCCTTATATATTTATGAAAAATACTCTTAATGTTTGAAATTTTAGGGATGCCCCCGCATCCACGGCATCCACGGATCTATACTTATTATAATCGGCTTGCGCGATGACTCCGGACGCCATTTTTTTAATTTTAAAAACCCACCAATATTTCATGACAAACAAAACGTAGTAAAATTAGGAAAATTTGAATTGCATACTACGGAGTTTAGCAAGGCGGTCTTCGCAGCTGTAGCTATATATAAAGTAGCTTGATTGATTGATTTTATTAAAAATAGTTAGGTAATATTAAATATGATTTAAATAATTTTTGGAGACGGACTGATAAAGGGGCGTCCCTAAAATATGTGAGGCGATTTGGGCGATTTTTTGACCCCCCTCCCTTGGTGAGATGTCGTGAGATTTGGCCCCCTCCCTCCACCTCTAATCTCACGTGAGATTTTTCAAAATGCATATTTTTAGTGTAAATTACGTTAATCTGTCCTTGATTGCGATGGATTTGTTTAAAAAACATAATTAAGATAAGAGTAAATAAAATTATATTTAATATTGATTTACTTCAGAGCTAAGGATTCTTGTCACTTGCTCACATTAAATTAAAAATTAAAAAAATGTAAAAGATTTTCTTTTTCAATATATATTTTTTCTGGCTATCAACCCATCTTCAGGAAGTACAGAAAATAACTGTTATTTTCTGTACTTATTGAAGATGGGTTGATAGCCCGTAAATATATATTGAAGAAGAAACATTTTTACATCTTTTAATTTTTTAATTTTAATGTGAAACAGTGACCAAGAATCCTTAACTCATAGTAAATCAATATTAAATATAATATTTATTTACTTTATCTTAATTATGCTTTTTAAACAAATCGATCGGAATCAATATATATATTAAATATAATATTTATTTACCCTTATCTTTATTAAAGATGTTTCACCTTGCGCCAACACCACAATCTCTACTAATTAAAAAAACAATTTGCTTAATGATTTTTATTTAAGACTAGTTAAGACTAGTATTATTATTATTTATTTGAAAAGTTTTTATTCATAAAGAGAAACAAAGAGGTTGTCCTCTCCTTAATGCAAACAAACATACACTTTTTTAGGTTAAAAAACAAAATGAGAGAGTCTTCTGTTTTTTTAAATAAAATAATTTTTTAATTATTTTTTAACCTTAAAATAAATAAAATAAATTTTTTAACCTAAAAATGTTACCATCGACAGTGAAATCTTTATTCAACTAATAAAAAACATACACTTGTTTCTCTTTTATTATTATTATTATTATTATTATTACTTAATTTAACCCGGATTTTCCCAGAAATTTTACACTGTTTCTTTACAGAAAAAAATACTTGATATTTCCGAAGCCCCCCCTCCCCTAAACGCCTCACGCAATTTAGGGACGCCTCCTAAGTGAATTTAATGATGAGGCAATCCAAGCTTGAAAAAAAGAGATAATTATAACTATCTTTTTTAATCAAAACCAACATTTTGGTGGTTTATTCTATTTTTCTTTATGGTTTTGAAAGGTCAGTTCCTTCTCTTTTTTTGAACCTTGGACTGCCTCATCAAAATCCGTCATGTAATATATTTTTAATAATTTGATTTTCAAACAATATACATTTTTTAATGATATTTCTAACTAAACGTAGCGAATTTCTAATTTTATTAATTACAAGCCTTAATTTATTTTTTTCCAAACTTTCTTAATCGTAAAAATCTCAGGCTTGTTCCTTGTCTATTCAATTTGAGGATGGATGGATGACTTGGCTCAAAGGCCCAGGTCGAGCGTCCCCCCACACCTACCAAGTTTATTCGATGAAGTTTTTGTCTTGGCTCTTTTACTGAATAGAGTTTACAAGAGCGTGGGGGACTTAAATGAATTCACGCCCAAATAAAGGCCTCGAATCAATCACGCGTTGAGCTTTTCATCTCGCTTATTAAGTTTAATCGGTGAAAGATTCTTGCAATTTGTCATGCCATTAAACTAAAATTAAAAATAAAAATAAAAAAAACTCATAATCATAATAAATCCTTCACCTTCTCTTTTCATTTCAGTCTGGACTCTCTGGTTCTCATCTTACAAAGCATTCGATAATCCAGCGATATTGTTAACACGAGCACCCAAGAGAATGGATGACTGTAACGAGTGATTTCACTTTAGAAGAACATGATTATGTTTGTTTATAGACATATTATATATACACAGATTATCGTAAGTAGAGATAGTTAGTTTTCTTTTTGCAGTGTCATTGTCAGAAGTCAAAATGATACACACTTTTACCGAAGAATATTTTATTTTATTTTGAGGTCTCCATAAATTTATAAATGAAGGATCTTTTTGAGAAAATTAATGAAAAATTTTCTAAGGCATTTTAAAATTGAAATTATTTTATTATTATTAGTCCAGTCAAATTGTGTTTTTATCAGGAAAGTTTTGGGGTAGCTCTGATTTTTACCATATATATATTTTTTGGGGCACTGAATCCTAATCATAGGTTTTCCACCAAAATTTTATGAGGCAACATTTTAGAAAAGACAAAAAAAGGTGAAATTTTCCATTTTTTGGCGATTTATCGTACAACTCGGAAACTATTAACTTTTCGTAAATACTTTTATTGAAAATGAAATTGTATGTAAATCTCTACAAATTTTGTTATTGAGGTTTTTGCTCCGACCAACTGTTCGGGCTCAAGCGCAAAATCCAAGTTTTCGACCTCGGCAGCCCTACTACTACGACTATTTTTTTGATAAAAAAGTCTTAGATTTATAGTTATCCAGCATTTTCCATAACCAAAAATGTAGTAGCAAGTAAACGTTCAAGCCAACAGAATTTCCTAGAGAATGAGATAGGAATAGAGTTTCTAGGATGAGTGGTTTTCATTTTATGAAAGAAAAATTGCGATTTTGAAAAAAAAAGTATTTACGAAAAGTTGATAGTTTCCGATTTATAAGCGTGAAAACCGCAAAAAATGGAAATTTTCACCTTTTTTGCATTTTCTACAATGTTGCGTCAGGAAATTTTGGTGGGAGACCTCAGATTTGGATTCAGCGCCCCATAAAACATGTATATGCAAAAAATCAGAACTACCCCAAAACCTTCCCCAAATTTGAGCACAATTTGACTGGACTATATATTTGAAGAAATTTTCTTTTTTGGAGAGAGTCGGACTGGTAGAATTTTTAATTGCAAAGTAATGAAAGGCAGCACAAGGATAGTGAAGAAAAAATTATTACATTTCCAAATAAGATGTATTTATTGGACTGTCATTCTTTTTCCTCTTTCCTTTAAAACTAAAGTTTCGGAGGATTTTCCCTCCTCTTCAGGGTTTCAAATGGTCACTGAAGGAAACAATCAAGATGCAGTGTTTGAAATTCTCCTAGCAGTGTTTGAAATTGTCTTTTCTTAACTATGGCGGAGTACTAATAGAAATTTGTCTTTTCTTAATAAGGAAAAAAATAACAAATTTATATTTAATGGTTCTGTTAAGAAAAGAAAAATTTCAAACACTGCTGGAGGAGAGAAGAGGGAACCACTTTGTTTGTTTCCTTCATTGATCCTTTGAACCTCTGAAGAAGGAGGGAAGAATTCTCCGAAACGTTGGTTTTAAAGGAAATAGGGAAAAAAAGAATAACAGTCCAATAAATACCTCTTATTTGGAAATGTAATACATTTTCTTCTTCACTATCCTTGTGCTGACTTCCATTTCTTTGCAATTAAAAATTTAATTATTGATTTTATTATTATTTTGTAGTTTTTAGTGTTAAGAAAGCTTCTTCTTATATACCATTGGATGTTGTTGAAGGCAGTCCAAGGTGGTTGTAAAAAAATAAGACTATATCAGTTTTATTATTTTACATTTATTCGATAACCGACGTTTCGGAGATTTACTCTCTCCTTCTTCAGGGTATCGAAAAGTCAATGAAAGTATATCAATTCATTGACTTTTCGTTACTCTGAAGAAGGAGAGAGTAAATCTCCGAAACGTCGGTTATCGAATAAATGTAAAATAATAAAACTGATATAGTCTTATTTTTTTACAACCACCTTGGACTGCCTTCATCAACATCCAATTGTATATTTATACCAGTCCGTCTCCTAAAGAAAAACTCTATCAACTTCTTTTTATACTCGCAATTCTCATAAGTCATAATTCTTTATAAGTATAGCAGTAGCGCTTCTCAGAACCATATCTAGAAAGGGGGGGGTGGGATGTACCCCAAGAGGCATATTTTAGGAAGTGGGGAATTTTTTGTAATGTAATTTTAAAATCCAATGATGTTAAAATTTGAATGATTTGTTCTTGACGCTATAAAAAATGTTTTTTTTAGCGGCAAATTCAAGCTTGCCCCTCCTTACAAAAGACATACAACCGGCCCTTAGTCTGTTATTCTGTCTGTTAGTCTGTTATGTTAGTTAGTCTGTGCGTTATCAAATTTTTGTAGACGCTAGCTCAAAAACTAGTGTTAATTTCGAAACCAAATTTCACACATAGTTTTGATGCATTGAGATTAAGAGGTGATTAGATTTTTGTTGCATATCGACCAAAAATTAAAGGGGGTTTAGGGTCAAAAAATGAAAATCTTGGCCATTTACCAAACTAAACCAGCTTTTGTATACATAATAGTGGGACCCCAGAAGTCTAAAAATGAAAAAACTAACCCCCCTCTCCTACATTATTATAAATAATTTTATTAAGTATTAAATATAAGGAGAGGGCTCAGATTGTATAGTAAAGTCAAGTAGATGGCCACATCAGAACACGTCAGCTTATTTCTTTTGTTTTCTCTCACCGACAACAACAGCGATCGGGGGGGGGGGGCTACAACATATTCATTCCAGGTGGATCTTAAAACGGATTTTCACCTATTTTTAATCATAATTAACCCATTTCAAGTATTTTTAAATTTAATCATGTTTTAATTAATTATTTAAAACCTTTCATGTATTTCTAAATATGGCCAACTCGTGAAACGATTGTTATGATCCAAATAGAAGAAGTTTCATAGAACTATCGATAGTAGTCGGATTTGACAGAGTGAATCTTTGGTGAAATTCCTTTTCAAGAGAGTTTTTGAAATATTTGATTAACTCGAGAGTAGAACACGAAGGAGAGGAACATTGGATTGTCCTGGCCGCCTACAAAGGCTTGGCGCCCATGTCTGTCGAAGGCTGAACTGCAAGTCAGTGGTTGGTTATTACATCGGTTTTATTAGCTGCCAGCGAGGGGCTGCCTATTATCTGCAGGGCAGCTCCCACCTGAGCGAAGCGCGAGCACCTCCGATGGCCATTCAAACGAAAAGGGCGAATTTAACGGGACCCTTGGGGGCCGCTGTTTTACATTATATTAATTCCACTTCTCACCTTTTAAATGGATTAAACATGTTCTCTATTCAAATAACAAATCGAATTCGGATAATTCCAAATCCCATTACAGCTTGAATCCATTAAATTATAATCGGTTTTCATCTGAAATACTCTCGATAATTAGAACCATAAGAGTTATTTTTTTATTTCTCATCTGTTTATTTAAACATTAATCAAAATACTTCAGCTTTCTCTCTAGATCTCTTCTATCTTTATACATCTATAATTCGAACTTAAATTTTAAAATGTGGTCTGCAACAAGGGACGAATTTCAATTACCTACGTCTTGCGTTTTGGAGAATTTAACAATTTAATTTCTTTATCTATAGAAGTAAAGGTGGTATTATGGGCTACCACTTTATTTTTTCACTATAAATACCTTTATTATAATTGAAATTTCTTGAAAACTTAAATAAATAAATTATATGATGTTTTAAATAAATAAAACATACAATTTTTACTTTAAATTATTTTCACACTATAGTAATAATATTTTTTTTACAAAAGTTACATATTTGGAAAAAATAAAATTGTTGTGGTAATATGGGCTACCCAATACAAGCCAATACAGACCAGTAAAAATTATGTCTAACAAAAAAATAATTAACTTCCTAGACACCGCTTCTTCAGGAGGTATACCAAGATGAACTAGTCTTTGTAAAGTAGTATTTTGACTAATATTGTCACCTTGGCCACCTTGGTACAGAAAATTGCTTTGAAGCTTTTAAAACCCCCATTTTCTTTTCTGAAAAAGCTTTAATCGCTGATATCATGTCATCCTGATTCCAACATTGCCTGATTTTATTTTTCTTCGGTGGATTCAGTACTTTACGAGGCATCTAAAACAGAAAACCACACAAGTTTTGTAGAGGTTCTAATATGGGCTTGTCCAGTTGGATAGCCCATATAACCACCTAAGCGATTGCCCATATTGCCACCTTGGCCACTTTGGAAAGTAAAGATTCACCATCTGTTAAAAACTACTTATAATTATTATATATTATTATTATTCATTTATACAATACGTAGTTATCAAATTAACAACTAATTAAGCATAAATGGTCATTCTAATATAGCTGTAAATTCACTACTAACGTTCTCCATAACTGATTGCGCTAGTGCATCCTTGCTACTCTCAGGGCCGGTTGTATGTCGCAAAGTTAATGCTTTTACCACTAACCAAGGGTAGATGGTAAATGGAGAGGCTGGGATGGCCAATCAGATGACAGGCACTGAAAGTTCCCTTGGTTAGTGGTAAAAAGCATTTACTTTGCGACATACAACCGGCTCTCAGACAACCTCTTACTAATAGTTAACCTGTTTCCGCAAGCATGCGTAGACTTGTTTGTCAGATAATAAGGTGGCCCATATTTCAACCCTAGCCCATAATACCAACCACCTTTCCCTCTTAAATAATAAATTTCCAAGAAAAAATAATTTGCATGGTATTTGTCATAATAAGATTTCTTGTTAGCCTCGCTTTTACGAACTATTTTGACTAATTTTTGGTCATTTTGGAAAAACTAAAAAGAAATTGGATAGAGTATTCAAAATTTGATTAAAATCGCTCTTGCTGCTTTATCACATTTTAGTTATAAGCTTTTCAATTCAACATTTCAGAGCTAATCTTTATTAGCTCTGCGGTCTAGCTGGAAAAGTGGATACGGCCAATTTCGAAAAACCACTTTTTTGGCTCTTGGAACCTAAAGATCTGAACAAAATGTATATTCTAGATTTTTTCATAAAAACCAGATTTCCAATTCATCATATCATAGAAACGTTGATATCTATTTGCTATTTAAATATATATATATATATATATATATATATATATATATATAATGGGTTTGGTATCAGTTTTTCTTGAAACAACCTTAATTAAGTTATTTTTGGATTACTAGAAAAACTTTTAGAACCCTATGACACTGAGGACAAATATTTTAAAAGTATATATTTAGCAACGTAGGGCCTCAATTTAAGACTTGCTTCTTCGAGCAGATAAACTATTCCATAAAAAAATTTGTCAGAAAATAATAGATAGAAACCTAGAACGTATGTACCACATTAGAACAGTTCTACTGTAGTTTCTATACTAATAGTTTCTCTTTGAATTTAGTTAAGGGAGATTGATGTGTTCTTAGTGAAACATATTTTAATAAAGTAAAGAAAATTAAAAAAAATATAAAATTCTAGGTAGGTTTCACAGAAAAATTTTGTGAAGCATACCTATAATTTTAAATATTTTTTAATTTTCTTTATTTTATCTTTAAATTTAAATGATCGATGCGTGCAATAGTTCACTCCTTTTATACGAGGGCATTTGTAGGTATAATTTGTGCAATACTTACAGAATTTACACTTTTTTCCCCTAATTCTCATCTTCAGTTTAATACTTATAATATAATATAATAATTTAATATAGGTAATATTAAAAATTCAATTTTGACTGAAACTTCATTAAAAAATATCCATGAGAACTAGTATTTACATTAGAGTGAAGGTCATTCAAAACTGTTTTCAAATTTTCAGATCAAAAAAAAAAAAATTGCTTTTTCGAAAAAAAACTCCTAATCAGTTTATTTCTTTGTTTTTTTTTTCATAATTGTTTTTTAGAAAAAAATAATTATATTTTCGAAATGAAAAAGTGGCTAGGACAAATTATAATATATAGAATAAGCCAGATTAATTTGCAGCAACACTGACATAATGCTGCCGACAGGGAGCGCTGATGCCGTCGGTATATTTGGGGCAAATTTGAAATATAATCGTAATTTGGACTCGAATTTTGAAATGAAAGACTCCAATTGATTTTAAATTAAGAAACATTAAATATATTGAAAATTATTCCTCCTCCCCGCCCCCCTCACCACTCAAAAATTAAATATTCAATTCGCTTTTTTTGCGCACAGAAGAAGAAATTAATCACATCTTATTTGATTTATATTTTATATATTATTTGTTTATTTTTTAATAATTTGCAACTTTTTTTATAATTTTTTAAAATTTAAATTTTATTATTCTTATTTTTTGATTTTTACAAAATTGATTTCTTAAGCAGCCTGTCATACAAACAACAACTCATCTCTTTTAAATATTTGGAGCCTTATATCGATTACCGATCCAAAATTAAAAAAATGATATAATATAATTCTCATCCTCACACGATTCCACTTATTTAAATGAATCTACATATTTCCACACAAAAAATATCAGAATGCTGTAGATTATAGAAAAAAAATACTCCCAGATTCATATCTAGAGCCCCATTTCTAGTAGCTGTGTTAGGACGAAAATGAGGCGAAACTTTTAAGGCAGTATGTATTTTCGTGAGTTTACAGGTATACATTTGGAGTGTGATTTTTTAAGAGGAAAAAAAATTTTGGACCGAGACGCCGCCCGCCAGGGCACCAGCCCGGAGGGCCGAGCTACGAGGGCATGCCGAAGGCACGAGCGAAAAGCTCGTAAGAATATAGTTACTTTTGAAGATTTTAATTTTCGGCGGTTGTGTTTATCAGGAAAGATGTCTCGGCAGAATTGGCATAATATCTTCTTGATACAATTTTGATGGCTGTATATGTATATAATTAAGTAATGGAGAGGGATTTAGCCAATGGGTAGCCTCTGCTGAATCAAAACTCCCAATTATGGAAAACGTTTCGGCTTTAATTAAATAATGCCATCATCAGTTCCTAAGAGAGTATTAGCGACACAATTAATTTTATAAATAAATTGTCGAAGCATCATAATCCCACGTTCATAAAACTTCTGGTTTTTATTAGCAAAAAACTGAATCAGGTACAATTTGACATCATCATCATTATTGAAATTTTTACCATTCAAGGAGTTTTGTAAAGATCGAAATAAAAAGTAATCAGATGGTGCAAGGTCAGGACTATATGGTGGATGTGACAAAACATCCCAACCAAGCTCCAACAATTTTTGCCGAGTGACCAAAGATGTGTTGGCCTTTAATTGGCATGATGGAATACAACACCTTTTCGATTTGTCAATTCGGCCCGCTTTTCTTCAACTGCATTGTTTAATTTCGTTAGTTGTTCAATGTAGACAACAGAATTGATCGTTCGGTTGGGTGGTAAGAGTTCAAAGTAGACAATTCCTTTGTAATCCCACTAAACTGATAACAAAACCTTCTTTTGATGAATACCAGGTTTTTGATGTTGTTTGAGCTGGTTCACCTGGCCTGCTCCACGATCTTTTCCGCTTGATATTGTTGTAAACAACCCATTTTTCATCGCCAGTTATCAGTCGTTTTAAAAATGGATCATTTTCATTACGTTTCTTTAGCAAATCGCAGATGTTAATGCGTTGCGTTAAATGCGTTTCTTTCAGTTCGTGAGGAACCCATTTATCGAGTTTTTGAACATAGCCAAGTTGTTTTAAGTGATTTTCAATGCATGTATGTGATACATGAAGCTTCTCTGCAATCTCACGTGTTGTACTGTGACGATCCGAATCGATTATTGCTTTGATTAGGTCGTCATCAACTTCAACTGGACGACCAGAGCGTTTTTCATCTTTGAGTGAAAAATCACCAGAACGAAATTTGGCAAACCAATTTTGACACTGCCGTTCTTTTAAGGCTTCGTCGCCATAAACAGCACATAACTTTTTGTGAGCTTGCGATGCGTTTTTCCCTTTGCGGAAATAAAAAAGCAAAATATGACGAAAATGTTCCTTTTGATTTTCCATTTTTCAACGAACGCCAAACGAAAACTACGCAACCGATCAAAAAACTTTTTTTACTGATTGACAGCTGAATTGCCAACTATCAAATAACAAAATGTGTTTTACATTTGGACTACGCCAACAAACCTAAAAATTCAACTGAATCCATCTATGAGTGAAATCCGCAATTACTTAGTTGCCAACCTTATAATTAAATATGTATGTAAATTTTCCGATATCCCGTATAGTGCAATGTATAAGAGTCTGAAAAACTCTATTTTTGAAATTTAATATCTCCAGAACTATATTGTTCATAAATTCTGTATTGCCACCAATCGATGCAGAAGTATTTAAATAATAATCTGTCTAAATTTCAAAAAAAATCCTAAGAAAGCCCATTTGGCGGAACAACTACCTTAAAAACATTGTATCTGTAGGGCCATCTAGCTCATTTAATGTACAATTTTAGACCAATTTAATTACATAAAACTTAATTAATATAATACATAAAAGAAAATAAGAAAACAATGAAAAAGCTAATATAATTGATGATGAGTTTATCTCATTAAAACGTATAATCCTAAAGGTTTCCGCCAAAATATATTTCCTAATTGTTACTTTTTTGTTCCTCATGCTTAAACTTTTAAATTTGATTTTAGTGGTACGCTGAATTAAACAATGAATTTCTTCGAAAGGCTAATCTAAATCTCTCTTGCTATGAATCTCTATGAGAATCTTTTTCTTCGTCGTGACCATAGCTACCTGATATCTTCTAGGCTACTTCGCTTCCAAAACCCCGATACAAAAACCCTTGGTCCCCCTCGGGGCCTCAATTTCCGTGATGGATCCACGACCTGGCGGCCATTGATTAATCGACAGAGGCGTCAAGAAGGGGAACGAATTGAAAAATTAATCAAAGCGCTAACAAGACACTAGTTGGATGGTTAATGAGTTGTCGACCGCAGAGAACCAGCCTCTTTCTTACATGTCATCTTGTCAAGGGAAAAGCAAAAAGTTTGCGATAACAAACCGGACATAGATCTTAGAATACTTTGGTTGTGACGATTAAATGGGTTTTGAAATTTATAAAGATATCACATTTTTTATTGTAATTTATGATCTGTTTCAATAAATTAACATAATTTCGTCTTTCAAGAAAAAAATTCGGGTGTGTGCTTAAGACCACACGACAAAAGTGATAACTTATATGGCATTTATCATTCTAATATTCTAAAATTATTAAAATTTATATTTTTATAAAAAATATAAATTTTAATAATTTTATTATTTTTTGAAAAGGAATAATTAATATATTTTCCGACAATGATTAAAACTAGACCACAGCTCAACTGTGACCCGTGACGTGACTCGTGACAGCTCAATCCCATTTACTGCAAAGGAAAATCAAATATAAGATTTTAATTTGAGTTTAGAGTTAATGCTGCAGCGCCATCTGTGGCTTGACTTTGTACCAATCGTGACATCGTGAAGCATGACGCCTCAATCCCATTTACTGCCAAGTAAAATAAAAAGTGTACAAGGCACGCCAAAAGAAGTTATCACTTCAAAAATTGAAAAATATTTATTTGATTATTTTATACAAACATTAAATCTGTAATCAGAGTTAGAAGTGAGAACGCTTTCAAGACTACCTTCTCTCTGCAAATTTTGTTGATTTGATAATTTTTTGTCAGAAAAAGACTTTAACTAGAAAAATAGAACTTTTCTCAAAAATCCAGATCCTTCTTATTGTCTTGAAAATGTCTTCAAGATATCTAAAAGATATATTGTGGCTAGAAGACATATTCTAGAGTGAGCTTGCTAGTTCCTGTATATATCAAATTTCAGGTCATTAGCTACAACCGTTCAATAGATTTCCATTTAAAATTTCGATTTTCTGCATTTTCCATTCAGAAGTTTAAAGCTAAAATCTACCCGGTTATAGAAACGAACAACAGGGTAGATTTCATCATCATACGTGTATGAATATTATACGAGCCTCTGTTTTCTAGTATGGTAAGTTTCAAAACACGACAAGCAAAAAAAAGAATATTTCTAGTTTATTTTATTAAGTCTAGATGGTTAAATCTATGAACTGAAATTTTGAAGAAACTAACTTCCCATTAAATTTTCTAATTTTATCTAGGGTGGTCTAACCTAAAATAATCCTTTGGGCCACCAAAAGACCACAAAAGCCTATTGAGCTCCTTATCCGTATACAATATTTAGATGACGGCATCTAATTTAGTCATTCTTAATTAGCTATTTTCAGTATATTGAAATTTTAATCCTCTCTAGCCTGACTATTTAATTAGCTACTTAAATAGCTCGTAATTAATGATAATGAACTTTCTTTTAGTAAATTAAAATTTCAAAATATTTCTTCATTAGAGTTTTTGAATATGTAGAATATCTAAGCCTCTAAAGCAGGATTTATCTAACTTTACACATAAATTTCACCATCGCTGCCTAACCCTTTGAGGTATACAAATTTATATAATGACATTTATTAAAAACATTTAATTTAAAACAGAAAAGTCAATATGACTGAAATGTCTAAAATCAATAGTTTAGGCTTTAAAAAATATTCCAATATTGTAGAGTGAATGGACTTGAAATCAATAACAAAAGAGGTGTCTGATGGCGAGACATCCTCTGGATATAACAGATCAAAAGAATTATAAATGAGAAAGAAATCGTTTTTATTTTATCGATTTAATCTATCTTGAGGTTCATAGTAACTTTTTAATATAAGAAAATAGCATTTTGATTAAAAATTTTGTAGTTTACAAGAAATTGTATGAAAAGATTCAATTTCTTCTCTCCGGGTGCTAATCAACTAGTAATGGCCAAAAGATTAATTTTTTTCTCATTAGATATTTATTCAAATCTATTGAAATTTCATATTTTTATGTTATTTTCATTTATCTTTTATATAAAATAATTTTTATTAGGCAATTTGCATTAAAAAGGGTAGTTTATTTGAAGTTTAATTTGAAAAAAAGCTAATAGCTCATGTGGAAAAAATTAAAAAAAATATGAAATTAATAAATATTATAAAAAATTGATTATTAATAATTTAATTTAATTTTGAACGAAATTGATTAAGTACTTTTTGAGAAAATCGTCAAAAGCCCCGAAAACCGTCTATAAAAGGCCGTTTTAGAAACATTTTAAAATTTACCTCCATGTCACAAGTCAATGTTTAGTTTCATATGACTTTTTTAACTTTTTTCAAAAGCATCTCATGCTTTCAAAAAACATCGTTTTTTTGACGGTTCAGATGTTTTTTGACCATTTTCTCAAAAACTACTCATTCTATTTCGTTCAAAATTGAAGTAAATTATTAATTATTAATTGTTTTATTTTATCTATTAATTTCATATTTTAAAAAAAATTCAAAGGAGCTATTAGCGTTTTTTCAATTTGAGCTTCAAATAATCTACCCTTTAAAATGCAAATTTCCTAATAATAAATATTTGCTATAAAAGATAAATGAAAATAACCCAAACATCTGCAATTTCAATAGATTTGAATAAATATCTTATATGAAATAAAATAAAAACTTTTGACATTTATAGTTGATTTGTTCCCGTAGAGAAGAAATTGAATCTTTTCATACAATTTCTTTTAAACTACAAAATTCTTAATAAAAATGCTATTTTCTTATATCGTCACCCCATTGCAAGAAGTATATAACTCCAATTTTTATAATTTTTATAATATTACTCTGAGTAAAATATTAATTTCTTGAGTGGAAAATGTGAAAACTTTTTCAATAATAAATAGGTAAAATTAGATCACCGGCATTCGAGTCCATAGATAAATGATTTTAAGCTCTCTGGGAATAAATAAGCTCACTCATCTTCTAACTCTTCAGAAGATAAAATTCGTCTGAGACGGGCCTCCAACCATTCCCAAAAATAAATAAACAAATTAATAAATAATAGAAAGAATTTAATTTTTTAGGACGAATTCTCGGACTTTAGTAGAAATATTCTTTAATTGCAAAATCAGAGGGGATTCATCCCCCCAGGAGTCGAACCTGAGAACTAACATGCTATCCGGGCAGTCAGCTCACACCCTCGAGACAAAAACCTCTCTCTGATTCGCAATATATGCAAAGAAATATTTCAATCCATCTTTCAATAAAGGAAATTAAAAAATTCAGCTTAAAATGAAAAAAAGTTTTTCATAAACGACCTTTTTTTAAAACTTAAATCAAAAGGTTTGAGCAACTTTTGTTCGGAAATAGTTGGAATGCTTTTCAAAAAATCAGCTCTGGTTAAAAAACCAATGTATATTTAAAATAGAATGAATTTAATTTTTTATAACAAATTCTAGGATTCTTTAATTGCGAAATCAGATAATAATAAATAATAAAAAGGTATTTGTGAGACTAAAATATAATTAAAGATTTATTTCAGGAATTTTTATACCTCTGATTATTTTTATATATTTAACAAGGGTTCACTAAAGAGCATCTTTTGGTATTTCTTTTAATTAAAAATTCACATTGATGTTTCGGTTATTGGTGGTGGTATGCCTTCGTCGGAGAGAGAATTTATAAACACATTTCTATACACAACTCATCAAAGAATAATATATTATGCAATATTATACAAGAAATATGCAGGTTATATTCAAGATTAAATACAGGATATTTATATAAAAGATGTAATGATTTTAAAAAAGTTTTCATCATAATAAATCGTATGTTCTTAGAAGGACATAAAAATCATTTGATTATTCTTAAATCTAAGGGTAAAAATTAGAGTAAATAATTTCACAAAAATAGATTATGAATTTCGTATGGTGCACACTAGGGAGGTCCTTATTGTGGGTATTTTCGAATTTTTACGCGGACAAGTGCTCATATGGTTTGAAATAAATAAAAAAAATATTCACCAAGTTTTAAGTCTCTATCTCAATTATAACCCGTGCCCCCAGCGATGTACTTAAGTTTCTCATCTAAATAACATGAGGTTTTTGCCATTGAAAGATCAATTTTTTATTCCGGCCAAAGTAATGGTTCAAAAATTTTGAAACTAAGTAGACTTTATCCTTATAATACTAGCTATTCATCAGAATTATTACAGATATTTAGCTATTATAAGTTTGGAGCCACGGCTAAATAAAATACTGCTATATCTTAGTGTTAGTAAGTTATAGACTCCAAAATTATAATAGCTGAATCTGTAAAAATTCTAAAGTATAGCTACTATTATAAGGATAAAGTCTACAGAGTTTCAAATTTTTCGATCCATTACTTTGGCTGAAATAAAAAAATGATCTTTCAATGGCAAAAACCCCATGTTATTTAGATGAAAAACTTACATCATTGGGGGCACAGGTTATAATTGAGATAGAAACTTTAAACTTGGGGGATATTTTATTTATTTATTTCTAACCAAATGAGCCCTTCCCGTATAGAAATAAATAGATTTTGAAATATGTTTTTAATATATTTTTGGAAATATATTAAAAATATAAAATTTTTGTGTTAAATTTATATAAAGTTTATGTTTTCTATATATTCTTAAAATAAAATTATTCTTGATGTCGCTCTAGTATAAATGTTATATAAATTTAACACAAAAATTTTATATTTTTAATATATTTTCAAAAAACATATAAAAAACATATTTCGAAAATCTATTTATTTCCATACGGGTTGTCCGCGTAAAAATTCGAAAATACCCAAAATAAGGACCACCCTAGTGCACACTTTTGTGTCAACAAGATAAAATAAAAAAAAAACTCCACCAAACCTCATTTATATGAAATTTGCGATTTTCAAACATTCTTTCACTTCTTTGAGGTCTAACATTGAAGAAAAATAGCATTCAGAGGTACATTCGACTCCAAATCTCTCCTGACTCAAACCTATACCCCCCCCCGATATGAGAATCAAATTTGACTAATAGATTTTACATCTTCTTGATATAACAACTTCTTAAAATAACCATTAAAAAATATAAGTGTGCGAAGGTAGACACAAGTATAAGGGATAACGATCAATTAAAACTATCCATAAGAATTAATAAAAAAAGATCATTGATATATTATATAAGAATAAAAAAATTCTTTATATTTTAATTGAAGTATTTATATTGGAGTGGCACGGTCTATCAATCCAGTAGCTCAATTTTTCATCCTCTATCAAAGTTATTCAGATCAGTAGACTGAAAAGAAGATTTTTATTATCTTTAATCTTTTTAAATCAGCTTCTTTATTATTTTTTTATACCTGTGAATAATTCCCCCTGTGCTGCCTTAACTAAATATTTTTTGAATCCCTTATCTCCATTTTTAACCTAATTGCTTGACCAAAACCCTATACATATAGCGTATCTTGATTTAGGTTGGATAGAATTAAAAAAAACTTCTCGCCTGCGGTCCCTTCGAGTAATATGATTAATTTTTCAACGATGATAGTTTAAGAAGATTATATTAAAGGCGATCCCGATGTCAAATTTTTCTATTTGGAAAAATCTATGCATGAGACCAAAATATTAGCTCAAGCAATTAAATTGAAGCCTCAATGAAATATTCTGAATTCTATTGATAAATATTATATCATTATTTTAAAGAATAAATATGCTTTCTTTTGCCAAATACAAATCTTTTTATTAACCCTTAAGTGTTATCTCTAAAAGTTACCATATTAAGTTCCATACAGTGGCGTAACAATATGGGGCATTTCGGTAAAAATGCCACGGGCCTCCGGCCTCAGGGGGCCCTGGCCCGAGAAGGCCGCGAGCACAGGAGGATCCTAATATTTATCATTACAAAATTCGTGTCTCGCTTGTCAAGGAAATTCTCAGTTTTCAATCCACTTTTAGACACGAAATAGAAAAGTCATCTTCTATAAGAGAACTTGCTGATTTTTTAATTAAGGTAGTTGTATCGCGACACTAGTAGCAAAAAGTTAATGCCAAGGTATATAGTACAGACAGTTAAAATTCATAATTCATAACCCCAAAACTTTTTGCTTTTTATGTACCACTACTAGCCAATCCCGTACAACTAATTGCTCGCTTGAAAAATCTGGCAACACTGTCCGAGCTTGTATATATTTTATCATAGAAATGTCAGATAAAGTACATTATAAAGGGAGATTTATAAAACAAAAAAGTTCTTAATAATAGATTGAAAGCTGTTACGGCAATGGTTGAAGCGAAAAATCGTCAACATAAGTGTTTTACTGTGGGTTAAATAAATGCGTTGTTGCCAGCTTATTTTTAGTGTAATTCCTTCCTACTTGGATGAGATCAATTTTTCATTATTTAGTTGAAAAGTTTTTGTTTTGCCGAGAGTAGCAGAGTTGTTGATTCACAAAGAGAAACAAAGAGATTTGTTAGTTGCTAGCTTTCCAGTGACGAAGGAACACCAAGTTTTCAGTATCCATATGATATTGACTCCATGAAAAACATTTATAATTGAAGAAAGACTGATGATGAAGACCAAGTCTTCGAAACTATAGTCTCAAACAAATGAGTAATATATATATACAGATATATCATCTTGATATATAGTGTGTATATGTTGATTGCATCAAGCAGAGGACAATCTCTTTGTTTCTCTTTGTGTTTCATTATTTATTCATTATTATTTCAGAAACTGTGTTGTAACTAACTATGAATTAAAATTTTCTTAAAAAAATTATTAGTTATTGTTTAATGTTTGTTTAGTTATTTTTATAACAATCTTAAGAAGGGATTCTTAATTATAATTATATATGTATGTAAACTTTCCGGTATCCCGTATAGTGCAATGTATGAGTCTGAAAAACTATATCTTTGGAATTTAATATCTCCGGAACTATATTGTTCATAAATTTCGTTTTGCACCAAGTGTTTGCAGAAGTATTTAAATAATAATCTGTCTAAATTTCAAGAAAATGCATATGGTGATACAACTACCTTAATAATAGAGAATCATTTTATGTCTTCTTTCTTGAAGTGTTCACTGCATTTCTATTATTTGTGATCATTTCTGGTCACTACGGCTAGTGACGAGCGATCATTTTCAAATTAATCTATAAATTAACAAAAGAAAAAAAATTTTCCAAATATCTTAAGAATGATTTTTGACAAAGTTCTTCATGAGCTTTACCATTTCATTTCGAAATACTACTTCAGTACCTTGAGTTATAAACTTGAAAGCATAACAAACAAAAAAACGAATCCTCGATCATTTTTAAAATACAATTTAATCAAACAATTTTATATGATTATGAAAATTTTACAATAAATTGTATAATGTTATGTTATACCAACTAAAAATAATTTTCTTGGTAAGTTCTCACAGTTCAGACTAAAATTTATTTTTGAATTTTCACAGATTTTTAAATAAAATTGATAAGGAGAGGAGGATATATTTCAGGCCACTTCTACCCTTGTAAGTCGCGGGACTCGGATGTCAAAATATAATTTAGGACAGTGGTTCTTAACCTTTTTAAGCCGCGAACCACATTTGTGAAATATGTTCATGTCGCGACCCAAAAAAAGCCAAATTTTTACAAGTACATATTGTAATCGTGCATGAAAAAGTTTTTTTCCTTCTTTTTTTCAAAATATCTCAAAAACGGCTGAAATTATTTTGATTAAAAAAATTAAGTGAAACCTTGGCATTTCGTTCTACAAAAAAACCCTAATAAGTGAACATCGAAAAAATTATATTTTTCGAGATAATAATTGTTTTGTCAAAAAGTCTGTTAGTTAGTCTGTGCATTACCAAATTTTTGTGGATGACGCTAGCTCAAAAAACTAGTGTGAATATCGAAACCAAATTTCACACGTAGTTTTGGTCCATTGAGATTAAGAGCTGATTAGATTTTGGTGCATGTCAACCCAAAATTAAGGGGGTGAAGGGGAGGGGTTAAAAAATTTAAAATTAGGCCATTTTGACCAAACTCAACCAAATTATGTATACATAATCAGTGGGCGCCCCAGGAGTCTAAAAATGCAAAAACTAACCCCCTCCATGATTATAAATAATTTTATTAAATATTAAATATAAGTGAAGGGCCAGGTTGTATGGTAAAGTCAAGTGGATGGCCACATCAGAACACGCCAGCTAAGAAATTTTCTGCAATTTTATTTACAATGATGTTTTTTAATCAGTTAAATATTTTTTTAAAAATTGAGATAAAAAAAAAGAAAAATTTACTAAAAAAAGTACGTAATTTAAAAAACTATTGAGAAAATTAAGATATATTTTTAAACTTATTGAAGATAAATGTATTAAAATATTTAAATATTTTTTAACGAATCGTCGCGACCCAAAGAATATGCTGCGCGATCCAGATTTGGGTCGCGACCCATAGGTAAAGAACCACTGATTTAGGAGATAACATATTTAAATGGATACAGGAATAGTCGAAATGTTCTTGAAAAATTGTTTTAATCCATCTTATTTTAAAATTATCAAGTGTCCGTTTTTTTTTGCTTCTGAAACTTTTATTAAGTACATTAAGTGTTATTATCTTTAGATCTGAGGAAGACAAAGAAATGTAAAGAGCGGTGATTTTCTTTCATGATTTATATTCATTTACATATTCCCTGCACCTCGATTACTTTGTAGGTATATACAGATTGCGTCTGGTTCTATTTTCAATGAAATTACTTTTATACGCTTTTATCTCGAAAGAGTGAGCATGAGCAGGTGCAGGTTGAGATTTAATAACAGCAGATGAAGACAAATGGTGAATCTGGAGCAAGGCATGTATGCGCCCGCAGGTGTCATCCAGGACCACCTTCACTTTCACTTGGTGCGCCCGGTACTGCACTCGGAAGCACCTGCCCCGGTTACTACATACTCGCAACAGCACCCGTTACTTCACCCAGCAAGGTGGTCGACTCAAAAATCACCACTTCCTTTTAATCTAACGGGATTTTCTCCCTTTAAACAAGGGTAGTATCCAATGTTTTATTATATTATTTACACAGCTTCACCTTCATGCTTAGGAATGTTTGTAGCTCATTTAACAAGATTTTTGTCTGTCTGGAATATTTATATTTTCAAAAAGATGAACTGATTAGGTTTTCTAGCTTTCAAATTTTCAGGAAATCAAAAAAAAACAAAAAAATAATTTAATAATTGCTGGAAAAATAAATATTTTAATTTATTTATAACGAGACTATAGTTTCGAGAGCTTTGCCCTCTTCATCAGTCTATTACAATTGAAATACAGGAATTGATGTGGGAAAGTCTCCTTTAATTTATAAAAATTCTACTACTCTCGGTAAAAAGAAACTTTCAATTAAAAATAAGCTGACGTGTTCTGATGTGGTCATCCACTTGACTTTACCATAGAACCTGGTCCCTCACTTATATTTAATATTTAATAAAATTATTTATAATCATGTAGGGAGGAAGGGGTTAGTTTTTGCATTTTTATACTTCTGGGGTCCCTCTTATTATATATACAAAATTTGGGTAATTTGAGTTTGGTAAATGGCCAAGATTTTCATTTTTTGACACCCCCCCCAATTTTGGGCGGTTAGTTTTTTGCATTTTTGATCTTCTGGGGGTCCACTGATTATGTATATAAAATTTGGTTGAGTTTGCTCAAATAGCCTAGATTTTTAATTTTTAACCCCCCCTCCATCCTCCTTAATTTTGGGTCGATATGCACCAAAATCTAATCAGCTCTTAATCTCAATCGACCAAAACTACGTGTGAAATTTGGTTTCGATATTCACACTAGTTTTTGAGCTAGCTCGTCCAAAAAATTTGGTAACGCACAGTACTAACAGACAGACAACCAGACATTTTAACAAAACAATTATTATTTCGAAAAATATAATTTTTTCGATGTTCACTTATTAGGGCTTTTTTGTAGAGTGAAATGCCATGGTTTCGCTCAATTTTTTTAATCAAAATAGTTTCAGCTGTTTTTGAGATATTTCGAAAAAAGAAGTAAAAAAAAAAACACTTTTTTCATGCACGATTACAATAGTTGACCATACCCTGTATGGTAAAGTAAAAAAATAATTTACAGGAGACAATAAAAGAGGGCCTTATGCTGGAAAAATAAATATTTTAATTTATTTATAAAGAAACTATAGTTTCGAGAGCTTTGCCCTCTTCATCAGTCTATTACAATTGAAATACAGGAATTGATGTGTGAAAGTCTCCTTTAATTTATAAAAATTCTACTACTCTCGGTAAAAAGAAACTTTCAATTAAAAAAAAAATAATAATAAGTTTTATTTGGAACCTATCGAACAGTATAGGAGGTGAAAACACCATACACCTCTCATAAAGACTTTAAATTCAAGCTCAAACCAAACGGTTTGCTGAAAGTAAATAAATTGTGAAAATTGGCCATAAGGGCCTCGTCGCTATTTGTGCGAAAGCGTGCAAATGAGCAGCCAGATCAAAAATTCAGAAAATATCATTTTTTCCTCAAGATAATTGAAAAAAATAGTTAGACATATTACTTAATAAAATTCTAAATACAAATATCTAAAAAGTCATTTCAGGATTTTTTTGAAATTCGACCCCCAACTATCTAAAATGTGAGTGGGGGCAAAAATTAAAACTCTCTCCTATCTTGATCAAATTTTGTAGAGTTATTCTTTATTACTTTAAGAAACTATTCCTGTAAAAATCAACTATCAATATTGACTGTATGGGGTGAAAGGGGGGAGGGGCAAAATATAGAAATTTTTAGCTTTTTTGTACATTTACTCTTTAGAAAACTGAGAGTTATTTATTTGCAAATATCTAAAAAATAATTTCAACCTCCCAAAATCTGAGTGGGGGCAAGAAATTAATACTCTCTCCGATATAGATCAAATTTTGTAATGTTAGTTTTTAAGACTATATAAAATGTATGCTGTAAAAATCAATAGCCAAAATGAGTGCGTGGGAGCGAAAGAAGGGGGGGGGAAATATTAGAAATATATATTACAGACCTAATAATCACATGCCGAAACGCTGCCCGCCAGGGCCACCTGCCCGGAGGGCCGAGCTGTAGAGGGCGTGCCGAAGGCACGCCTGGAGCAGCTCGTATATATATATATATATATATATATATATACTAGTATATTAAAATTATAAATTCCAGTATTAAATCCACAAAGAGTTAATAACAAATATTATTATTTTTTAGAATTTGACAATTTAATTGATTATTATAAAACTCGATACAATGTTATTTAATTAAAAAAAATAATTTTACTGAATTTCTTTATATAATAGCTATAACATAATAATCTGTGGGCCACTAGAAAACTAGAAATGCAAAAACTGGGGGTGGGGTGGGTGGTGCAGGGTTGCTGGAGTGGCGGGTTCAGGGTCCAGGGGGCATAGCGGGGATGTGGTGTGCCGGGTGCGGTAGTGGGGCGGGGTCCAGGGGCGTAGCAGGGCTGGTGTGGGGGTGGGGTCCAGGGGGTGGGGTGCCGGACTGTTGTGCAGTGACGGAGTGGTTTTTATCAGAATTTTAAATTAAAAATAATATTAATATATAACTTTTAACTGAAACAAAAAGTTGCCGAGCATCCCTCGGTGGCTCCAGGTACTATACCGTAAGAGAGGACCATGGTAAAGTCATGTGGATGGCCACGTCAGTTTACTTTTTCAGATTTCCTCAATGCAATGGACTTAAAATATTCCATTATTTTGCCTATTTCACCAGCTTCGTAGCTTCAGCAATACTAAAGTTAGCAATAGTGTGGATTTGAAAATGAACCAACACCTGGTATAGTATGTGTAAAAATGGATGGATTTAAAACTTTTTACTTTCTCCAATGCGAAGCATGGGGGTAATTGTTATTCTTTTAGTCTATTTCTGAAAATTCTCTATAATAAAAGAGAGGATTTTTATATTCTATTGTTTTTTCTAACGAATCTATCTTTGACTTCCAGCTGGTGGTTCAAACTGCAATTAAATTAAAAAAAAATATTTTACTATTTTCAAGCTATAATTAATGAAATTAATTCAAAATAGTTACTTTTTTACATTTCACAAAATTTGTATCAATTTGCATATTAAATGAACAGATTGTATCCAAAAGAGGAGTATAATAATGTAATCAGCAATGGGGAAGGGAAATTATCAAACTCTGAAATTTACTGATTGACTCTTTCAGATTTCACCGTAAAAATGGATGCTTTATCAATTTTGCTCAAAATGATATTTTAGATATTGTAAAAAAGTTAAAATACTGAAGAATCAACATTTTCAAATTATAAAGCTCAGAAAATTAAAAAAAATTATTTCGCATAGAGATAGACCCTTATTTAAGAATAAGTGAATTAATTTATAGTGAACTGAAATTTACATATATACCTTGAAAAATAGGGGAGGTTTTTTAAAACATAGACATTTCAAAATCTAATAATCCAGAAGAAGCTAGCCAGGGGGTTAAGAAAATCCAATCAAACCTCAAAACTGATAAAACAATCGATACAATTAATTGAATCAGCCAGTAAAAAGAAAAATATCTCCAAATCCGAATATCGATTTAATTTTCAATACTTCTAAGTGAGTAATAAATAAATAAATATGTTATTGAACTTATTGGATTTTGATGACGCAGTCCAAGATTCAAAAAAGAAAGATAATGATAACTATCTTTTTACTTTACCATACAGGGTATGGTCAAGTATTGTAATCGTGCATGAAAAAAGTGGTTTTTTTCCTTCTTTTTTCGAAAATATCTCAAAAACGGCTGAAACTATTTTGATTAGAAAAATTGAGCAAAAACATGGCATTTCGCTCTACAAAAAAGCTCTAATAAGTGAACATCGAAAAAATTATATTTTTCGAGATAATAATTGTTTTGTCAAAATGTCTGTTAGTCTGTCCGTCCGTCCGTCCGTTAGTCTGTGCGTTATCAAATTTTTGTGGACGAGCTAGCTCAAAAACTAGTGTGAATATCGAAACCAAATTTCACACGTAGTTTTGGTCCATTGAGATTAAGAGCTGATTAGATTTTGGTGCATATCGACCGAAAATTAAGGGGGTGGAGGGGGGTTAAAAATTAAAAATCTAGGCCGTTTGAGCAAACTCAACCAAATTTTGTACACATAATCAGTGGGACCCCAGAAGTCTAAAAATCCAAAAACTAACCGCCCAAAATGGGGGGGGGGTCAAAAAATGAAAATCCAGGTCCTTGTACCAAACTCAACCAAATTTTGTATACATAATCAGTGGGACCCCTGAAGTCTCAAAATGGAAAAACTAACCCCTACATGGTTATAAATAATTTTACAACTATCATAGACGGTACTATTACGCATTATTTCTAGTTGAGTCAAATCCGTAGTCAAAATGTGTCACCAGCTCTTGGACTATAATCCATTTCTAACAACCCTCAATATATAAGATCGGAAATAACTAAGAGTGCTATAAACAAGTCATAGCTTGCTTATAGCAATATAATTAGGAGAAATTGAAGATTTTCTTATAGGACAGGCTGATTCATCGTGGAAGATGGTCGAATTCCATCTCTATGGACTGTGAGAGTTTAAGTCACAAGAATGAATTTCTGACTTCTACCCTCACTCATACAAAGCTTTTGGGGCTATGGTCCCAAAATATATTTTTAAGAAATCTAATGTTGAATTTGATAAATTACGAAAATGATGCCGTATTTGATGAAATTTCCAACAAAAAATGCGAGGATTAAAATAAAATTTCAAAAAATGAAGGGTGCTTATTTGGACAGCATCCCCTGGTTAAAAAGTCATCAACCGCTACTGATGTTTACATAAAAATTAAATTTTTTTAAAGCTACTCATCCGACTTCCTATGATAAATTAGGAAATATTCTTTTAAAATTAGAAGAAAAAACTTGAGTGAGTAAATAAAATAAAACCAGCAAAATATACTGTTTGTACTCACAAAGATTTAAAGAACTCGTGTCTTAGATATATTTGTGTTTTCTTTTTTTCTTTAATTAAATAGAAATTAAATTACATTTTTATTTATTTAATTATACTATAAAATATAAATTACGAAAGAATTATTTAAACATAATGAAAAATGGAATTTACGTAGGTAGTTGGCGTGATTCACTATTTTATGCGTTGACCAAAATATTTATAAATTCATTACGAAGTATATTTTTGGAGAATACATTTCATACATAAATATTAGTTTAATCAAGTAAAAAGATTTTGATATTTTGTTTCTTGATAATGATCAGAAAATATTCCAGTCTTATACAATAAAACCCGCTAAAAATCTACTAACTTTAAACTTATCTAAATTAAAAACATTTTTTGATCAGGTTATATTTTACGCGTATTTAATCTCTCACTAAATCTCTCCAGACAAATGCCATTCTAACCACAAGATTAAAATCTAACGTTCTTTTTTACAACCAGAACAGTTTTTTAATAAGCTGTATAATTTACATATAAAAATTGTTTTTATCAAATACTCGACCCATATGATTTATTTGTGTTTTTTGAATATTTTTTCATTATGTAAAATTTTATTATATATTTGAATCAAAAAATTAATGCCAATATTTGTAATACATAATAAACAGAAAATATATGCAATGTAAATAATTGAGATAGTATACTTAACTAAATCTGCTTTAAAAATCTTGGCTTCTTATTCAAATCTACAAGCTATTTTACTTCCACTTGAATTCCGACCATTCAGAAGAACTCAGCACATTCCTAAATATGGCATGCATCAGTGCGGGGGATTCTCTAGGCATTCTTCTACCATCCTGAATGAAATTTGAGTTTTTTCACGTTTTTTTTTTGTTTTTTTATCATTAAAAAAATTACAGACAAAAAAGTTTTGAACACTTTTATTTTTAAAATTCAACGAATTTTGTGAAGGCTCCTGAAAGTTGCTAAAATTTACTGAAAAAGTAAATGTACCATATATAATAATTACAATAATAATTTTAATTTACCATACAAGGTATCGTCAAGTATTGTAATCGTGCATGAAAAAAGTGGTTTTTTCGAAATATCTCAAAAATAGCTGAAACTATTTCGATTAAAAAAATTGAGCGAAGCCATGGCATTTCGCTCCACAAAAAAGCCCTAAAAAGTAAACATCAAAAAATTATATTTTTCGAGATAATAATTGTTTTGTCAAAATGTCTGTTAGTCTGTTTGTTATTTAGTCTGTGCGTTACCAAATTTTTGTGGACGAGCTAGCTCAAAAACCAGTGGGAATATCAAAACCGAATTTCATACATAGTTTAGGTCCATTGAGATTAAGAGCTGATTAGATTTTGGTGCATATCGACCAAAAATTAAGGGGGTGGAGGGGGGTTAAAAATTAAAAATCTAGGCCATTAGAGCAAACTCAACCAAATTTTGTATACATAATCAATGGAACCCCAGAAGTCTAAAAATGCAAAAACTAACCGCCCAAAATGAGGGGGGGGGTCAAAAAATCTAGGCTCTTGTACCAAACTCAACAAAATTTTGTATACATAATCAGTGGGCCCCCAGGATTCTAAAAATTCAAAAACTAACCCTCTTCCCCTACATGATTATAAATCATTTTATTAAATATTAAATATAAGTGAGGGACCAGGTTGTATGGTAAAGTCAAGTGGATGGGCACATCAGAGCACGTCAGCTTATTTATAATAATTAAAAATAAATTAAGGGATTTTCTTTTTTTCAATTTTTCGCCCTTCGCAGGGCTCTCAATGACACTGGGTCCTGAGCATCCGCACATTGTCTAAAAAAACATTTTTAATTATATCGAGGCTTTCATTTGCTTGTTTCTATTATTAAAATATTTAAATTTCAAAAATACTATAGATTAGAGCAGGGGTTGCCAAACTTTTCCGAGTCGCTGCGCATTTTTTCAATTAAATTTTCCCATGCCGCCCTATTATTATTATTTATTTTGGCCGCGCAGGTGGGGGCCTGCTCTTACAACAGATTAGAATTATTTACAAAATTGGGTCTAATTGTTAGTGGTTTACATCTCTCACTCCTAACTAAAAGTATGTCTAATCGTAAGTAAGAGATTAAAATCAATAATAAATAAATTTTTAGTTTCTCACTGTTTTTTGTCTAGTTAGCCAATAAATAAATAACATTTGAATTTTTAGTTAAATCCCACAAATTAAATAACTAATCCCACATAATTAATTATGTGTGATTTAACTAAGAATTCAAATCTTAATAAAATTAATCACAAAAATAAAAGTTTCAACAGCTTCATTACTGAAAATAAATAATTTGAAATAAAAATAAATATCTGTAGGAGTTATTCATTTTTATTTTTATTTTTTAATTTTGCTTTCTTTATTGTGTTTTGGTTTAAGAAATGTCTGAAACTGAGAAATGTTCATTCGTTCATGTATGTTTATTAGGATTTCTATATATACCCATGATAACGGAAAAATCGAGATGTCGTAGAAAGTTCATTCAGGTCCCATAATAATATCTAATGTCGATCTGTCTAGATTCCAATAATCCACGATAATTCAAAAACGCAAAGTCATAACTTTGTTTTTGTAGTCCGAATTACCCTCTTTCACTAGACAAGAACGCAGAATCGTTCAGTTCGTTCTAGTGCCAAAAAATTTATATTTTATTTGATCACACACATATACACGCAGATAGAGAAAGAGAGAGAGAGAAAGAGATTTTCAATTTTTGGATTTAAGATACCTGAAAAATTGGAGAAAAAAATAAAAATAAAAAATAAAAAATTAAATCATTTTGATTTGGAAATTTTATTATATTTTATTATTTTATTATTATTATTATGTGCGTGTTTAATTTTATTATCATCAAATTAAACACGCCCATCGAGGCTTAGCTTGCAAGCCTACAGAGAAAATTTTATTAGAATAAATAAATAATTTATTTTATTAAAAACAAATTTCGTATGAATTGATTTTCTAAAATGAACACTTCATAATAAATATCTGTTAATTCTTATTTATTTGATTAAAAAATCTACCTAATAAAAATAAATTCATTGTATATAATTATTTAATGAAAAAAATGTATTCGATAAAATTTTTTCTTTCCTTAAAAGCAAATGAAAAAAAATCTACCAAAATTTGAAAAATAATTCCTTTTTTTTTATTGAAAATATTTTAAAAACAATATATAGAATAACATAAAGTATAAAAATTAAAAAAATAATAAATTCTCTGAAATTTAATTGGGGTAGAATGTCTCACCTGGTATAGAAAGAAAAGGGTGCAAAATATAAGCTTGGGCGCTTTTATAATAATCCCGGATACATGTCGAGAGAAGTCCATATTCATTGGAGACATTGAAACAAGCTCAGACATGAAATAAAGAATTTGCTATTAATCCAGTATAGTACAAGTTTTATCAATAGCGTCTACTTCTTAATTAACACAAGCTAACTATTTTAATACTAATAATAAAATTGCATGCAAAGTCTATTATATAGAGTTGAAATATGTTAAAAAAAATTTCAAAATAAAATAACATGAAAAAGAATTATACCTCAATCTAGTGTTACAGGTTAAAACACGTATGAAATAATTTTTAGTATAATTTTTATAAAAAAATAAATAAAAAATAAAACAGACTTCAAAAAAATTAAATGCAACAAATAAAATAATAATAACTTAAAAATCAAATAAAATACACTAAAAGGTATTAAATAATTATCTAATTTGGTTACAACTAAACGAAGAAATATTAACATGAAATTACTTTTTGAAAGTCGGTGCCAAACAAACTATACCAATAAGCGAGAGTACCCGCCAAACGTACTAAGTAAAATCCGTCGAGTGCGATTCATAAAATATATATGTTTGGCACCGACTTCAAAAAGTAATCTCACGTTAATATTTCGTCGTTTAGTTGTAACCAAATTAGATAACTATTTTATACCTTTTAGTGTATTTTATTTTATTTTTAAGTTATTATTATTTTATTTGTTGCATTTAATTTTTTTGAAGTCGGTTTTATTTTTTTTTATAAAAATTATTTTTATTTTTCTCTTTTTAGTGATGTTATTAATAGTGACTTAATATAATACCTTGAATGCATCTCGTAAGAGAAAGCGTCGGGCGAATGAATAGGAAAATGATAATAAAATTCAATTCATAAATATAGAAATTCTCTCGAAACGTTTGCGGTTTTAAATGAATGTTTTAAACTTTTATTTATTATAATTTCGATTTTTTGGTCATAAGAATTGGAGATTTACGTTATTTCGTCATTGATCATATCTTCAGAACTTTTACCAAATTAATATGGTACCACCCCTAAAGTACCCTCTTTCAAATAAAAAAGAATCATTAAAATCGGTTCATAAACAAAGAAGTTATGCCTGAACAAACTTATCACAAAAGGATGAAAAAAAACGGGACCAATCGGAAGATAGACTGAACTCAATGCAAAAAAAATCATCAAAATCGATTCACAATTGGCGGAGATACGAGATAACATAGACATAAAAAAATTCAGTCGAATTGAGAACCTCCTCCTTTTTTGAAGTCGGTTAAAAAAGTAAAATATAAGCTTTCAAAGCGATTCAATTCAAATGATTAAATTAGTCACAGTTTGAGAACCTCCGGATTAGAGAATTTAATCAACAAAGGAAATTCACATATTATATTATTTAAATTATTTTAAAAAGTGATTATGATATAAATTTTTATTTTTTTCATTTCTGAAGACAAAAAAATCAACCGGAAACACTTCAGTGATTAATTTATTTAGATATTTTCCAATTCTTTTGAATAAATAATTAAGCATTCGAAATAGTTAAGTTATTAAAAATAATAAGGGAGAAATTAACCAAAAATTATCTAGTTTCAGATTTTTTTCTTTATAGGGATTAATATTTTTTACTCGAAATTCCGAGAGAGCGATTCGTTAGAATAATTATATGATTTTCCTTTGAAAAATGAGAAATTTTCAATTTATAATTCTCAAATCAAATCTAACTGAGCCACACACATCGCGTTATCAGTTTAACTATAATTTTAGAGCCGGCTATATAATTTCATAATTAATGATCATATTGTATCATTTATCACTATTTGTTTCTTGTATGATTGACGTAGCTGGTGATTAACCGAGCACCGTTTCCTCCCTGGCTTCTTGTTGGCTCGTTTTGTCAAATGGCTCTGCTCTTTCGGATCTACATTACACCTGTAGACCCCTCCGGGGCCCAAGATGTTCTGCTCAATTAAACATTAATAAAAATCCACAAGCTGCAATCTCGGAATAACGCTACTCTTATTTAGCTAGGGGAAAAAATTAATAATCTGATTTTTTCTTGCCTCTACATCCTAATCTCTTTATAGAATAACAAAATAAGCTGACGTGTTCTGATGTGGCCATCCACTTGACTTTACCATACAACCTGGCCCCTCACTTATATTTAATATTTAATAAAATTATTTATAATCATGTAGGGGGGGGTTAGTTTTTGCATTTTTAGACTCCTGGGACCCACTGATTATGTATACAAAATTTGGTTGAGTTTGGTAAATAGGAAAGATTTTCATTTTTTGACCCTCCGCCCCCCCCCCCATTTCGGGCGGTTAGTTTTTGCATTTTTAGACTTCTTGGGATCCACTGATTATGTATACAAAATTTGGTTTAGTTTGGTAAATGGCCAAGATTTTCATTTTTTGACCCCCCCCCCCCTCATTTTGGGCTGTTAGATTTTGCATTTTTAGACTTCTGGGGGCCCACTGATTATGTATACAAAATTTGGTTGAGTTTGCTCAAATGACCTAGATTTTTAATTTTTAACCCCCCCCCCCCTCGACCCCCCTTAATTTTGGGTCTATATGCACCAAAATCTAATCAGCTCTTAATCTCAATGGACCAAAACTACGTGAAATTTGGTTTTGATATTCACACTAGTTTCTGAGCTAGCTCGTCCACAAATTTGGTAACGCACAGACTAACTAACTAACAGACATTTTGACAAAACAATTATTATCTCAAAAAATATAATTTATTCAATGTTTACTTATTAGAGCTTTTTTGTAGACCGAAATGCCATAGTTTCGCTTAATTTTTTTAATTGAAATAGTTTCAGCCGTTTTTTAGATATTTTGAAAAAAAGAAGGAAAAAAAACACTTTTTTCATGCACGATTACAATACTTGACCATACCCTGTATGGTAAAGTAAATATAAAAATATTTATAACAATCTATATATTGTTTAAACAAGTGAGGATTAGTTAGATTAATAACAAAAAAAATTAATTAAAAAAATCGGGCAACGGCTAACTTAGTTATGCACAACGACACAAAATTTAAACAAATCTGACGTCATTTAAGCAATCGACATTCCACACATTTTTATCTAATTTTATTTACCCCACAAACAAAAAATTTAATTGTACTCATACAAAAAAAATGTTTTTGTCGTTAGTTTTTTCAAAATAAAGAACAGTCTTCTATACGTCTATGTATGAGCCGTTCAGAGAGCCAACCCAATTAATTCTATAAATCAAAAAAATTATGTTTTTTAAATCCCAAATTCATTAGATAACAATTCCAGAAGAAATACAAAGAAAGCTTTAATGATGAAAACCACAACCATGGGTTTTGTACAATAAAGTGTCACGTTTTGATATGGCCATCCATTTGACTTTACCATACAACCTGGTCCCTCTCTTAAATTTAATATTTAATAAAATTATTTATAATGTAGAGGGGGTTTGTTTTTTGCATTTTTAGATTACTGGGGCCCACTGATTATGTATACAACATTTGGTCGAGTTTGGTACGAGAGCCAAGAATTTCATATCCCTCCCCCCATTTCGGGTGGTTAGTTTTTGCATTTTTAGACTTCTGGGGCCCCATGGATTATGTATACAAAATTTGGTTGAGTTTGCTCAAATAGCCTAGATTTTTAATTTTTAACCACCCCCTTGGGTCGATATGGACCAAAATATAATCAGCTCTCAATCTCAATGCACCAAAACTACGTGTAAAACTTGGTTTTGATATTCAGACTAGTTTTTGAGCTAGTTCGTCCACAAAAATTTGGCAACGCACGTACTAACAGAATAACTGACTAACTAACAGACATTTTGACAAAACGATTATTATCTCCAAAAATATAATTTTTTCGATGTTCACTTATGGTATTTGGTTTTTTTGTAGAACGAAATGCCATGGTTGAGCCCAATTTTTTTAATCAAAATAGTTTCAGCCGTTTTTGAGATATTTCGAAAAAAAAGAAGCAAAAAAACCACTTTTTTCATGCACGAATATAATACTTGACCATACACTGTATGATAAAGTAAAAATAATAAACCTAATTTGTTGGTTAAGATTTTACGAAAATGTATATATTTTCTATTAATCTCTAATCGACCTTCATTTGATGCAATTTTTAATTCTGAATATCTATATCGAATATAGTTTCACAAAGTTGTAAGAAACAATCTGTTAGAAAGCCAGATTTTCTCGAAATGATTTGAAATTTTAACTTAATCTGACACATTGGGGGGGGGGGCTTTTGGGAATTTCCTCCTGAAATCAAATTTAACTATTCTGAAATTACTTGATTTTACAATATTTTTGACATCTCCAGTGATCATTTACCCCCTAAGAACGACTGGATTCGATGAGTAAGAATTTCACTTCGCAGTGTGTGCTGATCGCATTACACTATGGATATATTATTTGCATTCTGAAATAATGTTCACTAGCCCTCAGTCTATTAATAGGTAGACTTATTTTTAACAATTCCCTTTTTTTTATTAGAGCAGGAGAAATGTCCTAAAACTCTTAAAACCTTTTTAATAAATGTAAGTTATTTTCTGTTCCCAGTCAAGCTTCAACTTTTTAATAACCCTTTTTTGAAAATTTAATCTCAGAATATTTCATTAAGCGAACTTTTTCATTACTTTAAAAGAGTTGAAAATTCATTTTTCCGAACGTAAAACACATTACTCGTAAAATGTTCAAAATATTATTTCAGTTTTTTATTCTCTCTTGAAAAATACGATCAACGTTAGGGCAGTATTAACTATTAGGCAAAATAATAAATAAGTACGTGCTTAAGGTATCATGAAAAAGTGCACCAAAGAAATTTCCTTAATATCATTTTATCATCTAATGAAATTGATTTGTGTTCTTCCATTTGTCAAAATTTGCTCGATTCTTACCCTGGCTTGAACGCTTACTTATTTCTCACTTGTGAGCTTCGCTCATTTGTGTTTTATAAGTTCAGTGGAACAACTGGTAAACAAAAATATTTATTATAAATCTATTATGAGGGTTATTGAAATAGAAGAGTTAGAAATGCAAAATAACAGTATTTATTCAAAAAATATATTCTAATCATATGTAACATATAATCAAAAATATGCCCCTTGGTTATTTTTTTAGTTAGAAAAAATTTGCTATCATTTTCTATGCCACAAATTTTGCTATCAAATGAAGGATGTGTGTAAAGAGTAGACATTAATGGACAATGGGCCAACACACTGTGTACTAACATTCTATTTTTCTTAAACTATATGCTATATGCTATTGGGAAATCGGGACTTATTTTGATTTTTCAATAACTATTTAAAATTTAGCATATTTATTCGACTTATTATAAGTTTTAAAAAATTTTGCTTGATTGCTAGAACTATATACTATTTTGCTTGATTGATAGAATATGCGGCTTACGGTCGCCCCTTGTTTTGGCCGCCCGCTTGCGGTGCACGCGCTGCACATTTGCTAGGATCGGTTCTGAACATTGATGCTCACGAATTGGCCAATTGAGCTTTAATTTTTCACTTGAAATATATTAAAAATATCAATAGTAGAACTATATACAACAATACAAGCAGGAGCTACACTAGTTATACAAGAAAATACCTTACGTTAGATTCGTTTTAAGGATGTGATCAAAAACTTTAATAAAGTTTGTTGGAAATATTTTAAATATTACGTACTACAACGCTATATTCCATCTTATTGTAAGTTTTGTTTCATTTCGAAAAATACAGACCGAGTCTCGGCAGATAGATATTTGAAGTCGCCTCCTCTTGGAAAGTAATGGCAACCTACCAAGAGTTTAGCAATTATAATTGCCTAGTCAACCTTCCAAATTAGCCGTTCGGAACCGGCGTTAAAAAGTAGGTCCCGTATATCTGTGTAAAAACAACTAAACACACTCAGCACAGGTATATGTGGAGAGGTGCCGACCCCTCGTTTCGGGTATGGCACTCGAAGAAGATGTGGCCATCCACTTGACTTTACCATATACTTCTGGTTGAGTTTGATACAAGGGCCTAGATTTTCATTTTTGACCCTACAACCCTCCCTCTCCCCCATTTTGGGCGGTTAGTTTTTGCATTTTTAGTTTTCTGGTAGCTCACTGTTTATGTATACAAAATTTGGTTGAATTTGGTCCAAGGGCCTAGATTTTTATTTTTTGACCCCCGCCCCCCCCCCATTTCGGGCGGTTTGTTTTTGCATTTTTAGCGTTCTGGGGGTTCATTGATTTTGTACTCAAAATATGGTTGAGTTTGCTCAAATGGCCTAGATTTTTATTTTTGACCCCCCCTCCTAATTTTAGCACCAGAAAAAATATTTTCGTTATTATATGTTCATTTTATAATATATTTGATTTTTCTCGTTTTTTTAGTTTGGAAATATTATAATTTTAAATTTTAACCCCCCTCAATTTTGAGTCGATATGCACAAAAATCTAATCAGCTCTTAATCTCAATGCACCAAAACTACGTGTGCAATTTGGTTTTGATATTCACACTAGTTTTTGAGCTAGCTCGTCCACAAAATTTGGTAACGCACAGACATTTTGAAACAGTTATTATCTCGAAAAATATAATTGTTTCGATATTCACTTATTAGAGCTTTTTTATAGACCGAAATGACATGGTTTCGCCCAATTTTTTTTAATCAAAATATTTTCAGCCGTTTTTGAGATGTTTCTTAAAAAAGAAGCAAAAAACCCCTTTTTTCAAGTACGATTACAATACTTGACCATACCCTATGCTAATGTAAAAATATCAGGTCAAAGTGTATTCTATATCTATCTTTTCCAGTAACATAAAAATCTCAATATTTTAAGGATATTTATAATTTTATTAAAATTATTAATTAATTAATTGCATTAATTGCTGTGCTCGGCCGCAGGTTGGACAGCCCTACTCGACTAGACTGTAGCTATTTTCGAATATAATAAAAATATTTTTCAACAAACTACGATATACGTAAACGCAGCACTAGGGTATTTATGCAAATATTGAATAATACTTAGTGGATGGAACATGTGTTGTTCGAAGGCGGTTGATTAGTTCCCTATCATGAACGGTAGTTGAAAAGGGTTTATTAATCAGATTGGTTTTATTTGAATGCATTGGAGCAGCTGCTTAGAAAATCAAATCTAATCAAGATTTAAAGAAGGTTTCAATTACAGTCAACTTTTATACCTTTATGATAGATCTTCCTCATTAAAATAAACAAATATTATTAGTTTATTAGTTTCTCAAAGAAGAAGCCAATTACAAACAAAAGACTGGAACGGTTTATGGTATTTTTACTGATCAACTCCCTTTATCTGAAATTACTATTCGGAAAAATAACAAATAGCGCTTCTGTATAACGAACCCTCCTACTTCCTTTAAGAATTTATTAAAAAGTAATTTTAATATTTATTAAAGTGATTAAGTAAATTTTAAATTGTCTAATATAAAAAAACAAAAAGGTTTCCCTTATTCAGGTAAAATCATTGTTCAATGTATTTAAGAGCGTTTTGCCGTGAACACCATCACTTTGACACTCTTTCTCGCCATTCAAGAGAAACCAATCGGGACGAATTGTAAGAGCAGGTAATTAATTAAATTCTCCCACTCATCTTATTATAGGCGTAAAGTGAATCCCACCCAAAACATTGTGTGAAAAAAACAGGCCAAGTTCGAAAAGTAGTGAAATCTAATGTGCAGGCAAGTTAAATTCGACAAGAATAAAAATTAAATTCAGAAAATAGTACTTTCAATTAAAATGCATTCTTTCCATTTAGAATGACAATCTAGATTTGTTTATTCTAAATTTTTAATTTAAATTATTTTCATTTAACTTGACTGTTACCCATTATCCCCTTGGGGTATCTATAATGAACTAAATTCGTGACCAGCCAAGTTTCATGAAAATAATTTAAATTAAAAAGAATTATTGTCATTGAAAATGGAAAGAATGCATTTTAATTGAAAGTACTATTTTCACAACGTAATTATTCTTTGCGAATTTAACTTGGCTGCATCATAGATTTCACTACATTTTCAAACTTGGCCTGTTTTTTGCATAAGTGTTTTGGGTGGGCTAAAGACTAGATTTTAATATTAAAAACTAATTAATGAATACTACAACATATATCTGGAGTATTCCACGCCAAATCGGACGGTTTGAAAAATTTTAATTTTTGATTTCCTTCATTTTTTGACATTTTTTAGTACCCATCAAAAAACTCTTCCCGGTAAATTTTGATATTTTTTTGATCACGGGTTTAAAAGATATCGAATTTCGATTTTTCGCTCATAACTTCTTCAAAAATGGTTCAAATTCAAATATTTGTTTCGAAGCTTTTCTATCATCTTCATTTCACAAGAATATATTATATATTATATATTCAATTGAAGAGGGCAAGACAAAAAATATTTTTTCAACACCAACCATCACTAAAAAAGAAAGTATGAAGGAAAATTATTACATGCTTCTTTTATTGACCCTTTCAACCCTGAAGAAGGAGAGAAGATCCTCCAAAACGTCGGCTAAAAAGTTGTAACAAGAAAACTTTCCAATAAATATTTATTCATTGGATATCATCTTGTTATTTATCCCTGGACTGCCGGCTGGTATAATTAATAGCATTTTGGTTTTTTAGATACAATCGATCTAATTTCATAAAAAAGCCTGGAGCTCTCTCAATGAACTGTTTAAATGTCCTTTTCATAAATTAATTCAACATTCACCAAACTTCCCATTAATTAAAATGATTAAGTGAAATGCGTGCAAAAAATAATTCTCTAAAGCGGAAGTCATTGTCTCTTTAAACGTCAATTCTCTTTCGGAAAAAGAATTTCGCAGTAACCCAAATAATCGGAGAATGCCTGTAAATCAGCTCATTTCAAATAAAGCCTACACTTTCAGATTTGTTGAGTGTGGTTTAAGGGGACTGATTGGCCAGATCCTTGAAGGGATATATTGCCTTGTTATCTGTGCAAAGCAATCTTGTTAAAGCCCATAACCTATTGTTTCGAGAACGCCCATAAAGCCGTCTGACCAATTGTCAAACTATATAAAATGCATCAACAACTTAATCAGGCTATAAAAAAAGAAAAGAATGGAGCTGAGTGAAATCTCTATGTAGGTGTAAATAGGAATTGAATTTTCATTCTGGAAAGTCAAGTCCAAACCTGAATTCAAAAGCAGAAAGATAAAATATATGGTTCAATTAACTAACATAAACCTAAAAGAGTAGTTAGTATTGATAAAAATATCAGAGTTAATAAAATTATAACGTTTACGTTTATTTTAAATATTATTATTATATTATTAATTATTTAATTATAATTCACTACAAAACAATAGTCTTGGCATGTTCAAATCATCGCTTCCCAAAGAATGATAAACGTCAAGTAATATGTTTCGCGTTTAGTCTTGGATGGGTGACCGTCTATATACGAGTTTCCCAATTTCAAACTAGTTGAGTGGATCCCACTGAAATTGTTTAAGAAGATTTATATTGATTTAAAATATATAGATTTAAAAAGACAACTGCGATATTCCTTAAGGGTGCAATAAGCACAAACTGGCCATTAATAATAAAGGATTAGTTCTTAAAAAGAGAGATGTGTGAACTATGAACAATGTGAACATATCACCCTGAATTATTACTATTCTCTAGGTATCTAGGTAATGGCGAAATAAATTTTAGCTAAAACACCTCAAAGAGAATCTATCTTTTGTTTGTAATTGGTTACTACCGCGCGATCTCCCTTGAATAATATTAAAGAATTAACTGTTAACGTTAACTGTCTAAAAAACGACGTTTTAAAGTGTACGAGAAGGCTTTGAAAAAGAGTTAAAAATGTCAAATGAAACGAAACCTTGACTAGTGACATGGAGATGTAGATTAAATCCATCTTCCTGAAAGAACCTTTTTAACTTTTCATAATCATTTATTTAATGAGATTAAGCGTTTATATAACGGTTTTTAAAATCTAAAAAACAAAACTCCAGGTGTATATTTCCTTTTGTTTCTTCTCAAATAAAGAAGCGAGATATAAAAAAGTCAATTGTATTGTAATTGAACTTTATTTATATTTTAGAAAATACAGAAAACATGTGTGCGTTATAAACAAGTGGAAAATTATAAGAGGCGTTCTTTAAGGGAGAAAGGGAAGCAAGGTGTCTGTGAACGGATTCAATACAAAAAAGCAGGGCTTGATTATCTTTGTTGAAGTTGTTTTTTATCTGGGGGTATGATTATTATAAATCAAACAATCATTATATAAAAAAAGATGAACTTAGTCATTCTTTCAGTGAATTAATTTGCTTTCAAATAATTTTTCATGGGTCTGCTAGCACCTTTGATATAATCTAGATTTGATAATGATTGAAATAAGAACAAAAAGCAATTAGAATTAAATAGCGAATAGAAGATATTAAACTTTTTTTCATCCACTAATTCTTAATTCGTTTTAATCCGAAGCCGTTTTTATTCGTTCGTTTTCAAGTTGGCATTCCATCACTTTTTCAGTCTACAAATATTTCCTTTTTCAATTAATAGATAACTCCGTTTCGAAAATTCTCATAATTTTATTTTTTATTTTTAGGATTTCGTACAAAAGTAAATCGAAACACAGGCAGGATTATTTTCAGGGGGGTGCATATGCATTATGCATCTACACACTATACTAATAACTTATAAAATATAATTTACAATAGTGCATTCTTATATTTATAGGCTGTAGCGCAACCAGGATTTTGTCCTGGAGGGGGCTAATAAATAATCTCCAGTGGTGGTTAGTTACTTTTCAACCAGGGGATGCTGTCCAAAAAAGTAGATACACTTCATTTTTTGAAATTTTATTTTAATCTTCGAGTTTTTTTTTTGCAAATTTTATTTTCGTTATTTTTCAAATTTAACATTAGATTTTTAAAAAATATATTATGGGGCCTTCGCCCCAAACGGATACTGGCTTGTGTGAGTTAGGGTAGGAGTCAGAAATTAAACTCAAACTCCACACTCCCTGAGATGGAAATCGGCCATCTTGTACAATGTTTCAGCCTGTCCTATAAGAAAATCTTAAATTTCTCCTAATTCTATTGTATTAAGCAAGCTATGATTGTCTATACCACTCATATATTGAGGGTTTTTAGAAATGGATTACTCCAGAAATTCTCGAATGATCTTTATTTATTCCTTTTTTGTATTATTACTATTTTAATAGTTCCTAAGCGAGAACAATTTTTATTTGACTGAAACTCGTCTGAACTTGTCTTTGACATGCTTGATCTGAAGATATACTAGGCAGGGAGTTCAAACCGCGCTCTTTTCAGAGAAATAATTCATTTTAATTGCCCCTTGAAACTATGCAACAATTTCATTTCATTTAGAGAACCGATATACTTTTCAAAACAAAAAATAAGGTCGTATTGAGGGCATATGCGAAATTTCGAAATTTCGTACGAATCAGTATTTAAATATTAATAATTTTATTTTGTGACCTCTTCCATTTGGCCTCTTAAAGAAATATGTAATTACATCTCTTTTTAAATAATTATTGGACCTGCTAATATTATAAGTTTCAGCTAACTTTGTTTTTTATATTGAAAATTTTTTATAAAAGCCTCCCCCCTATTTTGAACCCATTAGCAATTTATATCTCCTTTTAAATATGAGACTCTTCTATTGTAAATATCAGCATTCTTTGATTTTTATTTGAAAATTTCATTATTTTAAATTCTTTTTGAACCTCCACCCCTCACACTTTTGTGTCACTATCAATTTCACACAGTGAGTCATTTTTATATTCGATATTCACTTTATAAGACTTTCTTGTAGACCGAAAGGCCAATAATTCTAACTAAGCAAAAACACTTGTTTCATGCACGATTGCAATTATCGACCATATATACCCTATGTGGTAAATTAAAAGTTTTTTGAAAGGAAGAGACTTTGAAATGAACAAATGTTTAAAAATTTGAATTTATATATAATATTTCCTCATGGAAATCTCTCTGCACCCCACCCTGCCCAACCCCTCCACCCCGGACACCACCCCATGCCCTCCACCTCCAAGCACCACACCCCCGCTTAGCCCCCTGGACCCCCACACCCACTACGTCCCCCGGACTCCCCCCTTCACCCTACTCCGTCTTACTCCTTCACCCCCATTCCACCCCCCGGATCACCGCATCCCATACCCTAACCCACCTCCGCACCCATACCATCACTCCACCCCCGCACCCCCCATCCAGTTTTTGCATTTCTAGTCTTCTAGGGACACACAGATTATGTATATAAAAGTTGGTTAAGTTGGCTCTAAGGGTAAGAATATTCATTTTTTGCCCCCCCCCCATTTCGGGTCGTTTGTTTTTGCATTTCTAGCCTTCTAGTGACCCACAGATTATGTATACAAAATTTGGTTGAGTTTGGTCCAAGAGCAAGAATTTTCATATTTTGACCCTCCCCCTTTTTGGGTGGTTTTTTCGGGAATTTTTTTAAACAAAAGTTGTCAGAAATCACATCCCCTACTACTTTGCTCATTATAAAATTTGCCGCAGGGTTAATAGTTTAGGTGTTATTTGATAATTTTCATTCGTGCACCCCCAAACCCCCATTTGGGGTCAAAATATCAAAACGTTATATAGCTATAAACGTAAGTTAGAAGACATCTGATACAAATATGAAATTTCATAATAATCCCTTCAGCCATTTTTGACGTGAATCGTGAGCAACTTTTCGCGGAAACCACTGAAACAGACAGACATACAGACAGACATACAGACAGACATGCAGACAGACATGCAGACAGACATGCAGACAGAGCATGCAGACAGACATACAGACCGGCATACAGGCAGACAGATAGACATACCGACAGACAGGAATTTTGTTGAGGGTGTTTTCGTTCATAACTTTTCTTGAAACGTGTGCAACCAACATTTGGCGTGATTTGGAGCAATGTACAGACAAAACCTTAATTTTATATATATATAATCCTATTCTCTATACAACAAATACATTTCTGCACTATTACAATTCTTGCCCATACTACTGATAGTTAAGTCTAAAGTATAATTTTAATAAAATTAATTCAACATTAAGATCAAGTTGTAATCTAATAAAAAAATTAAATGTAAAATCTTTTTCAAGATTTTTCGAAATATATTCACTAATTATATGTTTCCTATCATAGGTGGCTGAAAGACAAATGAATTTGATGGTATTTTTTTGGCAATTTACTTTTGACATCTGCTGAATGGCATTAAATATAGAGCGGATTAAAGAAGGGAGGGCGAGTTCAAGTAAATGCAAGGTGCACGCTGAATTAGAAGCCCCTACTAATTGGCCATCTTATAAAAACAATGGAAAAAAGTACTTTCCATTAAAAAAATAAAGGAGTATATAATCAACTGATAAATGCAGATGCTTAAGGTAAAGACTTTTTCTAGTTCATCGCATAAAAAATAAATGACCTGACCTTTTTTTTAACGTTTCTTTTCTTCATTGAAATTTACAGACCTTTTAATTATCTCACAAATCTCAAGCGCTTATATAATATACTCATACCTTACTTTTAACTTTACCATCAGAGTATGATAAAGTGTTTTTTTTGTTTTTTTTTTTCGAAATATCTCAAAAAGGGCAAAAATTATTTTGATAAAAAAAAATGAGCGAAATCATGGCATTTTGATTTACAAAAAGTTCTAAAGAGTGAACATCGAAAAAATTATATTTTACGACTTTTCAACCAAATTTTGTGTACGCTCTAGCTCAATAATTAGTATGAATATCAAAACGAAGTTTCACATGTAGTTTTTGACGCATTGAGATTAAGAACTGATTAGATTTCATTGAAATCTAAGCCAAAATTAAGGGGGGGGTTAAAAATTAAATTAATAAAATTTTCAAACTAAAAAACCCTAAAAATGAAATTTACTATAAAAGAGATCTATAATAAAAAAGAGTCATGATTTTTTTCAGGGCTAAATTTGGGGGAGTTCAAAATATAGGACTATCAATAATATAAGTTCTAGACCCTTTAATCGATTTGTAAAAATTTTCGCATCGATCTTATGAAAATGACTCACTATGTGAAATTGATAGTGTCCAAAAAGAGGGGGTTTCAGAAATATTTTCAAACAAAAATCGAAGAAAGCTGATATCTCTAATAGGATAGTCACATAATTAAAAGGAGATATTATTAATTCCTAATTGGTCCAATATTAAGAAGGGAGTAGATGCTTCGTATATAATTATATATTATTTTATTAAATATTAGAAAATAAGAGGAGGAGGAATTATTATATTTTTATAACATCTTATTCTCTCAGAAATGAATTTTTGAACTTATGATCAAATCATATTTTGTTTTACAATAAACTATCTAATCACCACTTAAAATCTTTATCACTCACATTAGAATACCCTGTATTTATTACAAGAAGGAGGTTCACTGGGTTGAAGTAATTTGAATGGTCCATTACGTTCTTGAGCTTAAATATCATGTAAAAATATAGTAATAATAACCCCCAAATGATAAAGAAAAATATGAATTGCAAGAAGGTTAAAGCGTGGATTAATTATTCTATTAATTAATTTATTGTTTTGTTTTAAACGATTTTTTTGGTCCAATACTATGTAATAATAATTAGATAAAAAATTGATATCTAAAAGTTCATGTTAAATTTATTTTCATTTATCTTTTACTGATAATTTTCCTTTTTTTTAAATAAAAATATTCTTTTATATTTTCTGTTTTAGAGAATCGAGCCCACCTAGAGAAATGCATTCAAGATAATCGGAATTAAAAACGGCATTTTATTCATTTGTGTGGCGGAAATCGACCAGTGCAGACGCGGAGAGCCATTCTTCCAAGGTAAGAGCAAATCGATTAAACTCTAATTAATTTTGATACATCATTAATACACTAATTAGTATAAGTCTTATTAAAATTAGGACATCATATTATACTCAAAACAGCCTACTCTCAGCATGAAAAATATATCGAAGAAAGCTGATATTTCTAATAAATAGTCTTAAGTATAGGTACCTAATTAAATGGAGGTATTATTAATTGCTAAGGAGCCCAAAATTAAGAAGGGGGTTCTTCGTAAATAATTATTAATTATTTTATTAAATTTTGTTAAGGGAGGATGTTATGGGTTCTTGGTGAAACATTTTAAATAAAGTAAAGAAAAATTTTGAAAAATTTTAGAAACTTTTTAAAATTGAAAATATAAAATACTAGCTAAGATTCACAAAAATTTTAATCTTTTGCTATGCTGCGCAACAACTCATAAAGACTGTGATTGATTGATTGATCTTTATTATTAGCCTTCTCGGCTATTTTTTTTTTACATTTATAGTTTTACATTTATATTTTTACATATAGTTTGACATATTAATTTACAATTTTAGGTACAAGTAATATAATTCTTCACATTAACAGTTTCAATATAATAGGACATATTAATAAAAAATGAGAAAGTGGAACAGGTAAAGAAAAGAAGATACCTATGGTAGGTATTATGTCTCAACAGAATAAGAAAACACATCCCGGCCTATACAGCTTCCCTTATCTACAGAACAATAACATCGCCACATTCCATGTAGTGCCCGATAGTTCCGTATGTAAAACGGATTTTGACGGGCTACAAAAACCCCAGAATAAAGCAATGAGGAATACACCAAAGGGCAACAGGCACACCAAGCCAAACAATGTTTGGAGCATTTTAAAAGTTGTATTATATGATGTATAGCTACAATAGCTAATAAAGATTATTATCTTTGTAAAATGTATTCTTTTAATTTTCGTTTAAATATTATAAGACTGTCACATTGTTTTAACTCTGTTGGAATGTCATTATACATTTTTATGCCTTCATAAAATAAACTTTTTTGCGCACTTTTCGTTCTTCGAAATTGTATCATAATATTGTCTGCTTGCCTCGTTGTGAATAATACAAAGAACTAAAGACATCAAATACACAAAGAACAATTGCAAAATTACTCTGCTTTTGAAATTTTTTCTCAATTTTTACTGCAAATCCCAATGCAATCAATGTATTTTTTCCAAATTTAATGCCGGGTTTCTCACCACCAGATGTCTCTAGTGTCGTGTACGAAGCTAATAACGCGTACATTTTAAAGCCTCCAGCTTTTTTATGCATAACAATATCCATATGAAATGCCACATTCGATTTACCTGGTTGGGCCCTTATACTAGCTACGAACGCCTACGTCAAAAAATTCACAGAGGTAATTGTGAATTAAGTGATTCAGATAAATTCTTCAGCTTTTTAACCATTACCTACATTCACAAAAACTTTTATCCTTAGCAAAATTGATTAAAAAATAAAGTAAAAAAATAAAATAAAATAAATAAAAATAAAAAAAGATGCAAAATACAAAATTAAAATCTTGATTAAAAATTAATTTAAATTGTATAAAATAAAAGTAATATATTTAGTTGTTTATACTTGGACATAATAAATCAGAGGTTAATTCATGTGAACCAATCAAGCTTAAACATTTATAAAAATAAATAAATAAAATTTTAAGGACCGAGTAATAAAAACGAGTAAAATTAAACTGATGGTCTAAGTAATTGCTCTTCCAAACCGAAACTAGAAATCTCAAAGCGTCAATCAGGTTTTTATATTACGATTTAATTTAATCGATTTTCTAATGAAATTTATCACTCGAATAAAATTTTCTCTTAAGGTTTTCAAGTTCTAAATCAACGTCTTAATGTTCGCTGACGTTTTAATGCTTACGAACAAATTGATGGTTTTATTAATGGTCAACTTGCCTAACTTGATCTTGCGAAAACATCTAACATTACATTTAAAAGTTTTATTAGAAAATAATAATATTCATCAGGATGAAAAATTCAAGGTCATTTAAATAATTCTAAAATATTTGGAATTATATATTCTAATAAAAATACTTTATAGTTTGTAGTAGCTGAGTCTTTAAGAAATATTTTGATCATAATTACAATAATAATAATAATAATTGAAGAAAATCGGTAGGATCATGTGGGGTGAAATTCCTTTCCACTTCCACATCAACCGAGTCTAATCCCCCCGAAAAAATCTAAAAGGATAGATGAATTTTTTCAGCGCAAGTTAATAAACATGGATAATAATAATAATAATAATAATAAGTGATAAGTGAGCCAGGAATGAGAGTTGCATTAAGATCTTCTAATTACAAACTCATGGAGCTTACAGTTCAGGCCGATGGGTGTATACGTCTCTGAGACTACAACAGGATGACCCTCCATTTGACCCACCTTCGATTATTGAAGAAATTCAAATGTGGATAGAGAAGGAAATGCTTAGAAGATTCCAGAGACTGATAGATGGCTAAAATGTTGACCGTCTGGCTTCCTTGAGTTGGCTTATGCGTGAAGAACTCTACCCAGAAACAGAGGGTTTTTTCTTGGCAATCCAAGACAGGGTGATGAAGACCCTTAACTACCAAAAACATGTTTTAAAGATGAATGTCATTGATAAATGTAGAAAATGCGGAGTTCCAGGAGAATCTATCGAACACATCATGTCCGGATGTTCAGTACTGGCGGGAAGTGCATACCTTGGACGTCATAATCAAGTCGCCAAATTGATTCACCAACAGTTGGCAATTAAATACGGTATGTTAGGAAACGATACACCACCGTACTATAAGTATGATCCACCCGAGGTTCTGGAGACGGCGGACTACGTGATGTACTGGGACAGACCCATCTTCACAGACAAACGAGTGGCTCATAACAAACCAGATATTGTGGTCATCAACAAGACCGAGAAATCAGCCACACTCATTGATGTCGCCATCCCTCTGACACATAACATCAGGTCCACAGAGGTAGAAAAAGTTAGAAAATATGAAGACTTGGCGTTTCAAATCAAAACAATTTGGAAGTTGGAAAGGATCAATATCATCCCCTTGGTAATTTCCGCGAAAGCGGTTGTAATGCGAAATTTTGAGAGAAATCTGGCGAAAATCGATATGCCTAAATGGGTCTTCAATATAACACAAAAGATCGTTATTATGCAAACATGCCACATGTGGGCAGGTTCCTGATTATCCGGAGGATGGATCATGTGGGCTAGGGTGAATTCCATTTCCACATTGACGGAACCTAAACCCAAACAAGATCTAAATGGATAGGTTAAAGTTTTCCAGCGAAAGCTGAGAAAGTGCAATAACTCGGATAATAATAAATAACTTCGAAATATCTTCGAATTTGTATGAAAAAAGTGAAAAAAATTTAAAATTGGTAATTTTTTGTCAAGAACGGTGTGAACTAGAAAGTTGAAATTTTACGCAGGGGGCAAATTTGTTAATTAGAGCTTGTGTACAGGGCCGTCTTTACGCAAAGACCTAATAGTCCGGGGCCTAGCACTCCAGACATATTAGGGGCCCTCCGGCATTGACTAAACACACTAAGTCCACACCTAATGAGTTGCGGCCAGGTATATTTATTTTATTAAATTAAATTAAAAAGAGTAATTTTTTCTTTCAATTTGGGAGTATGCATGTTTCTTTTCAATTTAACTGAGATTTTCATAGCGCTAATTAATCCTGAATATTCGATCAATTGAATGGAAAGTACCACCGTCGCCGGGTTGGCCAATCTCGGATTTTCACTTACCTCTTCCTCTTGTTCAAGTCGGAGCTTGTTCGCCGGGTTGCTGACCCAAGCGGCGCGCGCCAGCCTAGACCCGAGTTAATTATTTCTCAATACCTATACAATTTATGAAAATATTTCATTTTTGAATTTTATTACTATTATCCAACGAAACGAAGGTGGAATTATTATTTTCTTAGCAAAGTTTGACACTTTTACAGATTTTTAATTTACCATAATTTTGCTAATAAGTATGAAATCTTGAATGAGAAAGTGATGAGGGTAGGTAATTTAATTTATAAGTATAATTTTTTTATTATTATCTAATATAATACTATTTTTTTTTAATTTCTCACAAATGAACACTTAGGTAGGTAAAAAGTTTTTGATAAATAAAAAAAAAAAAAAAACAAGAGTGCGCCTCGTTCATTAGTCCCGATGTTTTAATAATAAAACCAGCTAAAAAGCCCGCCTTCAGCGGTCATCTTGCTTCCCAAGGGGCTACCCTTCCTGGGCTCTAGTGCCCCCCCCCCCCTCGGTACGCCACTGATATAATTAAAAGTTTAATGGGTTTTGTTTAAAAATTAAACATTATTAAAAAATGATTTGTCCAAAACCCGTTAATTTTTTATTTAATTAAATATAATTGACATTATTCAACTAAAAATAATTTATAATCACCCCTCGTCCCCAGCTTTCTAGTATTTTTGTTTGAAAATTTTAGAAAATGATAAACCGTCATTTACGCCAGTGGTTCTTAACCTTTTTAAGTCCCACCCAATTTTAGGAAATATGTTCACATCACGGCACAAAAAAAGCCAATTTTTTTCTTTACCTTTTTTTAGATCATAACTTGAGCAATTTTGTTGATTTTCAAAATTTTAACTTTTTTAACAAGCACATAATGTTATTTTTAACAATTAAGATAAACAAAGTAGTCTAGTCCAATTGTGCTCAAATGGGCCCCTATGGGGAAAGTTTTGGGGTGGTTCTGATTTTTTGCATATATATGTTTTTTGGGGCGCTGAATACAAATCTGAGGTCTCCCACCAAAATTTCGTGGCGCAACATTGTATAAAATGCAAAAAAAAGGTGAACATTTTCATTTTCAAGTCAATAAAATTTCCTAGAGAATGAGATAGGAATCAAGTTTTTAGGATGAGTGGTTTTCATTTTATGAAAGAAAACTTGCGATTTTGTGTTTGAATTGTAGCAAATTTAATCTAGTTTAAAAATGTAAAGAGTGGTCTTTGTCGAAAACTTGCGATTTTTCGTTTGAATTGTCGCAAATTTAATCTAGTTTAAAAAATGTCTTTGTCGAAAACGTGCTCGTTCATGGTCAAAATGGGAAAATATCGAAAAAAGTGCGAGTTTTTAGGTGATCCTGGGGGGGGGGGGGGACTTGGATTTTGCCCTTGAGCCCGAACGATTGGTCGGAAAAAATACCTAAATAATGAAATTTGTAGGAAATTTATGAACTTTCATTGTGAATAGGAAGGTTATTTACGAAAAGTTGATGGTTTTCGAATTATAAGCGAAAAACCGCTAAGAAATGGAAATTTTTACCTTTTTTTGCATTTTCTACAATGTTGCGCCAAGAAATTTTGGTGTGAGACCTCAGATTTGGATTCAACGCCCTAAAAACATATATATGCAAAAAAATCAGAACTACCCCAAAATTTTCCTGATGAAACACAATTTAACTGGACTAAAGGTACTTTTCGAACCAAGAAAAATTTAATGAAAAACGTGTTTTTGTTATTTTTAATGTAATTAGTATTGAATAAAAACTTATTGAAAATTATTGTAGTAAAATATTTGGTTAACGACTTTGAGCGACCCAAAGAATATGATTTGCGACCCTTAGTTTAAGAACCAGTGATTTACTCCACAAGGATTCATATGCCGCCTGAAGATCTTCCCGCTAACGAATTGAATGATAATCAGTTTGGAGTAGGATTAAATCAGTTGATTTCCGAAAGTGTGGAGAAAGTGCAGGCTGATCAGGTGGTCATCTACTGGTATGCAGATGTCAAATCAGAGCCTTAGCCTGCAGCCATGCACCTGAGGACAGACAGACAGCTCGTGCCCTAAAAATTGACGACGTGTGCGATCGGGTGCCTGGCCTACAGACAGGTGAACTGAACTGAACCACTGCCCGACATTCAAATGGGCGTTATTAGTATTCACTTGCATCTCGAAATGGGCCAGCCAATTTCCATCTTTCCTCTAATTTAGACTGAATTTCAATATATTTTTTTGTCAATTTCTACTTAAATTTTAATTCAATAAAGGAAATAGAACTTTATTATTTTTTAAGATATAATAATTTATTCGAAAAGAGATAAAATATGCACCTGCATTTATATTGCAGTTGAATTTACTGCGTTTACTTATTATATTTTTAACCGACTTCAAAAAAGGAGGAGGTTCTCTATTCGACTGATTTTTTTTTGTGTCTATGTTACCTCATATCTCCGCCAAGTGTGAACCGATTTTGAAGAAAAAAATTGCATTGGGTTCAGTCTAGCTTCCGATTGGTCCCGTTTTTTTTCATTGGTATTAGACCTTTTTTTGTTAGGTTTGTTCAGGCCTAACTTCTTTGTTTATGAACCGATTTCGATGATTCTTTTTTTATTGGAAAGGGGGTATCGTAGGGATGGTGCCATATTAATTTGGTCAAATTCTGATGATATGATCAACGACGAAATAACGTAAATCTCCAATTCTTATGACCAAATAATCGAAATTATAATAAATAAAATCTTTTATAAAAAAATCTTAAAACATTCATTTAAAACCCTCAAACGTTTCGAGAGAATTTTTATATTTATGATTTGAATTTTATTATCATTTTCTGATTCATTCGCCCGACCCTTTCTCTTACGAGATGCTTGTAAGGTATTATATTAAGTCACTATTAATAACATCACTAAAAAGAGAAAAATAAAAATAATTTTTAAGAAAAAAATAAAACCGACTTCAAAAAATTAAATGCAACAAATAAAATACACTAAAAGGTATAAAATAATTATTATCTTATTTAGTTACAACTAAACGACGAAATATTAACATGAAATTACTTTTTGAAGTCGGTGCCAAACAAACTATACCTATAACCGAACGTACCCGCCAAACGTACTAAGTAAGATCCGTCGAGTGCTATTCATAAAATGTAAATGTTTGGCACCGACTTCAAAAAGTAATTTCATGTTAATATTTCGACGTTTAGTTGTAACTAAATAAGATAATAATTATTTTATACCTTTTAGTGTATTTTATTTGTTGCATTTAATTTTTTTGAAGTCGGTTTTATTTTTTTCTTATCATATTAATTGTTGAGCCTTCAGTGATTAAGTAATTAGTCTGATAAACTAGGGATTTCCGGACAGAAACACCTATTTTAGACCCCAAAACATTATGTTAAAATATTCTCGTTTTATTCAGGAGAATTCGTATTATAATTCTGAAACCGTTTTCAAAAATTAATTGCAGTGAAAAGAGAAAACTTTTGAAGACACGGTACACTCTCTCTCGTTAGATCCATCATTCACACTCGTAATAAATTTCAAATACATTAAACTATTTAAAATGTAATTTTAATTAACTTGGGGTAAATTCAAAATACTTAGCTAAATGCTCGAGATAGCAAGGTTTTTATTCAAATCAGTCAACCTACTACCTCTTTTCCATTTGGGGTCATCCATAAATTACGTCACACGAATTTCATGATTTCTGGACCCCCCTCCCCCCCCGTTACTGTCACATGTCACATTTGTGTGATTCCCCCTTCTCTGGTGTGAAAATTTGGTAACGCACAGACTAACGGACAGACAACCAGACAGACTAACTAACAGACATTTTGACAAAACAATTTTTATCTCGAAAAATATAATTTTTTCCATGTTCACTTTTTAGAGCTTTTTTGTAGAGCGAAATGCCCTGGTTTCGCGAAATTTTTTTAATCAAAATAGTTTCAGTCGTTTTTTAGATATTTCAAAAAAAATGTAGGAAAAAACTACTTTTTTCATGCACAATTACAATACTTGACCATACCCTGTATGATAAAGTAAAAATTATTGTAAATTATATTGTATACCCAAATAGGATACTATGTACTACTGTAACAAATAAATAAATAAATAATAATAATAATAAAATACATATATTTGCATTAATTTTAATTATCTTTTAATATTACTTTGAATTACACGGAACGATCGGCAGGTAAAGCCCACTCAGTAGAAGCAGTGAAGGCGTATACAGAGTTTTGAAAAAATATTTCACTTTGTCCCCTAATTTTAATATAATTGCAACTAATTTAAATTCATGTGCTGTTCAATAAATATGCCAGAATATTTATCGTTATAAAGTGATTAAATTATTATCATATAAATTTTCATAATACACCTAGTGAGACGTCGAATAGCCATAATGGAATTAGCGTTGATTTATGTTCATGCCTCGCCAGTGATTCAAATCAATATTGAGTGGAATATCTAAGGTTGATTAGAGTATTTGCCATTGGACATATAAGAATAAGTGTTCTAGAATCGAGAGTGAATTAATGATAAGAGATATTAAAAAAAGCTAAACTTGAAACAGCTGTGTTGCAACGAGCCTCATGAATGGGGATGTTTAGACCGTGTTCTTATGACTTGCAACAATATTTATATAAAATGATATATTATTGTGGAATGACAGCTGTACCTCTTAAGACATTTTATTTTATTTTACAGGTCAGTTATTTTATAAAATTATTTTCAACCAACTTCATTATTTTAGAATGAGTTTACAATTTGCTGAATATAAAGCTTTTTATTTATTTATCTATATATATAAAATTAAGGTTTTGTCTGTACATTGCACCAAATCACGCCAAATTTTGGTTGCACACGTTTCAAGCAAAGTTATGAACTAAAACACCCTCAACAAAATTCCTGTCTGTTTCAGTGGTTTCCGCGAAAAGTTGCTCACGATTCACGTAATAACGGCTGAAGGGATTATTATTTAAATTTCATATTTGTATCAGATGTCTTCTAACTTACGTTTTTAGCTATATAACTTTTTGATATGGGGGGGTTGAGGGTGGGGTTCGTGAGCTGGTGGTCCAGGGGGCGTCCCCCTGGCTAGCAAGAGGGCCGCCGAAGGCGGGCCTTGCAGCTAATAATTAAATAAAATTGTAGATAGCTTTTTTTAGAGTGAAAATTTCTTTAGAGTGGTAACGAGAAAATCTTATGAAACGACGGGAAAAGAGAGATTATTACAAAATGAAGGTTCACTGGGTTGAAGAAATTTGAATGGTCCATTTCATTATCGAGATTAAACCTGCATGTAAAAATATATTAATAATAACCCTAAATGACAAAGAAAAATATGAATTGTAAGACGGTTAAAGCGTGAATTAATTATTCTATTAATTAAAATTGATTTTTTTGATCCAATACTATGTAATAATGGGGTCGGGTTAGGCCAGCGGTTAGCGTACAAGCCTGCTAATCAAGTGGACCCGGGTCAAGGCCGGACTCAAGGCAACCGGCTAAAAATCCGATCCCTACATAGAAGTCATAATTAAATAATAGTATCGTAAATTGGCTGATGGCTAGAAGGGCCGAAAAACCAAAAAAAAAAAAAAAAACTATAAAATAATAATTAGATAAAAAATTGATATCTAAAGTACATGTTAAATTTATTTTTTATTTATCTTTTACTAATAATTTTCATTTTTTTAAGTAAAAATATTCTTTTATATTTTCTATTTTAGAGAATTGAGCCCACCTATAGAGAAATGTATTCCAGATAATTAGAATTAAAACGGCATTTTATTCATTTGTGGATTGAAATCAACCAGTGCAGACGCGGCCGCCATTCTTCCAAGGTAAGAGCAAATCGACTAAACTCTATTTAATTTTTAATTAATATATTAATTAGATTAAGTCATATTAATATTATGACATCCTTTTATACTCAAAACAGCCAATTCTCACCATGAAAACTTTATCCTTTATCTAAAATAGGGTTGGACAGCCCTGTCTTAAATAATAATTTTTGAGTAAATGTTTTTTTCATTATACATTAAAGATTGATTATTATTATTAAAGCGTTGTAAGTGAATATCCCGTGGTGAGTACTAGTTTCGTAAGATTTTTTGCATAACCGATCAGTTTATTCTCCTCACAGCCTGAGGGATAAAATAATCTGAACGATTGAAGGGAATAAAACGATTCTGTCCCTTATCAAGACCCATTTTTAAACAGCCTATTTGTCAAAATAAATGCCCAGAATGTATAACAGGTGGCGTGATTCCTATAACGCGTGTAAATGAATAGTACATGACCGATATATTTCATCAAAAGTAGAACAAAATGACAATCTAAAATTATCCGAGAAATAAAGAAAAAACTACACGTACGATACGATTTATAACATTTAGGAAAAGCGGTGTAGGTTTATACTGAAACATATTTAAATAAGCTGACGTGTTTTGATGTTGCCTTGACTTTACCATACAACCTGGCCCCTCACTTATATTTAATAAAATTATTTATAATCGTGTAAGGGAAGGGGATTAGTTTTTGCAATTTTAGACTTCTGGGGTCCACTGATTATGTATACAAAATTTTGTTGAGTTTGCTCAAAAGGCCTATATTTTTAATTATTAACCCCCCTCCACCCTCTCTTAATTTTCGGTCGATATGCACGAAAATCTAATCAGCTCTTAATCTCAATGGACCAAAACTACGTGTGTAATTTGGTTTCGATATTCACACTAGTTTTTGAGCTAGCTCGTTCACAAAAATTTGGTAACGCACAGACTAACAGACACTTTGACAAAACAATTGTTATCTAGAATAATATAATTTTTTCAATGTTCACTTATTAAAGATTTTTTGTAGAGCGAAATGCCATGGTTTCGCTCAATTTTTTTAATCAAAATAGTTTCAGCCGTTTTTTAGATATTTTGAAAAAAAGAAGGAAAAAAACACTTTTTTCATGCATAATTACAATACTTGACCACATAGCCTGTATGGTAAGGTAAAAGTTATCAAGGGTTGGAATTAGTGGTGTTTCAAAAAATAAAAATTGAAATAAAGTTTGAGTTTAATGGATACTCTATATATTTAGGGTTTTTAGCCCATCATCCAGAATCCAGGATCCAGAATGCATGGCTCCCACAAGGGGGTCCAAGTGCATCTGTGGGTCCCGGGGTCCAGAATGACAAACATACTTATTCCACAATAAGGAGCCCGCTTCAGATTTTGAGTTCCGGCTTCGAAATTTCATGTGGGTGCCAAGCCAGAATGACAGACACCCAGTTAGACAACAAATAATATTTTAAAATATTTTTTTTCTGTGTTTTTTAAACAAGAAAAATAATAAAAAAAAAATTGAGAAACGAATTTATTTTATTTAGGGATAAATCAAAAATTTTAGTAGAAATATTTTTACATTGCATATCAAAAATCGAATTTCCTGAACAAACTCAATGCTCAAGCTGCCTGGCTAAAGCAGCCTATCGAGCTTACCTAATAGTCACATACTAAATCTAGAATAAAGGTACTCCAAGAATATATCATAGATCCAATTTTATTTTCGAAATATAATATATAGATATAGTATATACCTATATATCACTTATATACTTTTAATTGAATTCGTTCTACCTGTTATAATTTACCTAACAATTTTTTTTTCAAAATATCCTTGTGTGTTAGTTTTATTATAAATGATTATTGTATTAATTTCTTCTATTCAGAATTTTACCAAGAATTGGTAAATAAATATTTTACCATAGGGTCTTCTTGCCGCCGGCATAGAATTCACCACCTGCGAAAAATGTTAGCCATTTCCAATGATAATTAAATACAATTAGAGCAAAATATTTTAAATAGTGTGGCACGTGCTCTGAAAAATTAAATTTACCTGAAACTGAAAGTTGCATTTTTTTGTTTGTGAATCGTAAATCATTTCAAGATCCTAAAATGATTATTTCTTTTATTTACATAAAATATTAGGATAGCTTCGCAAATTTAAATTCCAATTTTCACTTGTATACACATTCTGAGATCTTATGAATCCGAGTAGAGCCTTTAGTCCAGGGGTCTTCAACGTTTTACAAATCAAGGGCCAAATTTTTTTTTCTGCACAGCGGGCCGGACCCAGGCGCGGATCCAGACCTCTGATTTGGGGGGGGGGGGGGGCGGTCGCCGGTATATAAGATCTACTTTTGATCTCGGAAGTGTGTCGCGATCGAATTGTCCAAGCGGGGGGGGGGGGGGGGGCAGAGACGCCGCCGCCCCCACATAGAACTTTATTTTCTTTATTTAATGTTATAAAAAATAAAAAAATAAAAAAAAATTATTTTTTGTAGTCGTTATTGAGAGTGCTGTTGGCGGGCCGCAGAAAACATATCGGCGGGCCGCGGGTTGAAGACCCTTGCTTTAGTCTGTCTATCATAGTCATAAGACGTACTCATCAGTGTCATCGCAAATTTAGCACTGCGGGAACGCTGAAATTCCAGGCGATCTAGGGGTACCGGGGTCCCCCCCCCCCGGAAATTTTTGAAATTATATGTTCCAAATTATGCATTTTTAGGGTTTCTGGCTCCAATTTTAGTCATTTTCACTTAACCAGTTTCCTAGCCTAAATATACGGACAATTTTGCCATTTTTTTTCTCTAAACTTTTTTGTTAACTTATAACAGTCATAACGTAGGAAAAGGCATCAAAATCCATCATTAGACCAACCATTAGACTTGATCTTTAGTTCCACAATATGTATAATCATGACAATTTAATTAAATAAGCATTCATTTGTTAAATAAACTAGAAACTGCGCTGGCAAAGTAACCTGGAAAACGGGGCAACTTTGCCAACTGTGTTAAAAACCACTGGAGATTATTAAAAAACAAGGAAATCATAGTTTAATATGTGAGTTGGGTGTCTTTCAAATGACTAAAGTATGTTTTCAGCTTATCTAGTCCAAAATTAATGGCTATTGAAATTAAAATGACAAGCAGCTTAGACACATATGGTTTATTTATTTGACAGTAAAAAAATTAACAGAATAATGAATTTATAAGAAATCAATATAAGGATTTTTTCTGTGTTTTTCAAAAATTTGTTAACCCCTAAAATAAAAAAATAAAAAAACTCTCAAAACACTCCTGGTACACATATAGTTTTTGAGTTAACTTGATAATACCTAGACCATAGACCTAGACTGTCTAAGTATTTCACGATAACTTAAAAGCTACATATATTTCTATCGGCGAGGAAAATAAGAGTCACCATGTCAAAGGCAGATGGAAACTCCTTTATCTTTTTCACCAGCCAGAAATCCACAGTGTACGTATATCAGATTTTTCATTGGATCCTCGAAATAAAATGTCTCGGAAACCTAAAAAAGCACCTTTTACCTATATTTAATAAATATGACCGCACCAATATTTACCACTCCAAAATTATCCCGAATTCCAAATCTCACTGTTTTTATTCACTGAACACTGATTATTTCATATTAAAAACTATCTATTAAAAATGTTATTTTGTAATTACTTTAACATAGGTTATATTAGTATATATTCTCTAAGTATATCATCTAATGATATGGAATATAAAGTGAAGAATCGGACATATTCCCCAAAAGCTGGAAAATAGCCAGAGCCACACCTATTCCTAAAAAAGGTGACTCTTCACAAATCTCTAATTACAGACCTATCGCTATCACCTCTGTTCTTTCCAAAATAATGGAAATGGTTATAAACCAACACGTCCTTCGTCACTTAGAAAATAATAAAATAATTCACGATAGGCAATATGGATTTAGACAAAAACGTTCCACAGGCGACATCTTAACCTATGCCACCCACATCTGGAACAAAACTCTAGAGACCGGAAAAGAAACCCTCGCTGTAGCCCTAGATATCTCAAAAGCTTTTAACCAAGTTTGGGACAAACATCTTCTTGCCAAACTGATAGCCTTTGGATTCACACCAACACTTCACAAATGGGTAGAAAGCTTTCTGACAAACCGTAGTATCAAAGTTGTGGTGGATGGAATATCATCTGAATCGATCTCCACTAACGCTGGTGTTCCCCAAAGCTCTGTAATCTCCCCCAAACTCTTCCTAATTTATATAAACGACCTTATCGATCAAAGGTAAAACCCCACTCATTGTTACGGCGACGATAGCACTCTGCACGGCAAGCCCTCACTCCCGAATAATCGAATCAATGTTGCCTCCTCAATCACTCTCGACCTAGACAAACTGAATAAATGGGGCTCTCAAAATTTAGTTAACTTTAATTCAAACAAGACTCAATGTTGTCTAATTTCTAGGCGCGAAAATAAAGATTTCCCTGATATTCACGTCGATTCGAATACCCTAAAAATGTGTGACAGCCTATCCATGTTGGGCGTCTCAGTCACATCTGACCTGTCTTGGAATGAACACATCTCCTCTGTGGCGAAATCTGCAGCAAGGAAGATTGGCTTCTTATTCAGGTCCAAGCGATTTTACAAACCCCCACAACTTCTCACCAACATCTCCCAACACTCTGGCCTCGGTTCTAGAGTTGTGTCATAGGCGCCCATAAATGTACTTTAATCACAAATAGCCACAACATCTGGCATTATTATTTGGACGGCTGATGAGAAGTTGCACTCTAATCTGTAAAAAAATCTGTTTTCTTTTTGTAAAGGGCTGCCCCCTCTGCGTGGCGCAAAAATCAGTCAATTGAAAACGGATCACCGGAAGTTGACATTCACATGAAAGATTTTTCGTTTTTTCTGATTTTCTCAAAACGGCTTGGGAGAAACACAAATTGAAGTTCTGTAAAACCTCGTTTATCCGGCCCTCATTTATTCGGATTGGATTTGTAGACATTTTTTTAAAATAAATGTTCACATAGATAATAATTTTTAATTCTGATAGCAAGAATGTAATTATAATTTCCCCAAAAATTTAACCTACCTATGTATTTTTTTAAACAATTCTTTCTAATTTTGATTTAAACATGTTTTTTTTTCTTAAAGCAATTTGAACCGCGAAAGTTAAATAATATAATCAATAATTTCTTATGTTAATTCTACATATTAGAAAATTATTTTATTATTTTTTAAAAAGGAAAAATAAATTAAGCATCCGACGGGAATCCAGCCGTGTCTCTCTCCTTTACACGAAGAGTTTTTTTTTTTTAAAGTTTTATTTATAATTTTAATATTTACAGATACAACATTGTAAATCAATACATTACAAGTACAATAGATATACATGATTATATGAAATTTACAAATGTTTTTTAATTGTTCCTTATAAATATCCTGCCCTATGAGCTTACACTACTAATATATTTTAATTTTGTTCTTAATAATTAATAATGTTTACAAATATGAGTATAATTAGGTTTATTATACAATTTTTTTAATTATCCTTAATATAAATATTTACATATTTAATTTAATTTTAATTTTATTTTTATGCAGGGAAAGATTCTATTCTACGCGAAGAGTGCCTTTCCAATTAGGCTACGGATGATCCCGCCAGATAAGCTCTTTAGATTGAATGTCATTTTTCCTTTTCGCGGGTTTTTATATTTAAAGTATAGTTATTATACTTATGTTTTAGACAAATTAATTTTTAAACGTTAGTTTTAATTAAAACTAACGTTCAAATGTTTTTTTATCTTAATAAATTCAAATTCGCTTATTTGAGGATTTGTTTTGTTTTTATTACCCATATATCCGGTTTGCCTTTGGTCCCAGTTAGTCCGGATAAACGAGGTTCTACTGTAATATGAATGAAGAAAATTGGTATGATAATTGCAAATAAGGGAGAAACACACCAGTTGATTTTTATTTTGACGCCCCATTCGCTGACTATGAAACTTCGTCGAATGTTTTCTAACTTTGCTTTGTTTAGGCGAAAACCTCTAAGGCTTTGGCAAAAGGTAACCTTAGTTACGCCACTGATTCGATGCTTAACGCCATGGATAACTTAATTATTCAATTATAATATCTGCTTGTTTGTTTGATTTGAAAGCAACAAAATGAAATAAAATAGGGTCTCTTATTGTTCAACGTTAATACATTTTACCTTTCCTTTTCGACTATTGAGATTAGATCCAATCTATGAGAGAATCAACTTCTTTTCTTCAAACAGAAAACTAAGGAAAAGATGTTTAGTCCATTAACAGGCGAAAATGAATTCGGAAAATAAATCACATTTTAGTGCTGCTAAGAGAGCAGATTTTAATTGTATTTTGTTGCCGGACAGAACCCGAGAATGACTGGATATTTTTCATCTCTCTTTCTTATTTTTTGATGAGGTGTTAAAAAAGTGGATAGGTGTTAAAAAATTTCACGATAGATTAAAATTTTTACCAATTGGTAACGTACAAAAAAACATTAATAGATGATAGGTCTGTTTTGATCTTCTCTAGAATATTATTATAATATTTTAATGATCATTGAAATATTTTCAATATTGAAACTTTCATAAAGTAATTTTTTGGTTTTAATGAGAATAAAATATCCTGATTTGGTTTCTGCATACCACATAATTATCTTCTCTAATAACTAATCAACATTAGAATTAAATCATTAAAAGGTAAAATTATATTTTAAAATTGGTTATTTATATTTTCTTTTTTAAAAAGTAGATTATTAGAGGACCAAGTGGAAAGAAAAGCAAACCTAGATTGGCTAGCAAGAGGCCCGTCGAAGGCAGGCGTCGCATGCTTAGTTCTTCATAAATATAGAAAATTAAAAATAAAATATTACAAAACGGTAAAAATCTGAAAATATCTCAAGTAAAAATGTTCTTTCGGGGAGGGATTTAAATCAAATCTTTTCTGTGTTATCTTAATTTGATTATTGATTGATTTAGTTTTAAATATAATTTCCCTGAGATTACTCGTTTTTTAGTTCACTTGTTAATACTAAAAATGTCTGAAATAGTCCCATTGAATTTGGAGGACCTTAAAATGTGTATATCGGATGAAAACTAGAATTCAAATTTTTGAATACATCCTAATTCTTCATTTATTCTTCATATATAGGAATAATAAACTGATGTGGTCATCCACATGACTTTACCATACGCCTGGCCCCTCCCCTATATTTAATATTTAATAAAATCATTTATAATCATTTAGAGGTGTAGTGTCAAAAAATGAAAATCTAGGCTCTTGGACCAAACTCAACCAAATTTTGTATACATAATCCAAGGGCCCCCAAAGTACAAAGTGCAAAAACTAACCGCCCATATTTGGTTGAGTTTGGTTCAAGGACCTAGGTTATCATTTTTTGACCCCTCCCCCAATTTTGGCCCCAGAAAAAAATAATAACATTTTCGATACTATAAGTTCATTTTATATATCATTTTTCTTGTTTTTTTTTTAGTTTGAATATCTTATAATTTTTATTTTTAAACTCCCCTCCCCCATTAATTTTGGGTCCAATTTCAGCCAAAATCTAATCAGCTCTTAATCTCAATGCACCAAAACTACATGTGAAATTTCGTTTTGATATTTACACTAATTTTTTAGCTAGTGCGTCCACAACAATTTGGTAAAGCACTAACGTACTATCAGACATTTTGACAAAACAGATATTATCTCGAAAAATATAATTTTTACGATGTTTAGTTATTAGCGCTTTTTTGTAGATTGAAATGCCATGGTTTCGCACAATTTTTTTAATCAAAATATTTTCAGCCGCTTTTGAGATATTTCAAAAAAACGAAGCAAAAGAACCACTTTTTCCATGCACGATTACAATACTTGACCATACCCAGTATGGTAAATTAAAAATCATATTAATTATTTCAATAGTTTTTAAGGAATTTAGTGTTGGTACTTGGTGAAACATTTTTTAAAATTATTGGATAATAAATACTTGATAGGTTTCACATTAAGATATAAAAAATAAATTCGTTTTATTTTTTATATCTTAATGTGAAACCTACCAAGTATTTTTTATCCAATAATTTTGAATTATTTCATACTATGGAAAATGATATTAATACTCTAATAATTTATTGATTAATTATTTTAATTGAATAGTAAATATCATGCTAATTATTATTTATTTTTTTGCGTATTCTAAGAATCACATAATAAATTCACGATTTCAAAAGATAACCACAGAAAACAATTTATTCTTCTGAATAGCACCTGCTCTAGTTTTGTACCTTACGGCTCTCTATTTTTTTCTTTTTATAATTCATTTTGATTCATTAGATATAAAAAATTTGTTTTGAAAATTTTTGAAACGCCTGTTATCTTCTACATATAATAATATTGCCAGTTGGTGGTTCAAGGTTTATGATTAATTTTTCGAGTGCCAAGCGAATGAGGATGGTCCGGGGGCGGGTTCCAGGCAACGCGGGCCCAAGAGGAAGAGCGGATCTGCCCCGCAGGCGTGAGCCGACTTCCGCTATCCAGGCTATTACACATTGTAAAACACTTGTTAGCACGGTTATAAAGGTGCCATCTAACCTGGCGCTAATTTACTTTCCAGCCACGAACAACAGGAAAGGATACAAGCGAATTATAGATTTATTGACTTGAGGAGTTTATATCTATATAGCCGTGAGTTCATCAAGAGACCAACCAAGTATATTGAATTAAGCGAATAAACAAATTACCAAATCTATTGAATTTCTTCAAATTTAAAATTAATTATTTAATTAAATCGCTTTTTTTATTGCCCAAATAAATAATTAAATTTCGTAACAAAGATTGGGGCTATTAACTGTAAAGTTCTATTAAAGATTTTAAATTAATTAAAAAGAAATAAAGTGGCTGTTTGTCTAATGTTATCACTTTTACCTAACAAAGAAATGTTCTGAAATATTTTGTCATAAATTGTATTTTAATATTTTAAATATATTTGTTAATTAAGAAGTTCAGACGTAATTCGGACTAAGGGGAAAGTGTCAATTCAATGTCAGTCTGTCAGAGCATTGTAGCTCGTATAAGATACCCACAAACTTTAAATTTACAATTTTTTAATTTATTTTTGGACACTGCCCAAAATAATTTTTTCAATGTCATTAGGGATGGGTTATACTTGCTAAATCGCGTACCAGGTGCAGAAACCAGGTATCAAAATACTTTCAAAGTATTTTCTGTCCAACGCAGAGTCGAATACTTGCTTCCTTGCAAGTTTAAACCTTGTTGTTATACAGATAAGATTCAAAATATTCCAATCAAGACGTAAAATACTTTGAAAGTATTTTATTTCACGTATAAGCACAATCTGAACATTATGTGTATGAATATAAGATATAATTTTGCATTTTGGAATTTTGAGGTTTAAGTACTTGCTTCAGAGTTCGCGTAGGCTTCTGTTCCTTCCCGGGTCACCAAATTAACGACGAGATGTTTTCTCTGAATGTGTTTCGTTAGATAGCTAGGCTGGTGAAACAACGTACTGGCTGAACTCTACTTGCTTCTTCCTCTCAGATCTACGCGACCATTAATTCAAAGGGTATTGTATGTTCAATTAATACATGACATAAAATAGGTATAATACTTCAGTATAATACGCAATATTATGTATAAGTTAAGAATGTCTAAAAAAAATTACCAACGGTTTTAATATTTTTTTGTACAGAAAAGTCAATTATAAGAAACTAATTTCAATATTTTTTCATTTAGTTCACTACATTTTTCAAAATTAATTATTGAAACTATTTTGCTTGATGACGTCAGATTATAATTGAGGGCTCCCACACGGCTAAATCGTCAGTGCGTGCAATAAGGCAAAAAATACATTCGATTCGTACGACGTTCGAGTTCGACGTAGTAGTACTTACTTTGAAGGGACAGTATACTTTAATGGAAAAATACTTTCAAGTCTTGCAAGTATATCGGGTCAGTACCTGGTTGGTATACTTGCAAGGAAATACCTGGTATCAAAACCTGGTAATGTAAATACGCACCATCTCTAATTGTCATTGTCATTTTATTTTTTTCGACTCTAAAATTTAGTTATGGGACTAATTAAAATGGGTTGATCGCGAGTAATTAGGCAGCTTTCTTAGGGAGGCAGCCGGCCAGTTGATTATCACTACAAAGTCAAAATTTCCGTAATCCGATTAGAGATCAACTAACTTTTTAGTAGAAAAGCCCTTTTAACGAGAAACATGCGGTTTTCGAACGCTCAGCACCCCTTCGCTGTCAAATTGGATAAAAGTCGAACAAGAGCTTTCGTCAACTCTTTTATCCCTATGGCCTCCAGAGATTGGAACTCGCTCCCTGCCACCATCTTTCCCGCGACTTATAACCTTCAGCTATTTAAGACCCGTATCCACAGATACCTTTGACCCCCGCCCATAAAATTATTTCTTCTTCTTTTCACGATGGAGGGGCCAACCCAGGCCTTTAGGGGTTGCACCTTTTTGGTGTAAGTCCATCTCTCATCATTTTCATTAAAAAAAAAAAATTGACAAATTTTGGAAGTCGTTACATAAATAATTTAATGAGAAATGTCTAGGGGGGACAATGAGTTTTGTAGGGAGTATTTATTTCAATTTCCACTTAAATTTCACCATTAGTTCCTAACACTTTGAGGTAAACAAATTCATATAAGGACTTTTATTAAAGTACATTTAATTCCCATCAGGAAAGTTATTATGTCTAAAATCAATAGTTTTCGAGCTATGTAAATGTAAATATTTTTTAATATAAAAATTCAAGCCCATTGATTTGTCCAGGAAATTTTTGATTCATAAAATTTCGAATTTGGTTAATGATTCAGATTTCAATAAAAAATTTCACCTTAATATTAGAAGCCACCTCTAAAACCGATTTTATTTTTTTACCGACTTCAAAAAGGAGGAGGTTATGTAAAATAATGTTTACTTTTTTCAAAAAAATTATTTAATTTTTAAATTTCAATCCTCTCTAGCTAGTTACATAAAAATAGTCATCGGAGCTAATTATAGATAATGAACTTTCTTTTAGAAAATCAAAATATAAAAATGTTTCTTCATTAGAGTTTTTTAATATGTACAATATCTAAGGTGCTAGAGCTGTATTTCTCTAAGTTTCCACATAAATTTCACCATTACTGCCTAACCCTTGAGGTATACAAATTTATATAATGACCTTTATTAAAGAAGAAATTAATTCCAACAGAAAAGTTATTATGACTGATGTTTAAAATTAATAGTTTACGCGTTAAAAGATATTCCAATATTTTATGTAGAGCGAATGGACTTGGTCAATAACAAATATCTCTCTGATGGGGCGAGACATCTCTCGATATAACAATCCAAAAGAATTATAAATAAGAAAGAAATCGATCTTATTTTATCCAATTAATCTATCTGAAGGTTCACGGTATGTATATTATATAAGAAAATAGCATTTTGATTAAGAATTTTGTAGTTTAAAAGAAATTGTATGAAAAGATTCAATTTCTTCTCTCAGGGAGCGAATCAACTAGAAATGGCAAAAAGTTTTATTTTTTTCTCATTAGTTAGATATTTAAATCTATTGAAATGTCATATCTGTGTGTTATTGTCATTTATCTTTTATATCAAATATTTATTATGAGGAAATTGGCATTTTAAAGGGTAGTTTATTTGAAGTCAAATTTGAAAAAACGATAATAACTTGGTTGAATTTTTTTTTAAATATGAAATTAATAGATATAATAAAACAATTAATTATTAATAATTTAATTCAATTTTGAACGAAATCGAATCAGTACTTTTCGAGAAAATGGTCAAAACCCTCGATAACAGCCATGAAAGGCCGTTTTTTGAAAGCACGAGAAGCCTTTGAAAAAAGTTTAAAAAGTCATATGAAACGAAACATTGACTATGTGACATGGTACTGGCTTTTTAAAATGTTCCTAAAACGACCTTTCATGGCTGTTTTCGAGGTTTTTGACCATTTGCTCAAAAAGTACTGAATCGATTTCGTTCAAAATTAAATTAAATTATTAATAATTAATTGTTTTATAATATCTATTAATTTCATATTTTTAAAAAAATTCAACGGAGTTATTATCGTTTTTTCAAATTGGACTTCAAATAAACTACCTTTTAAAATGCCAATTTCGAAATAATAATTATTTGATATATAAGATAAATGAAAATAACACACAGATATATAATTTCAATAGATTTGAATAAATTTCTAATGAGAAAAAAAAATAAAACCCTTTGGCATTTTTAGTTAATTCGCTCCCTGAGAGAAAAAAATTGAATCTTTTCATAAAATTTTATATAAACTACGAAATTCTTAATTAAAATGCTATTTTCTTATATTAGACAGATACTGTGATCCTCCAGATAGATAAAATCGATAAATAAAGACATATTTCTTTCCCATAATAATTCAATTGTTCTGATTATATCGAGATGCTGGGTCCCAAGAGTCAGCTTGGGTGGAGGCATTTGTTATGAATTCAGCAATTCCATTCAGTCCTCACTATTGCAATGTCTTTTAATATAATAATTTCATATAATAATATAATAAATAAATAAATAAAATAATTTAATAAAAATTATATATTGGGGTGGCAACAACGGACCCAAGGCTCATAAGACAGAGCAAAGCTATATTATCGTACTATTAATTTAAAATAAATAATTTTAGTATTAAATATTAAAAGCGTTAATAAAAATTAGTTATTATTTTATTATAAAGGCAAATTATTGTGAACCTGAGATAAATGAAATTGATAAAATATCAATAGAACTCTTTCTTTCTTATTTATAATTCTAATTGAGAGAAGTTTTTCGCGACGAGAGACAGTCCTCTACGATTTCATACATTATTAATTATTTGATATGGATTTTTTTTTCTGATTATTATTATACATTCATCAAATTGCTAGTACCGTCTACACTACAGTTTTAAAATAAATTAATCTTTTCAAATATTCTCAAATTCTCTATATAAAAAATATACGACTAGCTATCTCTGATTAATTAGTTATTATTTATTAATATTTTTACCGTATAATTACAAATTTTTATTTAACTAGCAAAGTTCGTGGATTTTTTTTTTTTTTACAAATTTGTTTCCAAATTTTAACTCACTTTTTACTTTCACATTTATTATTAGCCGATCGAGCTGAATTTTTCTATACATATTTAGCTCCCAGGCAATACAATGTGATACAAAAACCAGCCACCCAAAATAGAGAGGTAGGGCAAAAATGCAAATTTTAAGCCTTTAGACCTACATGAACCAAATGTTGTACACTTACTAGGAGGATCTCTGGAAAACTAGAAATGCAAAAACCAACCACCCAAAATAGAGGGGAGGGGGTTAGAAATGAAAATTATTTCTTTGTACCTGCCTGAACAAAATTTTCTACACTTAATTTGTGGAAGCCTAGAGTACTAGAAATGCAAAAACTAAACCAAATTTTGTACATTTAAATCTGTGGACGCCTAGAATACTAGAAACGCAAAAGCCAACCACCCAAAATTGGGGGAGAGTCAAAAATTTCAAAAAGTTATTTCCAATACAAATATACGTTGGTAATAATTCGTTAATTCACTTTCAAAAATATTAATCAATTTGTTTTATAGAACTTTAATGAGATAAACAATCGGTAAAACTAGGCTAAATCGTTCATCTGCTTTCGGACATACTTGAGCATAAGTATGTTTTATTTCGTTTCCAGCATGAGAACGAACGTTCCGAAGAAAAATTGCTTACTGCCATTGATTTATAAATTCTTAAAACTATGTATATCGATATTATGAAAAATATCAAGCAGATTCCGATCTTTAATCCAGTTGCACCTATTGTATATAATTACATGTTTTTGTCTTCTAGTGCCAAATACTCTTTGAGGTGCAAGATCTCTTCAACTTGTCTGGAGCCGCTACTACGATTAATACCAAACAAATTGAAAAAGAATATAATATTTCAAATATAAATAAAAACAAATCAATTTTGGTAGGTTGTCTTTTCGGAAAATTGGGGGTTAAATTTTATAGTTAAAAATGTTGGATTCTTTTGAAACTACAGTACGACATGATTTCGTGTGGCCATATCCAAAGCCCATGATGGGCATGTGAGTATAAAAATGTGAATTTATTTTATAGAAGTTATTGTATTATTAAGTGGATGGATATTGATGAGGCAGTCCAAAATTCAAAAAAGAAGATAATTTAAACTATCTTTTTATTCATAAATCGACGTTTCGAGGCTTATTCCCTCCTTCTTCAGGGAAGGAATAGGCCTCCGAAACGTCGGTTTATGAATAAAAAATAGTTTCCAATTATCTTCTTTTTTTGAATTTTGGACTGCCTCATCAATATCCACTCAATTCACTTAACAGTCCGTCTACCTACTTTGAGTTATTTTATGATAGTTTTCGTGTAAATTTTATTAATGAATAATTTAGAGCTTATTGAGATGTGGGCTTTAGTGACGGTTGGTGAATTTTCAACCAGGGGATGCTTTCCAAAAAAGTATCCTTCATTTCATTTTAATCTTCGCTTATTTTTTGCAAATTTTATCGAATATGCCATCATTTTAGTTATTTTTCAAATCTTAAATTCCTCTTAATTTTATGACTAAAATAATTTTTAAGAAAAAAATAAAAACCGACTTCAAAAAATTAAATGCAACAAATAAAATACACTAAAAGGTATAAAATAATTATTATCTTATTTAGTTACAACTAAACGACGAAATATTAACATGAAATTACTTTTTGAAGTCGGTGCCAAACTAACTATACCAATAAGCGAGCATACCCTCCAAACGTACTAAGTAAGATCCGTCGAGTGCGATTCATAAAAGGTATATGTTTGGCACCAACTTCAAAAAGTAATTTCGTGTTAATATTTCGTCGTTTAGTTGTAACTAAATAAGATAATAATTATTTTATACCTTTTAGTGTATTTTATTTGTTGCATTTAATTTTTGAAGTCGGTTTTTATTTTTTAACCGACTTCAAAAAAGGAGGAGGTTCTCTATTCGATTGAATTTTTTTTTTTTTTTTTTTTTTGTGCCTATGTTACCTCATATCTCCGCCAATTGTCAACCGATTTTGAAAATTTTTTTGCATTGGGTCCAGTCTAGCTTCCGATTGGTCCCATTTTTTTTCGATTTTTTTCATAGGTATTAGACCTTTTTTATTAGGTTTGTTTAGGTTTGTTTAGACCTAACCTCTTTGTTTATGAACCGATTTCGATGGTTCTTTTTTTATCCGAAAGGGGGTGTCTTAGGGATGGTGTCATATTAATTTGGTCAAGTTCTGATGATATAATCACTATTAATAACATCACTAAAAAGAGAAAAATAAAAATTTTTAAGAAAAAAATAAAAACCGACTTCAAAAAATTAAGTGCAACAAATATAAAAATACACTAAAAGGTATAAAATAATTATTATCTTATTTAGTTACAACTAAACGACGAAATATTAACACGAAATTACTTTTTGAAGTTGGTGCCAAACATATACCTTTTATGAATCGCACTCGACGGATCTTACTTAGTACGTTTGGCGGGTACGCTCGCTTATAGGTATAGTTTGTTTGGCACCGACTTTAAAAAGTAATTTCGTGTTAATATTTCGTCGTTTAGTTGTAACTAAATAAGATAATAATTATTTTATACCTTTTAGTGTATTTTTATATTTGTTGCACTTAATTTTTGAAGTCGGTTTTTATTTTTTCTTAAAAATTTTTATTTCTTAAAAATTATTTTTATTTTTCTCTTTTTAGTGATGTTATTAATAGTGATCATATCATCAGAACTTGACCAAATTAATATGACACCATCCCTAAGACACTCCTTTCGGATAAAAAAAGAACCATCGAAATCGGTTCATAAACAAAGAAGTTAGGTCTAAACAAACCTAATAAAAAAGGTCTAATACCTATGAAAAAAATACGAAAAAAAAATGGGACCAATCGGAAGCTAGACTGGACCCAATGCAAAAAATTTTTTTCAAAATCGGTTGAGAATTGGCGGAGATATGAGGTAACATAGGCACAAAAAAAAAAAAAAAAAATTCAATCGAATAGAGAACCTCCTCCTTTTTTGAAGTCGGTTAATAAACAAGCTATGACTTGTCTAAAACACTCTTAGTTATTTCCGATCTTATATATTGAGAGTTGTTAGAAATGGATTAACCCAAAAATTCTCTAAACATCCTTTTTTATATTATTACTATTTTAATAGTTCCTCAGAGAGAACAATTTTTATTCAACTAAAACACGTCTGAACTTGTTTTTGACCTGCTTGAACTGGAAAATATAATTTCAAACCTTTTATCCGCACCCTTTTTTGGAAAATCAAATCATTTTATTTCTCCCTTGAAACTATTCAACAATTTTATTTTTATTTCATTTCGGGAACCAATATAGTTTTTCAAAACAAAAAAAAATGTTTTTTATAGAAATATTTGAAATAACGGATAATAATTTGAAAATTTAAAGATGCTCCTGAATTTATGAAAATACTCTAAATGTTTGAAATTTTAGGAATGCGCCACATCCACACCATCCACCTCACGCCACTGGACTATATTGTTAATCTGTGACGTCTCAATATAAAATCCCAATAAAGAAACGAAAGAAAAAAGATTGATATTGTTTTAATTAGACTGAATTTGAATGGGATGGAGATCCCTCTGAACTAATTATTATTTTAGAGAATAAAAATTAAAAATATATTGGCAACAATCAAGAGGCCTAAGTGTAATTAAGACTTCGAAACTTTCATTTTTTGCATCCTTTCATCTCCCAAGCATTAAATTCTTACCGAAATTTCATATGTCAAAAAGAAAGCCTACAAAAAGCCATCAGAAAAGATTGTTTGCTACAATTAAGGGTTTATTACTTTTCCAGATATAGTTAAGTGCAATTTGTATCTTACTCCCCACTCAACCCCTAAAAATTTCTTGTTGATATTTCGTCATTTAGAATTTATACATTTTTTTTTAATTAAATAATCTACCACCCTGATTCAGCTCATCAAATTTTCTGAAGATATTTTAATATTATAAAAATAAAATCAACTCTGTTTTTCTAAAAATGCAAAACACCAGCTTTTTTGCTTCGAGGATCAGAAGAGTTTATTTTTCAGACACTATTCACTTCCTGATGGAAAAACTTCAAATATCTTGATCTTTTGAATAGAAAATATCATAATTTACCTACATTTAAAATATCTGCTTACTAACTTAAAAATTAATCCAATGTGTAGAAGATAAGACTAGTCTTCAGGAAAATATTTTTTTCAAGAATTATTTAATATTCAATATACCTTATTTTAAGTGAAAAATTAAAAAATGAAAATGTTTTGATTCATTTAGTAGAAAAAATGAAAATTATTTATTCATTTGCTTTTTCATTCTCATTTCCAAAAAAATCAAATTAAATATGATGACTCTTTTTTGGTTATATAGACCCCAAGCACCACCGCTGGATACGAAACCTCCTGATTTCTCTTTGGATCGGCCACAAGCAGGATCTTGTTCTTGTGATGTCCACCAGCCCGATGTGAAAATACATCGATATCAATGTTTAGCTGATCGGGAACGGAGACAATTTTGTCAACTTATGGCAACTCGTGAAACGGTTTGAATCATATATTATTTTTTATATTATAAAAGTTAATTCATATATATATATATAATAGGTATACCATATATAATCAGTAGCGGTTGGTGACATTTCAACCAGGGGATGCTGCCCAAAAAAGTACCCTTTATTTTTGAAATTTTATTTTAATCTTCGCTTTTTTTGCAAATTTCATCGAATATGGTATCATTTTCGTTATTTTTCAAATTTAACATTAGATTTATAAAAAATATATTTTGGGACCTTCGTCCCAAACGGATACTGCTTTGTGTGAATGAGAGTAGGAGTCAGAAATTAAATCTTGTGACTTAAACTCCACACTCCCTGAAATGAAAATCGACCACCTTCCACGATGAATCAGCCTGTCCTATAAGAAAATCTTCAATTTCTCCTAATTCTATTGCTATAAGCAAGCTATGACTTGTCTATAGCACGCTTAGTTATTTCTGATCTTATATATTTAGAGTTCTTAGAAATGGATTAATCCAAATATTCTCGAATCATCTTTAGTTATTCCTTTTTTGTATTATTACTATTTTAATAGTTCCTCAGCGAGAACAATTTTATTCGACTAAAACTCGTTTGGGCTTGTCTTTAACATGCTTGAACTGGAAGATATAGCAAGATCTGACAAACCGAAGTATAAAAGTTGTAGTGGATGGAACATCATCTGAATCGTTCTCCACAAACTCTGGTGTTCCCCAAGGCTCCGTAATCTCCTCCACACTCTTCCTAATTTATATAAACGACCTTTTCGATCAAACGGCAAACCCCACTCATTGTTACGCCGACGATAGCACTCTACACGGTAAACCCTCACTCCCGAATAATCGAATCAATGTTACCTCCTCAATTACTCTCGACCTAGACAAACTGAATAAATGGGGCTCACAAAATTTAGTTAACTTCAATTCAAACAAGACTCAATGTTGTCTAATTTCTAGGCGCGAAAATAAAGATTTCCCTGATATTCACTTCGATTCGAATACCCTGAAAATGTGTGACAGCCTATCCATGTTGGGCGTCTCTGTCGCATCTGACCTGTCTTGGAATGAACACATCTCCTCTGTGGCGAAATCTGCAGCAAGGAAGATTGGCTTCTTATTCAGGACCAAGCGATTTTACAAACCCCACAACTTCTCACCATCTACAAGGCCCAAATCCGCCCCTGTCTCGAATACGGCTCTCATCTGTCGAGAGGGCCTCAAAATACTCTCTTGCTACCCTGGATGCAATTCCGAAACGAGCCGTCGAGGCTAATTGACGATTCTACCCTCACCGACTCCCTCGACTCGCTGGCTCATCGAAGAGATGTCTCTGCCCTTTCCCTTTTCTATAGATACTATCACGGCAGGTGCTCTGATGAGATAAAATCAATCATTCCCCAAAGCATGCTTTGCACGTAGCACGCGTTTTGCCGACTCCCAACACTCTTTCGCGGTTAAATTAGAAAAGTGCCGGACCACTTCATTCGCGAATACATATATCCCATGACTTCAAGGAACTGGAACTCTCTTCCAGCCTCTATCTTTCCCAGCACCTATAATCTTCAAACCTTCAAAACCGGAGTGCGCTAACACCTACGTCTACACCCTCTCACTTAATCAACTTTCTCTTCTCTTCGGTAATGCAAGGGTCTTTCGAGATCCGCGGGGCTGCCTCTTTGAGCAAGGTGCACCCCTTCTTGCATTCGATTGCATTTAAAAAAAAAAAAAAAAGCATGGGGACTTCTCAGACCTTTTAAAAATACTGCACCACTTTTTCGGAAAAATCATTCATTTTAATTTCCATTTGAAACTATGCAACAATTTTATTTCATTTCGAGAACCAATATACATATTTTTCATAACAAAAAAATGATTTCTATAGAAATATTTGATATAACGGATAATAATTTGGAAATTTAAGGATCCTCCTGAAATTTTGAAGTCGATCTTATATATTTATGAAAATACTCTAAATGTTTGAAATTTTAGGGATGCGTCGCATCCACAGTATCCATGGACCGCACGCCACTGATACCTACTAGTATATCTGGAACACCTCGTCCCACTTAAGGATAGGTAAATGAGTTGGAATAATATAATCACTTTTGAATCTATATATTTAATTTTTTTAATTAACAAAAAAGCTTTTCTAATTCCATCGAAAAATTTATTTTCAGGAATCCCAACCTAAAATATAATTTTTTCTAAGTGCTTACTACATAGTTAGTTGATTTCGAGTTTTAGTAATGATTTCAAGAAACTGAAATGGCTATATCATGGGCAGGAACCAGAATTTCCTTTGATAGATCTTCTGATCTTCAATTGAATCGAATCAAAACACTATCGATATCAATTAAAAATTATATTTTGATTTCTAAGTATTAAATACTTATATTTATTTGGATCGTAGCTATCAGCCCTAACTGTAAATATCTATGTGTAATATTTTAAATAAAATCATGTTTAGCTTCTCATCTAGCGAAACCATGGTATTTCGCTCTACAAAAAATCTCTAATAAGTGAACATCGAAAAAATTATATTTTTCGAGATAATAATTGTTTTGTCAAAATGTCTGTTAGTCTGTGCGTTACCAAATTTTTGTGGACGAGCTAGCTCAAAAACTAGTTTGAATATCGAAACCAAATTTCACACGTAGTTTTGGTCCATTGAGATTAAGAGATGATTAGATTTTGTTGCATATCGACCCAAAATTAAGGGTGGTGGAAGGGGGGGGGGGTTAAAAAACTAAAAATCTAAGCCATTTGAGCAAACTCAACCAAATTTTGTATACATAATCAGTGGGCCCTCAGGAGTCTAAAAATGCAAAACTAATAAATAATTTTATTAAATATTAAATATAAATGAGGGTTGTATGGTAAAGTCAAGTGGATGGCCACATCAGAACACGTCAGCTTATTTTTTTTTTAATTTTAATGAAATATGATAAAAATTTTACACAAATCTTTTAAATTTTAAAAATCTTCTTAGATGAAACATCTTGCTAATTGGATCATTGAAGACAAGTGTGGAAATGCTGATGAAATAATGGAATCTCTCTGTCAAATTGATTATAAAAAAAGAGGTATTTATTATTTATTTAGGAAACTGGGTTTTTTTGGAATTCAATCTATCTTGTAGTACATGACAATATGCTTGAATAAAAATATTCGAATAATCAACACACCAACAAACATTGCAAAAACACGATCTGCACTAATATCTGCTTGAAAGCAAAAAACTCTGTTTCTAGAACCAGCAAAGCTTCAGCTATAATATTTTTAACAATTAAATCGAGCTATTCTCAAACTCGAGGTTGCGAAATAACTTTGTTTTTTTCATTTATTTAGATATATTAAAAACCATCTTCATCTTCGACTGCTTATCCATTAATGGATGTTCGCGACCACATTCCGCATTCCTTCTCTGTTCCTAGCGGTGTGTAGAAGCTCCTGAACGCTGCTGAGACCCGTCCAGTGTCTGATATTCCGCAACCAAGACATTTTCCTTCTCATTCCTGCCCTCTATCTTTCCTTCTATAATCAGCTGTAATAGTTACTATTTTGAACTTCTCATTATATGTCCCAGATAGGCCACCTTCCTCTTCTTCACGGTGTTGTATAGTTCACGGCCTTTGTTGATCCTTCTTAGTACTTCCTCATTACTTATTTTTGCCGCCCATGGTATCTTGAGGATCCTACGGTAGACCCACATCTCGAAGGCTTCTAATTTATTAATGATGTTTACTTTTAGGGTCCAGCCTTCCATCCCGTAGAGAAGTAATTGACCAGACATAGCACCTAGCGAACCTTAGTCTGAGATTCAGGTCGAAATCGGTGCAAGTGAGCACTTTCCTGCAATTAAAAAACTATCACCATCTCCTAAGATTGTTCTGAGGTAACCCCCTCCACTCAACTCTATCCCATGCCAACTCACTTTCACTTCTCTAAAAGTTCCACATCTCATATTTTTCATTTTTTGGTGTAAATGCTCCAATCTGGGTCTTTCCCTTTCCCTTATCTTTCCCACTTCGCTCACTTAGCAATCCTCCGTTTCTTATCATTTGAGCTCTTTTCTTCAAAAATATAAGTTTATTTAGGTTTCGGAGACTTTGTTTTTAAATTAAATTGTGTGAATATCAACAAATATTTTTTTATATTAGACTTAATAATAGAAGTATTATTTAATGATAGTAGATTTAATTGTTTTATTAATACAGGCTCGTATGTTAAATTTCAGCTAAATTAGTCGATTGCTTTCTTTTTAACCGACTTCAAAAAAGGAGGAGGTTCTCTATTCGATTGAATTTTTTTTTTTTTTTTTTTTTTTTTTTTTTTTTTGTGCCTATGTTACCTCATATCTCCGCCAATTGTCAACCGATTTTGAAAATTTTTTTTGCATTGGGTCCAGTCTAGCTTCCGATTGGTCCCATTTTTTTTCGATTTTTTTTCATAGGTATTAGACCTTTTTTATTAGGTTTGTTTAGGTTTGTTTAGACCTAACCTCTTTGTTTATGAACCGATTTCGATGGTTCTTTTTTTATCCGAAAGGGGGTGTCTTAGGGATGGTGTCATATTAATTTGGTCAAGTTCTGATGATATAATCACTATTAATAACATCACTAAAAAGAGAAAAATAAAATTTTTAAGAAAAAATAAAATTCGACTTCACTGTAACAAATATAAAAATACACTAAAAGGTATAAAATAATTATTATCTTATTTAGTTACAACTAAACGACGAAATATTAACACGAAATTACTTTTTGAATTGGTGCCAAACATATACCTTTTATGAATCGCACTCGACGGATCTTACTTAGTACGTTTGGCGGGTACGCTCGCTTATAGGTATAGTTTGTTTGGCACCGACTTTAAAAAGTAATTTCGTGTTAATATTTCGTCGTTTAGTTGTAACTAAATAAGATAATAATTATTTTATACCTTTTAGTGTATTTTTATATTTGTTGCAATTAATTTTTTGAAGTCGGTTTTTATTTTTTTCTTAAAAATTTTTTTAAGAATTCAATTTTTTTCTAAAAGGTTCTGCGGTTTGAACTAGGGGTTCTGAAGTTAATCAGTTTTTTTTTGGAAAAATAAACAATTTAGCGCTAGAACTAACATTCTACGAACTTCACTTCTTGAGTTATCGTGGGTGTCTGAATACTTACACACCGTCATTAAAAACAAGTATTGATGTTTGGAGGTCCTAGCCACCGAGGACTTGTGCCTCTAAGCAGGTCGAGGAATAAAGGTTTTATTATATATTTATTTTTCGTAATAATTCAACAATTTTTAAACACGATAAGAAAAAAAAATTTCGATTGAATTCAATAAGTACTGCCTGCTCTGCTGGCACTTAAGTTAAAGAAAAATATTACCAGGTTTTGCTATATTAGGTATAGGTATTCTCCTTATTTCTTTGAATAAATTTGTTTGGTTATTCCTTGGTTAGTATAAGTAGCTTATTATGAATGAAAGTATTTATTTATTGTTTTGACAAATGATGATTTTAACAATAAAGAGGTTTTGAACAACATAGGTCATTTTCAGAAAAAATGGGGCTCATACTGATTAGATTTCAAACCCTCGTTAAATCTAACACTTGGATGAAAGGAATTAGTGTGGCAATTAATTTCATTGCCACACTAAACTACTCTCTTAAATGATTGAATAGATAAAATGACAAAGTGTTAGGATCAGGAGTACTTGGAAGAAAGATTCTTCTTAATAAAATATTTGTTAGCTTAATTTGAATTTAAAATAAATAAATAAAGTGTTGATTAGTAATATGTCGTCTAAATTTATTTATTTTTTAATTTATTGTTTTATTTTTTAATAAAATAAATAATTAGGCTGGATTTTGGGATCTTGGACTTGAGAAAATAATTAAAAAGCTAAATTTCAAAAAAGTTGCAACACGTTTCGTCGTATATTTTTCGACTTCTTCAGGGAATTTTTAGGATCAGCTTCCTTGTTGATAGATAAATAAAGACCATTAGACTGGATTTTGCAATTACATGATTAACAAGGCTTAAATAAACTTAATAATACAAGACAAATATAAAAGGTATTAACAAAATAAATAAAAAAAACCTCAAACAAAAATTGATCATTCAAAGTATATCTGTATATCTGTATACTTTGAATGATCAATTTTGTTTGAGGTTTTTTTTTATTTATTTTGTTAATACCTTTTATATTTGTCTTGTATTATTAAGTTTGTTTAAGCCTTGTTAATCATGTAATTGCAAAATCCAGTCTAATGGTCTGTATTTATCTATCAACGAGGAAGCTGATCCTAAAAATTGCCTGAAGAAGTCGAAAAATATACGACGAAACGTGTTGCAACTTTTTGAAATTTAGCTTTTAATTATTTTCTCAAGTCCAAGATCCCAATATCCAGCCTAATTATTTTCAAATTTAAAATAAATAATCATTATAAATTAAAAGGATTTCCTCGAGTTGAATATCGACCCTTAATGACTGCGATGGATTCTCCGGTTGGAACTCCCGTGAAGCCACAAAAATTGAGTCTTGGAAAAGGCCTGCGAGATCCTTCAAGTTTCCGATTTATGCCCTCTCAAAAGCCTTCGATTGCTCCAGCCAAAGATGTAACATTCAGTGTCAGTAAGTTGAATAGTATTTCTTATTAATTATTATGGTACATACCAAATTAAGTTTAAATATAGATTTAGTGGAAAGTTTTTAAAAAATCAATATACTTTCTAAATTTTGGTTATTTGATATGCTAACGGTTTGAGCTAGCAAGCTGAAAATTCACAAAAGATAGCTAGATAACTATCTAGAATATAATATATCAATAGATAACAATTTAAAAAGACAGTCAGAAATAAGCTGACGTGTTCTGATGTGGCCATCCACTTGACTTTACCATACAACCTGGCCCCTAAAATTATTTATAATCATGTAGGGGGGGAGGGGGTTAGTTTTTGCATTTTTATACTTTTGGAGTCCCACTGTTTTTGCATTTTTAGACTTCTAGGGATTCACTGATTATATATACAAAATTTGGTTGAGTTTGCTCAAATAGCCTAGATTTTTAATTTTTAACCCCCCCTCCACCCCCTTTTTTGGGTCGATATGCACCAAAATCTAATCAGCTCTTAATCTGAAAGGACCAAAACTACGTGTGAAATTTGGTTTCGATATTCAAACTAGTTTTTGAGCTAGCTCGTCCACAAAAATTTGGTAACGGACAACTAGACAACCAGACAGACTAACAGACATTTTGACAAAACAATTCTTATCTCGAAAAATATAATTTTCACTTATTAGGACTTTTTTGTAGAGCGAAATGCCATGGTTTAGCTCAATTTTTTTAATCAAAATAGTTTCAGCCGTTTCTGAGATATTTAGAGAAAAGGAAAAAACACTTTTTTCTTGCACGATTACAATACTTGACCATACCCTGTAAAACAACAAAAAGTGGAACTAACATTCGGGTCTTGCGGCTAGGACAGCTCGCCGAGCGTATGGGATGAAAGTAATATCTTTTTTTACTTTATTAAGAAATGATCTTAGATCACTATTCAAATATTTTGATTTTTTCTGAAAAAATATAATATCACCTATATTAAGTAATTTTTGAAAAATGTTTATAAATTTATTTTTTCACTGAGAAGGGATTTTTTGAAATTCGAACCCTAAAGGGGGGGGGGGGGGGAAGGGCCCCAAAATGTGTTTTCAGAGTTTTTCAAGATCTTACAACTTCACGATCTTTAAACCAGAAATGATATCGATATGAGTTTAGTTTAGAAAGATGAAGCATTGAAATACAAAAAAACATATTTGAGTATTTTGCTCTATTTGTCCCCGAAAGGGAGATATAGTCATTTTGGGGTAAATTTTTGAAATTTTTAAAGTGCTCTATCTCCTCGAGTTTTTAAGTTTTAGCATTCAAATTTGGCACATAGGTTTATTAATGCTAAATCTCGGGAAGGTTTTTTTATTTTTTTGAAATTTCACCCCTGAACTGAAAAATGGGGAATTTTTGATTTTGTGGTCTAAAACACAAAAGTCTTCGTATCTTTCTTGCCCTTGGACCAAACTCAACCAAATTTTGTATACATAATCTGTGGGCCACTAGAAGGCTAGAAATGCAAAAACTAACCACCCAAAATTGGAGGGAGGGTCAAAAAATGAAAATTCTTGCTCTTGGACCAAACTGAACCAAATTTTGTATACATAATATGTGATCTCCTAGGGACTGGAAATGCAAAAACTGGGTGCCGAAGGCGGACTTCTCAGCTAGCATAGTATAAATAAAAAACGGAAAGAAAAAATGATTGCATTTTTAGAATTATATTTAACCAAGAATTCTATTTTAGCGCCTCGTACAGTTCATATTTCTGATACTACTTTTCCTGGGTATTCTGAATATGAAAGTAGTATTTCAAGAACAGGCAAATCGATTATTCTTAATCAGCTTCAATATCGAGAACCAATACCATCAAGCCGACGTAGATTTGGAGATCCACATTGCTAGAAAACTTAATATAATTGTATCGTTTGATTTTTACAGTTTTATATCTTAAACTTATATTATAATACTTTTTTTTAATTTTTTTAAATGACCTCTGAAAAAATTCAATTTCTTTCTAATTACAAAATGTTTTATAAATAAATATTAAATTAAAAATATTTGATAAAAGTTGAAAAGTAAAAAATAGATTAAAAGTAAAAAAAAGATTAATTTTTATAAAATTTTTATTTATTTTTTTTCTTGTACATTAAAAATAAATAAATTTGTTAATATTTATTATTTTATATGAATGACTAAATATAAGTCTAGTGATTTTTCTTTGAAATTTCACACTTGAGAGGATTTTTTTTCTTTTAGGATCATTTTGAAACTAAAATCAATTTTTCCATTCCACAATAGTATAATTTTTTTCCCTAAAAATTATATATTAAAAAGTTAATTTAAAAAATAAAATATGTTTTTGATCAATTAATATGTAATTATTCAAATATTCTTCTTGTGCTATACTCGTTTTGCGGGTTGGTGAAATTTTATTTTCGCCTTGTGCAATTTTTTGGGAAAATTGTTCTCTAGCTTGTTTTTCAATAAGCGTTAAATATAGTCTATTTTATCTAAAAAATAATAAAAAGGTCTAGGAATTCAAGCTGAATTATTGAAGTATGGCTGTTTTGAACTGTCCAACATTCTTAGTAACCAAACGAATTATACACCATATTATCAATTTCAAACCAAAATCATATATGGAATAAGGAGGGATTCCAGAACAATTGAATATCAGCATTATATGTCCAATAGTAAAGAACGATTTAAATTCAAAACAGTCCAGAGCTTCACCTAACTCTAATCCATCATTAACTATCATACTAGTAAACAATTGCCTTTTTGATTTCTGAACAATTTTTTTTTTTTTTAATAATGATACTGATAAAAGAAGAAGTTGCACCGAAAAGGTTCAACCTCTGAAGTCCGCTGTGGACCCTTGTATCTTGGAAATAAGAAGAGTTTTAGGGATTGGGTCGGAGTTGAAGGTGTTCGTGGATGCGTGTCTTGAAAGATTGAAGGTTATATGTTACTTGGAAGACGGTCGGGGGAAGAGAGTTCCAGTCTCTAGATGTCATAGGGATAAACGAGTTAGCGAATGCGTTTGTTCGGTTAGTATCCAATTTAAGCGCGAAGGGGTGTTGAGTGCTAGAAAATCGTGAAGCCTTTGAAGGGATTATTGATTTTATCTCTTCAGAACAAAAGCCATGGTAGTATCTATAAAAAAGAGAAGGGGCGGAGACAGATCTACGATGGGCCAGAGAGTCGAGAGTGCCAGTCAATGATGGATCTCCTATCAGTATGATAGCCCTCCTCTGAATTGCATCTAAGGTATTAAGAGAATGCTTGGAGGCTCCTCTCCACAAATGCGAGCAATATTCGAGACAGGGGCGAATTTGAGCCTTGTAAAAGATAAGAAGTTGAGTGGGGGTGAAACATATTTCCGATCGCATCTCAACTCCAGGAAAAATAAGTAAACGGTCAATAAGTACTTGTAATAAAAGGTGTTGAAATGGTCCTTAGAGCATTAGAAACTTAGACTGTCACTAAATGTTAAGATCAATTTTGGAGGATTTAAGGAATTTGACTGATGAGAAGACACAACATTGAGCTATATAAATTGTATCAAGAGCCAGGAGAGGGGGAAGGAGCTGAGAGTAAGCCGGGAAAGTGCCAGTTAGGTCGAAAAAGAGTCAGGATTTGTCTCAAGAATAATTCCCGACAAAGGGAGGACCTCACTGGCGCTTTGCCGTGCGTTTTAGGGGTGTATTTGGCAATGTCTCTATCCCAGTATACCGGGGGCTGAGGTTAGAATGTGCATATTGTTTAGGCGGGGGGGGGGGGGGGATAATGCACAATCAGTCCCTAGGCGGCAAATATCTAAATCCACTTCTGAGAAGCCTCACTAAGTCCAGAGGAAGACAACGGGAAACCATCCCTGTAAAAATTTCCCCAGGAAAATTAGAATGGTTAAGATAGTCTCTACAGTAATCGCCGAAGCACGGTATTGAGTAGGGCGCTTAACGAAGAAGAAATATAAAGAAATGAAAAAGACACCTTATAAGAATGAATGACTCAAGGTTCTCAAAAATATCTTTGAGTCGATTCCAAAAGAAAGACGATGAAGACCAAGCACGAGATGGAGGGATGGGAAAGAAGATTTTCGAGCAATTGACGTCAGAAACTGGAGAACCGATGAGTTTGGGGTGAATTTTTTTGGGGAGGCCAGAGCTCATAAGGACTGACTGTCATGGTGATGATCTCTTTCCATAGCAATTACTAATGATTGAACACGAAAAAAGGATAAGAAGAACAAGAGAAAATACTCTCTATTGTTTCCCCAAAAGCGTTGTTTTGCTATTCGCTAACTGCTAACACCCTCTAGTAGCCAAATTGGAAAAATGAGCAAAGTCATTTTTTTCCTTTATTCCTAAAATTTCTATAAACTAAAACATTCTCTATCTCTAATCGTGAGTTCATCAAGTTCTAAGGTCACAATCAGCTTCACCTTCAACCCAAGCCTTGGATACTTTCTTTTCAATGCAAGGGTCGATCCTATAATTACTTGAAGGTGTTACGTTTTCTTTCATGTTTTTATAAAAAAAAATTACCACCAACGCTTGAAAATAGAAATGGCACAAGAAGAAATAAAAATACCAAGATAAAATGTGATAAATTATTATAATTAATCTTACCAACTCTTAAAAGTGTTATTCCATTGGAAAGTTTGAAATTATCCATTATATGATTAACATCATTTATTCTTTGAGAATTAATATAGAAACCACCAGCAGAAATTATACGTCTTGCTTCATCTGTAAATGAAACCAAGAAAGTATATTATATAAAAAGAGTAAGTATATATATTTTTAGGTTTTCTAAATCCAAAATGTAAGAAATATCTTTAAAAAGTGTTTTTACCTTCACTTTTGAAACAATTTGCTTCTAATGCGATTGCTAGTGTTGTGAGATTAGTTTTGTAATTCAGATTAGCAAATGTTGCTCCAGAAAAAGCAGAACGTAGTTCTTCTGAGTTAAGTTGTTGTAGCGAATCAACAGGATCCTTAGAATAAAGAGAATCAGTTATTTTCTTAGCGCTGGCGAGTCCTTCATCTGAAATTTTTAGAAATAAATAAGTTTCAGTTAAAATCTTTATACCAAAAATATATAAAGAGAAACAAAGAAGTTGTCCTTTGCTTTATGCAAATAAACATACACACATATAGGTATATTATATCCGTATATTATTTATTTGTTTGAGACTATATTTTCGAAGATTTGGCCTTCATCATCAGTCTTTTTTAATTATAAATATTATTTTTCATGGGGTCAGTATGGGTATTGAAAATTTTTCCTCTTCTCGAACGACTCGTGAAGCAATTGCAGAACAATTTTTATTTTAAGCGTAATTTAAAATAGAGATTTAGAGCAACTTCTTCAGAGGCGTTCCGGATTTCCGATAAAATTTCTTTATCCGAACTTTCCACCACATATGTTCTCCATGATAAATTATTTATAATCAATGGCAATGAAATGACAATTCCTTTGATTTAATTGAAAAGTTTTTATTTTGCCGAGAGAAATAAAAACTTTTCAATTAATTCAACCAAAAATATATGTTTAATTTCCTAAAGAAATCATGAAGCCTATGTTTTGATTGATTCAAAAAACAAAATAAGCTGATGTGGCCATCCACATGACTTTACCATACACCTGGCTCCCTCTATTATATTTAATACTAGCTGCAAGGCCCGCCTTCGGCAGCCCTCTTGTTGCACGCCCCCTGGACCCCCAACCCACGAACCCCCCTCTCACACCCTACTCCCCCCCCCCCCCGAAACCCACCCAGCACCCCCCGCACCATGCACCCGTACCCAACCTCCACCCCACCCCCATTTTGGGTGGTTAGTTTTTGCATTTCTAGCTCTCTAGAGGCCCACAGATTATGTATACAAAATTTGGTTGAGTTTGCTCCAAGGGCAAGAATTTATATATTTTTACCCTCTCCCTCTTTTTGGGCGATAATTTTTTAAACAAATGTTGTCAGAAATTACATCCCCTACAACTTTGCTCATTATAAAATTTGCCGTAGAGTTAATAGTTTAGGAGTTATTTGATAATTTTCATTCGTGCGCCCCCCCCCCCAACCCCCTTTTGGGGTCAAAATGACTTATTTACACCCCCTTCCTTTATTTCAATCGGATTAAAATTTATAGAACTACTTATTAATAACTCAAGAGACTTGATAAGTACACAATTTTTAGCGAAATCGTTAAGACTCGTTTTCGATAACCCGATTGTATATATATATACAAGAATTGCTCGTTTAATATAATAAGATAAAATAAGGTAAAGAAAATAATTTTACTGACCACCATGAACTAAGAGTGTTAAATAGGAGGCAAGATGCGTTTGGGCTATTCTTTTCTCAGGCGATTTCTGTAATGGAGTTTAAGAATTAAGTATTTATTTATTTAATTAGGTATATTATAAAATCTTTTACATTTTGTTCTTCCATTATTTCTTTTATTTTATCTTGTTTTTCGAATGTGAAGAATTGCAATAATTGTTCTACTTCAGAATCTTTTGTTCTCATGAAAAATTGATAAAAATCAAATGCACTTGTTTTCGAAGAATCCAACCATATAGCATTTCCTTCCGATTTACCAAATTTATTTCCTGCTTCATTTGTTATTAGAGGTAAAGTCAAACCTAAAAATATAAATATGATTAACACTCAGTATGCAAATTTCGGTTCATTATTAACAAAATGTAGTATTTGTACGAATATAAATAATCAAAATTCTTCATTGCGCACTTGCTTTCAAAAAGGTTGGCCACTATTGGTATAAGAAAGGGTGAATATGGTTCTACAGTGAGCATAAGTGGGCGAATCTCATATTAGTTTTATTTTTATTGGTTTCTTCTGAATTGCATGCAGGGTGGTAAAAGAATGCTTAGAGAATCTTTCTCACAGATTCGAGCCATATTCAAAACATGGGCATTTTAGTCGGAGAGCTGGTGACGAATTTGTGGAAGGTATTTTAGGCATTTTGAAAATATCAAAAAACAGTATATTATATCGATGTTAGCGAATTTGGAATCGAGAGTCAGGAAGAGGACTTGCGGTTATTTCGCTACTGCGCAACTTATGATATTCGCCAAAAATTAATTCAAAAAAATATCCTTTAGTCAACTTGAAATCATTTGAATCTTTTATTTTAGTATACCATATATAGAAATTAGATAATAAAATCAACAAACAAAATGCCTATCAATCTCTAAAACCAACCAAAAAATAAAACTCGGGGATTCCATATTAGAACAAGTCTCCAAATTCAACTATTTAGGAGTGAAAATTTCGAGTAATAGGAATTTGAGAGAAGAGGTCAAAACTCAAGTGACTAAAGGAGCCAGAATATCCGGCTGCTTGAACAATTTAATATGGCGAAACAGATATATGTCAGCGGAGAGCAAAGTTCGCATTTATAAGACCAGCGTGCGCCCAGTGTTGACATATGCTGCAGAGACAAGGGCAGATACAATTTCCACCCAACAACTTCTCAGAACAACCGAGATGAGGATAATTAGAACCATACAGGGGAAAACACTAAGAGATAGAGTCCGCAGTGAACATTTAAGGGAGATAAGCGGCATACCAGATATAGTCGACTGGGTCGGTATTAGAAAAAGAGAATGGGCAGCCCATGTAGATCGTATGGGAGAGGACCGATTGGCAAAAGTAGCAAAAGAATGTCGTCCCCAGGGTGTAAGAAGCCGAGGAAGGCCAAAAAAAAGATGGAAAGCGGGCCTAAATGTACACCCTGACTAAAAATCGAATGGAACAACGTCCTTCATTTGGAGAAACAGGCGCAGGCCTATTGAGAAGATTAAGAAGAAGAAGATATAAAAATCCCAGACTATTTTGAAAGTTTTGAAGTATGACCAGACTGCCCTAAAGTTGTTTTATAAATATAGGCAAAAAATATCCTTTAGGCAACTTGAAATCATTTGAATCTTTTATTCTAGTATATACTTAATAGAAATTAGATATAAAAATCCCAGATTATTTTGACGGTTTTGAAGTATGACCAGACTGTCCCAAAGTTGTTTTATGAATATAAGCAAAAATATAGTTATAAAAAACATTATTATTTGCTCCAAAATGCTCTTTAATATTCTCTGCATAAACAGCGCGAGGTATATGCCAGGGTCCCAGCAGCTGCTAGTGTGTGCCGATATATTCCTATGTCTACGTTTAAGGCTTTTTTATCGCACTAATTCAAAATATTTATTCGTATCAGGTAATTATTAAAAACCGGCGTATTCGTCTAGCTTTTTGTAAACATTTTAAATATTAATTAATAAATATGCTGTCAAAATTTCAGAGTAAAGAATATTTTTTGTGTATATTTATAAAACAACTTTGGGCAGTCTGGTCATACTTCGAAACCGTCAAAATAGTCTGGGATTTTTATATCTAATTTCTATATATAGTATGCTAGAATAAAAGATTCAAATGATATTTTTTTGAATTAATTTTTGGCGAATGTCATAGGCTGCGCAGTAGCGAAATAACCGCAAGACCTCTTGACTCTCGATTCCAAATTCGCTAACATCGATATAATATACTGTTTTTTATTTTTTCAAATTGCCTAAAATACCTTCCCCAAATTCGTCATCAGCTCTTGGACTATTTAAAGAGATTAAATTAACAGTGAAGAATCCAATTTAAACAATTTCAAATTCAGTTTCAAAGAAAATATTTGTTCATGATTAAAGATTTTTTCTATTAAAACCAATGTGACTTTTAATAAATAATTACCTTAATTATATTATCAATTATAAATCATACCCACCATAAACTTTAGAATTAGTGATTCGAGAAATTAAATCATGACCAGCTACAATATTTCCCATTTGATCTGAACCACCTACCTGAAAATAAATAAAAAAATATTTAATCATAATACCTAAGTATTAATAAATTAAGAAGCATTCACAATTGTTTTTTTTTTTTTTTAATTCTATATCAAGTTATTATATATTTTAATATAATAGTACTGTAAAAGGTCGGAATAACCTTTCTTAAATTTTCTTTGTGTAAGTAAAATCATAGAATCGATCAGCTTTTCTCAACCTTTGGAACCTTTAGCCACATAAATATATTATTTAACTTATATAATATGTAGTTGAAATTTTATATGTCCAGGACCACAAGGGAGCATAAGTTTCTAACTTTATCATAATTAGTATGAGGAAATATTTTTTGCAATCTGTACGTTTCAAGATCCCACAATTAAAGAATGTTTGTATTTTTTCTCCAGAGGTCTTCGTTCTCAAAAAATATAAATTTAACCCCTCCCTCATAAGAAAATTTGCCCTTCTGCTATGTTTCTATCAATACACATAGAAATCTAACAAAAATAATATTATACCATTTTTCAGAGGAAGACTGGGATATGGTAAAATCACGTGGTCTGCACAAGTCATTCCAGATTCCTTTATATTTATTTTAATTTAAAATAAGACACTAAATTTTAATATCACTAATTCATGGGGAACCCTCTAGCTTCTTCCAGTAGCCTAAGGTTCAGAAGGAATTTCAGTCAAGAAACGCTAGTTTAAGGTAGTTGTTCCGTCAAATGGGTTTTCTTAGGATTTTTTTGAAATTTAGACAGATTATTATTTAAATACTTATGCATCGATTGGTGGCAAAACGAAATTTATGAACAATATAGTTCCGGAGAAAATAAATTTCAAAAATAGAGTTTTTCAGACTCTTATACATTGCACTAAACGGGATATCGGAAAATTTACATACATATTTAATTATAATTAAGAAATCCTTCTTACCATTTTTATAAAAAACTAAACCAACATTAAACAATAAGCAATGCATATTTTAAGACAATTTTGAATCATAGTTACAACACAGTTTCTGAGATAATAATGAATAAATAATGAAAAATGTATAAAAAAAATTACACTAAAAACAATTTGGCAACAGCGCATTTATCTAACCAGCGAAAGATGTATAAAGCGCGCATGATCTAGATTTTTTAAAAAAATCATAATTTTCATAAGGTGTAAAGAAGGCGTTGATAACATTTGTTAAAAAATAACAAAACGATTTTTATAGAAATTTTTAACTTTTAAATGTATTTCATCTGTCATTTTAATATAAAAATATTCAATCTCTTACAATGGTGCCAGATTTGTCAAATGAGCAGGGGATTGGCTAGATATGGTACATAAACAGCAAAAAGTTTTTGAGCTTATGAATTATGAATCCTTATTGTCTGTTCTATATACTCTAGCATTAACTTTTTGCTAGTATTGTCGCGAAACAACTACCTTAAATTGTTTTTAAATTCTTTATATAATGATAATAATAAACTAAAAAATAATTAATGCTTCATTAAAATAAAGATATAAAACCAAACAAATGACATACCTGAAATGCACATTGAAAATTCTGATATAAATGAAGCCAATCATAAGCTTGAAACATTGGGTAACAAAATTCTGCAAAACTCATTCCCTCTTCTGATTTAATTCTTGATTGTACGCAGCTTCTTCCTAACAAAGGACCCAAACGCATATGACGTCCTATTCTTCCACAAAGTTCTACAGCAGATATTTTTGAATACCATTCTGAATTGTCAACAACTCTAAAAGTAATATTCTGATTATAATTTAAGAAAAAAAGAAAAGGTAAAAATCGTTAAATTTTGACCTTGATATAATCTACCGCGAGTGATCCACCATTACATAAGGAATTAACATGTAAAAAAACGTTTTGCAAATTCCTATTCTTTAATTATTTTAGAACAAAAGTTTAAGAGACAATATTTGGGCAATATTAAAAAGTACAAAGAATAAGAAAATCATATTTGTATAACTTTTACTAAATAAAGAAAATATGATTTTTAAAATTAAATAACGCATTGGCGAATAAAATGTTTCTGGCAATTCTCTAATTTAATTGCGAAGGAGTGTTGATTGCAGTGCGCAAGCTTGGTCTCCTATTTAGGTCTAGAAGCTATTTTACTCCCAGTCAACTTCTTACACTGTATAAGGCTCAAATTCGTCCCTGTCTCGAATATGGCTCTCATCTGTGGAGAGGGGCCTCCAAGCATTCTCTTGCCACACTGGATGCAATTCAGAAACGAGCAATTAAACTAATAGGAGACCGGGCCCTAACAAACCCACTCGACTCTCTGGCTCATTGAAGGACCGTTTCTGCGCTTTCCTGTACTATAGATACTATCATTGTGTCTGTTCAGTCGAGCTGAAATAGATTATCCCCCCTAGAGCCCTCTCTGCTAGAAACACGCGGTTTTCGAAAGCTCAGCACCCCTTCGCTGTCAAATTGGATAAAAGCCGAACCAACGCTTTCGCCATCTCTTTTATCCCTATGACCTCAAGAAACTGGAACTCACTTCCAGTCATCGTCTTCCCCGCATCTTATAATCTTCAGCTGTTTAAGACCCGCATCCACAGATACCTTCAACTCCTACCCAGCCCATAAAATCCCCTCTTCTTCTTATTTTCATGATGGAAGGGCCAACCCAGGCCTTTAGGGGATGCACCTTTTTGGTGTATCTCCTTCACACATCAATATCATAAAAAAAGGATAGTAAGAGAAGGTTTGGAATCCCCTACGGAGTAAGTAAGTATTGGGTCTTGATTGTTTTATAAAATTTTGAGTGCACCATTTTTCAGAGTTCAGTTCTAGATTGATTAAAGAAACAGCACTGGTGAATTATTTAGGAGTGTGGGAGCACCTTGAAGGTTGCTATCGTAAGCGTAACAGCTAAAAGGATTAGAAGTTAGATTAATTAGGTTGTTTATATAAATCAGGGAAGAAATTAGTAAGCCTTGGGGGCAGGACCGTTTTTAACCCTAGTGCCGCTATGGGCAAATTAAATAGGTGCGCCCCCCCCCCACACCCATTAATCTTTGCCAGTTTTGGTTCGGGAAGGATTTCTCCCTTAACTCCAGCTTAGTTTGGTAAGTCTTTCCATTATCCACCACCTATGGTCTCATCGTGTCCCGGACTGTCAACCGGCAACCGTAAAAACTGTAGACCTCGCAGTTATAATCTACTGCAGTTACAGGCGTTATGGTTATAGCACATTCTAAAACCTCCTCTTCACAGTATCACGGACCACCCCACGACCGTTAAAATATTTATTAATTATTCTATTTACACAAAATCTTCTATTTATACATAAACTTAACTCATTTAACTGTTTGTTCACTTTTTTCCGAGCCTTGTAAAAAACTTTGAACGTTTTTATCCTAGCATTGCTCTTAAAGTCCTATTTACATGATTGATTTCTTTCTAATCTTAGCTTTAGCAAAACTGTCGATTATATCTTTGAAGTCAAGCTTGAGCGTAATGTCACTTTGAGTGCATAACAGCATTAAGCTGTTCAGCTTTTCGTTTTCCATTGTAGTTCGATTTTCAGATTTGATTCTTTTTAAGGCCGAAAAGCTCCTCTCAGCTGTGCAATTTGTCACTGGCAACGTCAAGCAAATCCGGATAGCTACCTCCAAGTTTGGGAATGTACTTTCTAAGCTGTTTTTTATAGCACTCCCTAATTCTTGTGATTTTCTCAGCTTCTACGTAAAATTTAAAATGTAAACACTCTTGCACAAATTCTTCCTCGTAAATGTCATTAGAGTAACATTGAGCCACCCTTTGAGCCTGTTTTTTTATATCTTCACTCTGCTTTTCACTAAGAAAGCTAAAAATTTCAAATCTTTCACTGAGCTTCTTGTAGTTGTCTTTTCTTTTATCAAGCTGTACTACTAGATGGTCTAAAATGGCCTGAATACTTCAGATCGGAATCTGTCTCTGAGATCCATACTTTCATATTCTTTATCCCTCTTTTCATCTGAAAATATGGTACGTTTTCTTGATCTTTCATATGAGGGGTTGGTTAACCCAGGTACTTTCAAAGCTAGAACTTCATAGTTATCAAAATCACTACTTTTCTCCTACAAAAACATAGACAGTCTCTAGGTCTTTAGTGGCATGAAGCAAGTCCAGTTCTTCTTTTTGAACAGTTTCACTTGTTTTGTTCAATCTTTGTAATACATCATTCCAAATCACTGCTAGTAGAATTGTTGGGAAGTTGTCCATTGTTTTTCTGAAGTTTTTTTTCTACCTCACTTTTGTCATCTGGTAATTAAGTTGTTTGAGACCAATCTTCTCTATTCTCTTGCGCCCCCTTTACGCCCATTTTGCCCGGTTATAGAATCTGACCTGCTTGGGGGAATCCAGCATTTGTAGAGACGGATGTCTGTGATTAGATGAGTTAATTCCTATGTATCGGTGGGTCAATCAACGTCTGGGTTACCTAGATATTTATTCATTAAATTTTATTTATGATTACTTACTTTAATGGATATAATTTTTGATTATCTTGCCAAAAATATCGCTGATGGTTATTAAAAAGTATTTCAATATTATTTCGAATAGCTTTAGAATTGCTCTGAACAATTTTTAGTGCCAACTCATCACGTTCTATTGATTTGCCACTGGGATCTCCAATTTGGCCGGTAGCTCCACCAACCTATATATAAACGAAATTATTAAATATTTTTATATAATTTTTAATTTGTTAAGTTAAATTAAAATATTTTATATATTCTAATCGTTTCTTAAGCTTAGTTTGGCTTTTTGGAATTTTCCTTCAAGTCATACCTTAATATTTTCTTGACGTTATTTTTATTAATTTGATCATACTTAGTTAATATATAATAATTTACTTCTTAAAATTATTAATTTAATGCTAATTTAAAATATATAGATTGAGTGGATGTTGATGAGGCAGTCCAAAGAAAGAAGATAATTTACACTATCATAAAACCGACGTTTCGGAGGTTATTCCCTCCTTCTTCAGGATTTTGAAAAGTCAGTGAAGGAAATCCAATGCGACATTCTCCTCTGTCTCCTTTCAGTGGCAGTAACAATAATAATTCTGTTGAGAATGAAATACAATATATTATTATTGTTAGTGCCACTGAAAGGAGACAGAGGGGAATGTCGCATTGGATTTCCTTCACTGACTTTTCAAAACCCTGAAGAAGGAGGGAATAGCCTCCGAAAAGTCGGTTTTTGAAAAAAATAAAAAGATAGTATAAATTATCTTCTTTCTTTGGTCTGCCTCTTCAAAATCCACTCAATTTCACTTATCAGTCCGTCTCCAAAAATTACTCCAATATATATATAAAATTGTTTTTTTTTAATTCGTTTAATATAAAAGTGAATTCTTGACGTGCACTTAGAGGTAGTCTGATTGGCCTGGAGACCTCTTAGAAATTTATAACTAATAAAAATGAAAATCGATAGTCGATGTTTTATTATTGAGCCAATGTTTTGACTTTTGAGATTATCAATGTGTATGCTAAATAAAAACAAACAAGCTGGCCTTTGCTTTTATTTAGCCTGGCCATCCAGGCACGTCTCAAGAAATCATGTAGCTTACAGTTTACAGTACATATATCTAAATATAAATCATCCAAAATATAGAATTACTCTGTACACTAGCACAGAAGTGAATTCGCTCGAATTAAATTATAGACTTTCTAACTTCACAACTCTAGGCTAAAAATGCAGAAAATCAGAAAAAATCGAAGGGGTGAAATTAATTAGCTGAAATTTAGTACACAAGTTAGTATGTATGCTAACTTTATAACTATATCTCTGACCCAACTTTCAACTTTCTACTTCAAATCGTTCGCTGAAGGAAAATTTGCCATATAATTAAAATTTGCGGAAAGCATACCATACCTTGAATTTTTTTTTCAATTTAAAGGTTACATTTATTTTAATTTATACAGGTTTTAATGAATGAAAAACATTCAAGTTTAAAAATTATTTATAAAGAAGTTAAGTCTCCCCTTTCGAATAATTTCCTGATTAGGAGCCTGTGGCCATCGTTTCTGCAAGTAGAAATAATTAATAACTATTAGGCTTAATTTAACGCCGATGTCTTTACCTTTTTCATCATTAAACACATTCTTATTCTTAGTTAAAGAGTTTCGAGGATTTTTAAAATTAAAACATTGATGGAACTTTGCCAATGTTAAAATCGTTGTTTTGCTATTGATGCTTATTCTTATTTATGACCATACACTATATATTTTTGATTTGATGTAAAATAAAAAAAATCTAAAATAAGCTAGAGAGACATATATTTCAAAAACCGAAATTTATTTCTAATATAAATATTTAAATTGTATATACTAGGCAGATCAAAAAGTGTGGAATAAGTGAAACAAAAAAACATTTTTTGGCCAAATTCGGTTTTATTTTCCTTTTAAGTCGATACAGCGAGTCCAACGTTTTTCTAACTTTTTTATCCCGTCCGAAAAGTAATTCTTCGGAAGTTCTTCAAAATAGGCCTGTTTCAGCTATGTCTTCCTCATTTGAGTGAAATCGCTTACCGGTGAGCCATCTCTTCAGGTTTGGAAACAGGTAAAAGTCGCGGAGGACCAGGTCTAGCTGAGGTACTAGTTCAAATCCGATTTCGTGCAATTTTGCTTGCGCAACTAACGATGAATGAGCAGCCGCATTGTCGTGATGATAGAGGATTTTTTTCTTCTTCAAATGCGGCCGTTTTTATGCGAATCCAATTTTCAAACGATCCAATAATGATGAATAATATGCGCCAGTTATGGTTTTACCTTTTTCAAGATAGTCGATGAATATTATTCCAAACGCATCCTAAAATACGGAGGCCATAACCTTTCCGGTCCGTTGCTGAGTTTTTGAACGCTTCGGGGCACTTTCACCCAGAGAAATCTATTGTTTTGACTCTGGTCTGTAAAAATGGATCCATGTTTCATCCATGATTATGAATCGGCGCAAAAACTCTTTTGAATTTCGCGTAAACATTGCCAAATTCTGCTGGGAAGTCGTAACACGAATTCGTTTTTGGCCCACTGTGAGCAAACGCGGCACCCATCGCGCGCAGAACTTTTTCATACCCAAAATATCATATATGATATTGAACACACTGCCATACGACATCTTTGTTGTCTCAGCTCCCTCAATTTCATTTTGGGATCGTTCAACATAATATCATGGATTTTTTGGGGGTTTTCTAGTGTCAGAGCTCTTTTGGGAGTCCAGATCGTTCAGCATCACTTGTGCTTGTTTGGCCGCAACCAAAGTCAAAAAACCACTTTTGAATCATCTTCATCGACAGTGCAGAGTCTGGATAATACTCATCTAGCTTGAATTTGGTCTCGGTTATCGTTTTCTTGCGTAAATAATAATGTTTAATTAGAACACGAAACTCAGATTTTTTCATTTTTAAAAAAACACGGAGGTTGGTTGCTTCTCACTGCTGTAACTTGTAAATGCGAAAACATGAATGGCTGAAATTTTGACAGATGTCTAGAAGAATGAAGTTAGTTATGAATGGTTCACATTGGTGCAAACTAGCTCCATTTCTTAGGATTATTCCAGACTTTTTGATCTGCCTGCTATATAATATTACGGGAAAATTTCCTTTGATAAAAAGAAAAAAATAAGTCCGAGTATGGATGACTGATTTCCAAAAAAATTTCTGGATACACAACAGAATAAATTTTAAATTTATGAGGTATAACTTTGATAAAAATAATGTTACAGATTAAGGTACAAGTTTGGTTTAGCAGAAGTTAAAAAGAGAAAGTCTTCACTACGTCTAATTGTTAAATAAAGTAAGATCAAATATTTGATGTTTTCGTGTAGATTACAGAGGACTATATAATCATTAATTGGAAATAAAGATCGAAAGAATTTTAGTATCTCAGCGATATTATAATAAGATTAAAACTGAGAAATAAACGAGATCTATAAATGTGCAATGTGTGCCTTTTAACACTGCCTCCGAAATAAATGCCTAAAAAATTTTCATAATTGACTATTTACATATTCATAAACAGGGACGGTGGAACAGTGGGGTCATGGGGGTCAGCGGACCTCCTAAAGAAAGAAATTTTAAGAGCTGCGTGACCTGGTTAACATGCATGCGAGAACAATACAGCCTCAAACCAGACGGTTATTTTCGGAAATATCGACTTGCATAAAATTGCTCCTTGTTCTGCCGGCTTCTTCAGCTACAGCTGAACGAACATTTTCAAATCTGAGAAGGCTCAAAACTTGGTTGAGGTCGACAATGTCACAAAAAAGACTAAACCATTTAAGTGTGTTGTCAGTTCATCGAGATCTTGCCAAAAACATTTCTGAATTGGCTATTGCTAAGAAGTTCATCAACAATGTATCTACAAGAGCTACAATATTCGGCAAAATCCAATGAACACTTGATTATAGATTAATTTAGTGTCTTAAGATCATGTCCAATTTATTGAATATTAATTACCGGTTACCGGTAGTTTCTTAATTAGTTCTTTTTTTATGAACAAAGGTTTTGTTTTCCTAGTTACATAATTTTATTACTCATATCTGCTAAGAATAATACAAATAAATATTGCTAATTAATTTCGTTTTATTTTATTACCTTTTGAACCTAAACTAAATTATAACTACAAACAAAAATTTGAACTCTTTTTTTCTTTCAGTTTTCAATAAAACCACAGCTACAAACTGCTTAAAAATGGGATAAATTGTACCAATTTGTTTCAAAATTTCCCCCCAGAACCCCCGTTTCCTGAGAGGTTTTCCATACCGCCCAGACCCCCCGGTAGGCCTACATCACTTTCCAAGTTTTGACCCCCCTGGCCCAAGATCGTTCCGCCGTGCTTGTTCATAAAGGGAGAAAAGAACTTTTAGAATCTGGATCATCGAAGGAGTGCATCTAGGCCCTTGAATATTTAGCAGAAATGAAAGAGGATCATGATTGAATTGGCGAAAATAGTGACCTCTGCGAGTCTAAGATCCAGCGCAGGTAAGTAAGAATATACATATTTTAAATTAGAAAGAAAAATCATTTTAGGAAGTAAATTGTACTAATTCTTATTTCGTTAATTAAAACATAATTTTGAGAAAACCTTCAAACTTACAAGTGCAATAACTTTATGTCCAGCTCTTTGCCACCAAATCAAATTAAATAAAATTAATAAATTTCCAACATGTAAGCTATCAGCAGTAGGGTCAAATCCAGCATAAACACATTGCGGCTTAGAAGTTAAATGAGAAATTTCTTCACTGAAATATAAAATAAACCAATCATAAATTAGTGTTGAATAATATTAATTATATTGTCGCCTTAGAGTGTAAACCTGCTAAATCCATTTCTTATCATATATGACATAATAATACCGTTCGAAAGAAAAAGAGATGCAGTATCGTCCACGTAAAACTGCTACTTAAAATTACGATCGTAAGTTGTAGAAAAAAATGTGAAAAATAGTTTTTTTCCTAAACAGCAATATTAAATTTTGTTAGTTTTTTGTCTGTCCTTTAAAATATCATTGTTGTGAGTTAGCAGGTTTACACTCTAAGGCTACGGCCACACCGGAGGCGACTAGGAGACTGAGACTAGAGACAAGGCGACTCGCTTGGTGAGTCACCTAGTTACTTGGAGCCTAGGTACAAGTGGCCACATAGGGGCTATTTCCGTAGTGTATAATGCAGTTGTCACCTTGTCACTAGATGAAAGAACAGACGAGTTCATTTCGTAGGTGAGTAACCTGGTGACTCACGATGTAACCTGGTGCTAGTGTGGCCGTTCTCATATGTTTTAGACTGACCGTTTTCTTGGGTGACTCACCAAGCAAGTCCCTTTGTCACTAGTCTCCTAGCTAGTCGCCTCCGGTGTGGCCGTAGCCCTGTTTTTTCATCTAATGACAAAGTGACAACTGCATTGTACAATACAGAGATAGCCCCTATGTGGCCACTTGTACCTAGGCTCCAAGTAACTAGGTGACTCACCAAGCGAGTCGCCTTGTCTCTAGTCTCTTAGTCGCCTCTGGCCTAAGGCGACGATATGATGATAATTTATGTCAATCTTCTTTTAATTCTAAATATGAATTCGCGAGTATTTGGACTTCAGATAAATCATCTGAATTGAATCTTTTGCTATGCAGCGCGACAACACGCTATGTCGCGCTATAGACCCCCTTCCAGTGGACGAGCTCCCATACAAATACCCATGTTTGATTCGTGCAGCACGTTGTGGCTCGATTTCGCTCATTGTCGAGCTGCATCTCCGTCGTGGACGACCGAGCTAGAGATTAAATTAGAAAAGTGCCGAAGCGATTCATTCATCAATAATTTATTCCCGAGGAACTGGAACTCCCTCCCCAGAGGCGTAGCCAGATTTTTGGAGGGCAAACTGCACAGAGGTCGCTAGTCGTTACCCCGACCAAAATTATTTGAATTAAGCGATTTTTTACTTTTTCCTAGGTGTGCATTAAAAAAAAATGTGTTACTTTTTCTTTGATTAAACCAGGGTCTCCAAACTAGGGCCAAATCAGGCTCTTGAAACTTTTCCACCCGTTTCTACAGAATTAATTCAATATTAATTATAATGATGCTGGACTAGTAGGTTTATTTTGATTCATTCGCTTGTTGCTCTTTTACTCGGTCTTTTAATCTCAGGATGGATGGTGAGTATAATAAGAATAAATAATTAAATTATTTATTATAAGAGGTATTTTAGAGAATGCCGAAACAATGTAAAAAAAATTAGCCACCAATCTAAACCAAAATAAAATACCTCTTATAATAAATAATACAATTAGTACCTGGCCACCGAGCGATGTTCGTTAACTTTTGCTCGGTAACTTTTTGCTTCAGTTAAAAGCTATATATTAATCCCCGAACCCCCCTAGCCCCAGAACCCCACCACTTCCCCCTCCACCCCAAATTCCCCCCCCCTTAAACAACATGATCTATTAGTGGAATTTAAAATTAAAAAACCAATTAAAAATTGAAAGGAAATTGAATGAAAATATAATTTTACATGACAGATCGAATGTCCAACACAAAACCCTCCTAACCAGTGAATTTCATCCAAATCGTTATAGCCGTTTTCGAGAACCCGATCGGATATATATATAGGTACAATTTTTGCTCGTTTAATATAATAAGATAAGATTTATTCTTATTATACTCACCATCCAACCTGAGATTAAAAGACAAGCGGATGAATCAAAATTAATTCACAATATTCACTATATTAAATATTAATGCCATATAATAGGGTAATATTAAAATAATTCCCATATACCATATATAAAATGTTATATCCAGCCCGCCTATAGTTTTCAATGTTCACATGTGACCCTATCTCTAAAAAGTTTGGGAACACCTGGATTAAACCATTTAACGGCTTAAAGAGCGGTCCAGCAAACATATACGTAAATAAAAAACCTAAAAAGGTACTCATTTTACCATGTCCCACCCCCTTTTGATTTTGGTTACATGTAAATAGTGAGAACGGATGGGCGCTAAATATAGAGGGGGCGCGCCCCCCCCTGGCTATGCCACTGTCTCCCGACCCTTATAATCTTCAATCCTTCAAGATCCGGGTGAACAGCCACCTAAGCATCCACCCTTTGGCTCCTCTCTTCAGTAATGCAAGAGTCTTTCAAGATCTAGCGGGGCAGCGCCTCCTTGATACAGCCCTCTTGCATTCGATCGCATTAAAAAAAAAAAAAAGTACTTTAATATCCACAACTATAAACACAATATTTGTTTTCAAAGTGCAAAAGTCCCTCATGCAAAGATAAACGACCCAAGATTTACCTGAAGTCATAATACCTGCGAATCTTTATTTAGAATAATATTCATATTTTGTAACAATACCTCGCAGTTTTTGGAAAAATATCGTTAATAATTCCTCTTTCTCGTAAACTCAATATATTTTTTGAAGAAAAATTCCTTCTATTTATATAAGAAATGCAAATTTTTAAAATTGGTTTCATAATGTCAAAATATTTATTTCCCTGTTAAGGTTATAATTCATTCCTATTTGCTTACGTTTTACAAATCGGATATTTATTAAATTTCAAATTAATTTTAAAATAAATTATAAAAAACAGAAAAAAATTGAGATTAATAAACAATAATAGAAAAACAACTTAACATTTAAAAATATTTATGTAATTTTAATTTTTTTAAAAAGTTGAACATTAAAATTCAAATTTAAAGAGGAAAAAACATGAGACAATTCAACGATTAAATAAAATTTAGGTCAAAGGAATTTAAAAAAACTTCAAGTAAATTTCAAAAATAATTATATTTAATAAATTTCTGCAATTCCTTTAGGGGATTACGAAAGATTAATGAATTCCATGTGGTTTGAGTGGCTGAATTGTCTCGTGTGCTCGAATCGCGGCGGCCATTTGCTTTTCCGGTCAACTCGTGAATCGTGGGTTGTCTGGCAAGAAACAAGCGAACGTGCTTTAAAAGCTATTTTATTTTCCATAAACTTTGTCTTCTTCTCTGTTTTCTAATTTTCTATAAACATGTCGAATGGTAACAATAATGGTGCTCCGGATTCATGGGAACAACAGGCTGAAACAAATGATTCAAGTGTCGACGAGAATTCAGCAGATGTTTCAGGCAAATTCTCCACGTTGAATGTGAATGCTGCGGAATTTGTTCCATCCTTTTTATCCCCGAAAACAACGACTGAATCTCTTTCGGAAGAAACTTCATCCCCAGAACAGGATCTCCCAGTGACAAACGGTGATTATCCCAAATGTTTTTATCATTTAACCTTTAAATTGCTTTGTTCATACATATGTTGATTGGTAGGTGACTAAGCCCATTTGTTGACTCGTTCAACGTTTTATTATTTTTAATAAATCACTAATCAAAGAATTTAATAATCCCCCAAATGAAACTCATTTCAATAATATTTGATATCCAAATTTTTTTCAATTCATTGCTCCACTTTACGTATGACCTTTAAAAAAAGAACCGCTATGATATTCTACTTTCAAATTCTTTAATTGCTTATGCTACCATTTTAATTAGTACCTCACTACTTATACTATTAGTGATTTAGGTTAATTTGATTTTACTTAGATATAAAGTAATCACTAGTTTTTCCAGATAATATCACACTGCGTGTCACTCTTTAATGTATTCCCTTTCTTAAAATCACCATATTACTTTTAGTACCTGGAGCACTGAGCGATGATCGGTAACTTTTTGCCTCTAAATAGCTTAAGTTTCAAATTTCAAGGCTCTGCGACTTACCGAAGTCGATATATGAATGATTAAAATATTTCTTTTACGACACTCCTAATTTACACCCCCTTCCTTTATTTCAATTGGATTAAAATCTATTCACGACTAATAACTGATGATACTTGATGATTGCACCCATTTTTAGCGAAATCGTTAGTGCCGTTTTTGAGAAAAAAAAACGAAAAATCTTTCATGTAAATATTAACTTACAGTGTTCCGATTTCAAGCAAAAGCTTGCTGTACTCCTTTTAGTCCACCTCCACGCGCTGTACACGGGCAATGCCTTTAGGGATTAATTAATCGTCAAAAGTAGCTAAGTGATTCTTAATAACCCTCCAATGTTAGTTAAATTCAATTCAGGGACAGGGGGTAGTGATGAGCCTTTGGGCTCCTTAAGCTATCACATAGAAAGTAAAATAGAGTGAGTGAGTGTACTCCTTTTAGCCTATATCGAGCTTAAGTTTCGAATTTCGTAGCTCTGAGATTTATGGTTGCGAAATGCAAAGGGGGGGGCTACATTCTTACGTACGCAAACATCAACTTCCGATACTTCTATTTTAGCCAAAATTTCGTGGTACTTCTTGTAGCCTCTAGATAGTATATGTATCAAATTTCAAGGCTCTGTGACTTACCGAAGACGAGATATGATCAATTAATATATATTTTGCGACATGACTAATTTACACCCCCTTTCTTTATTTCAATCCGATTAAAAATTTGACAATAACTCATGAGACTTGATAAGTACACCAATTTTTAGCGAAATCGTTAGAACCGTTTTTAAGAACCCGATTGGGTATATATATACAAGAATTGCTCATTTAATAATACAGAAAGATAAGATAGGATATTCTGTTTTAAGTTTGGCTATCCATCCAGACACTCGAACTATTTTAAGACCACCCAAATTCTCAAGGTTCAAATATGTCTCGCATTAATGGAGAGAGACCTCGAAAAATGCTCTTGCCACATTGGATGCAATTCAGAAGCGAACAATAAAACTAATAGGAGCTTCAGCCTTAACTAGCTCACTTATTGCATGGCCCGTAGAACCGTTTCCTCCCATATCTTTTACTAAAGACAATAATCCTCTCTAAAGCCTTATTTACGCGAAATATACATTTTCAAAACACCCCCCACCTTGCGGTCAAATCATACCTAAAGAGAAACAAAAAGGTTGTCCTTTGCTTGATGCAAATAAACATACACATATATCTATATAGAAAAGAAAAAAAAATTATTGATTGTTTATATATTAGAAAAAAATACAAATCTTTTATAAAAAAAAAAACAATTCAAAACACGTTTATTCAAAAGCCAAACATTTTGGGAGAATTTCTCCCTTTTTCAATGGTCAATTTGTTCAAAAATAGAAAAAAATCTGTACACAATTGTCTATTTATAAAAAATATTTAAAATCTTAGTGTTGTTTTCTAAATTCTAGAGAAAGCAATTTTCTTTTTTCTTTTTTGGATCAAATTGACCATTGAAAAAGGGAGAAATTTTCCCGAAACGTTTGGCTTTTGAATAAACGTGTTTTGAATTGTTTTTTATAAAAGATTTGTATTTTTTTCTAATATATCTAACATATATATTTTATTTATACATTTCGTCGCCTTAGAGTGTAAACCTGCTAATTGCATTTTTTATCATATATGACATATTAATACATAATAAAAGAAATGCATCATCGTCCAAGTCAAACACTACATAAAATTACGATCGTAAGTTGTAGAAAAAAAATGTGAAAAATAGTTTCTTTCCATAACAACAATATTAAATTTTGTTTGTTTTTTCTCTGCCTTGTAAAATTTCCTTGTTGTGAGTTAGCAGGTTTACACTCTAAGGCTTATATCATCGTTGGTTTGGAAAAATCTCCTATGCGTCAATTGGACATTTTTTCAGGGCAGGTGAAAAACAATTCTAAGAATGTTGAGGATATGCATTTTTTGAATTACTATTAAAATTTACAGATTAAACCACTCTTTTTTTAATTGTCTATATTTACTATTTTTCAGATCATCTGTATACATTTTTAATTTAATTCCGTAGAAAAAAACCAGAAAATTGAAAAAGATACACATAGGATATTTTTCCAAACCAACGACGGTATATGTCTCTGTTTATTTGCATCAACCAGAGGACAACCTTTTTGTTTCTCTTTATGATGCAACAACTCTGTTACTCTCAGTAATTCAAAAATCTTTTCAAAAAAATTTAACATTCTCGTTAAAATTCACACAACCATGACCCAACCCCTGAAATCTCTTTTTTTTCCTTTTAAGATTTAAATCTGGCTTATAAGTGTTGCAACATTACATTTTGATCATTAAAAAAATTTAAACCTCTGTGGCTTCCACACTTTTGAAGATTGGTATTTTTTGTTTATCACCAAAGTTATGGCAAATTTTTAATTTTTTCAAACATCTACTTGAGGTTTTCAATTTTATTTATACTTGTCACATACTACTAAAGGGCATTTGTGCCTGCCTTTGTAACTATCTACCTACCTATGTTCGTACCCCCAGGGGTTGGGAGGTGGGGTCCAGGGGGCTACTAAAGTCATTTTTCCCTGTGTCTGTACCTATATCATCACATACTACTAAAGGGCATTTGTCCCTGTGTCTGTACCTAAATCATCACATACTACTAAAGAGCATTTGTCCCTGTCTCTGTATGTACCTATGTTTGTATGTCCCCCCGTGGCGGGGGTGGGGGTCCAGGGGATACTAAGGGGAGTTGTGCCTATGTCTGTATCTATATATATATATATATATAGTATATGGAGGTTGGGTCCAGGTGGGAGTCCAGGGGATAGGTTTACTTGGTTGGAGGGTGATGAGAGGCGGGGGAGAAGTTCTGGGGTTGGGGAGAGGGTCGGTGGGGTGGAGGAGAGGGAGTTTTCAAGTGACGGGGGGTCCAGGGGGCGAAGCCCCTTGGCTAGCAAGAGACCCACTGAATACGGGCCTTGCAGCTAGTATTAAATAAAATTAAAACAAATTGTTTTTTTGTTTTAATGCGATTGAATGCATGAAGGAGTGCACCATTTAAATGATTATTTCATCATCATCATTAAGTATACAGTCCTAAGACTGGTTTGATGCAACAATCCGTCTCCACTCGACTCTGTCCCAGCCACCTCTCTAAATGTCTGGCATCCCATATCCCCAATTATTTGGTTGAAATATTCTAATCTGGGTCTTCCCCTTCCCCTTTTCTATCCCACCTCCCCCTCCAAGATATCCCTAAGCAGTCCCCCATGTCTCAGTGTGTGCCCCATCATCTGACCTCTTCTCTTCTTCAGACTCTTCCACAAGGTTCTTCTTTCTCCGATTCTTCCAAGAACTTCTTCATTTGTAATTTTATCCATCCATTTGATATTCATCATTCTTCTGTAGCACCACATTTCGAAAGCCTCTAATCTCTTTCTCTCCGCTTCTCTAATTGTCCAGGTTTCACACCCGTACATGGCTATGCTCCATATATATATGTCTTCAATAGCATCTTCCTATTTTCTAAGCTGATTGAGGAGAAGCATAGTAGTTTTTGTTTTGAATTAAACCCCATTTTTGCTTGGGCAATTCTTGATTTAATTTCGTTTTCGCTCCTCCCATCCCATGTTATTTTATTTTCTAGGTAGCGGAATTCCTTAACTCCTTCTAGGTTTTTTTGGTTAATTTTGATGCATTCCTGTCTCGTTTATTCTTTTTTTGTACATACTAGGACCTTGGTTTTATTCTTGTTTATTTTCATTTTGATTTCTTCTATTAGGATTTGGTTAATTCCATTCAGAGCGTCCTCTAATTCTTTTTTTATTTCTTCCTAGAAGGGCATGATTATTTAAATAAATAAAAAAAGACTTTTCAGTTGAATCCCACTAAAACTTAATAATTTTCACAGGAGGGCAATCCGTGGTTCCTCCAGCGCCAGATGGAGTCGATGAACCTCCTGGAGGAGCGCCTCCGCCCCCAGCAGACAGCTGGGAAGAGGCTGCCGAAGATTCCTCTTCACCTGATCCAGTAAGTAGATTCTCTTTCTCCTAATCTACTTTTAAATACCTATTTCTTTAAAGAATAAATACTAATGGAATTAAACTTAGGATACAGGAAGAGAAGATCTCGAAGAAGATCTGGAGGAGGAAGATGAAGAAGTTACACCTAAACCTAAGAAAAGAACATCAATTAATAAAGCAGACGAATTAAAAAGCAAAAAAGAACACGTGAATGTGGTCTTTATCGGTCATGTTGGTAAATATATTTTTTAAATTTAAAACTTATTAAAATTTATTTGAATATTATAAAAATTAGAGATGAAAATGTTCTTCTTACACTTTTTATTTATTTTTCATTTAAAATCATTGTCTTCTAATCAAATTCAATTTTACTAAGAGTGAAACTTATTGCCATAATTTTGGGTATTTAATTTTGTATTTTTTGGAGTAGGGATTCTCAAAATAAAACAAACGGTTTATTAAGACATTCATTTTTATCTTTCGCAACGTAAATAGAAATATTCCAAAAAATATTAATGCTTTAATTAATTACTGAATATTTACTCGGCAAGTTCATTTTGGTCCTTTTACGTTCTATTTGGTTCATAGATGGGGGGGGGACCGGGCCGTATTTCTAAATAGGTTAAGTAGGCTGCAGCCTAGAACGGCAAATTTTCAGGGGCTGAAGTTTGACAATTTATTCAAAAGTTAAAATGAAGTAAATATTTAATAATATTTTCCGTACGAATTTAAGAATACATGTTACTTAAAATGTTCTACATAGCCTACTTTCTAAAACTATAACATAATACAAATTCACAGCATCTTAAGCAAATATGTACTATAGAGGGGGCGGCAAATGGACTTTAGCCTATAGGCGGCATCGAAGGGTGAACCGCGATTGGAATTAGGTTTACAACGTCTTTGAAATTATTTGGAATTACTTTGGAATTCATTAGATAATCTATTGTCTTCTACTTGAAAATAAAAGTGGAAGTGGAAGTAGGTGTACACGATTTTAGGTCGCGGTTCACCCCTCGGACGGCATACTCTTAAATCCGGCCCTGGTGGGGACTCCAGAATTTCATCCAAATATGTGATGATTACACTAATATATGCCTTCAAAATATTTAATTTGAAAAGACCATTATATTTGTTTTTGGCGACCTCAAAATAACCTAGAAATTATAAAGTAACTTAAAAAATTAATGTGCCAGGATAAGCTGCACTTTAGCCTTAAACTTTATCACAAGTCAAATACGAGAACTAAACACAAAAATCCCAAATAAAAATAATTTTTGTCAAACCATTTTAAAAGAGAAAATTAAAGATTAATTTTTCTTTCCCAACTTGTGCAATCGTGGCAATAACTTAATTAAAATATTTGAAAGTGGAATTTGTTTCACTTTTTCTAATTATTCATTCATTTATAGCTATCTCTTTCTTCTAATCTTAATTAAAAAAAAAAACTATCGTTGATGTTATGTTTTTCTTGTGAAATGTATAGATGCAGGAAAATCAACAATTGGTGGTCAGATCATGAATCTGACAGGAATGGTCGACAAAAGGACTCTGGAAAAATATGAAAGAGAGGCCAAAGAAAAATCACGGGAAACATGGTATTTGTCATGGGCTTTAGACACCAATCAAGAAGAACGGGACAAAGGAAAAACTGTTGAGGTTGGTTATAATTAATAATAAATATTAAGTTTCTAATAAAAATTAATATAATTCTAATTCTTCAAAAGTTTATTTGTCATATAAATTTACATGAATAATATAATTTGTCTAGATCAAAGGTGTCCAACCCGCGGGCCGCATGCGGCCCAGCGCTAATATCAATGCGGTCCCACACAAAATCGTAAACTTAGAAATTTTTTCAATACTTTGTATTAAAAAAATTGTCACAAAATGCCATTAATATACCTACACATATAAAGAGCCTTCAAAAATACCCAATTTATTTGCTTGTTTCCCAATTTAATTCCATAGTACACGAAGTTTTTAATCTTCATTTTCGTCAATACAGGGATACAGCATAATCGAATTAACACCATCATACGATGCACGTGCATGATTATTATCAATATTTTAACTATTATTTCTATTATTCCCTCTATTATTATTTAGAAGAATTGTAAGTAGTTTTAATTGTTTAATTTATCCTTTCAGATAACTTCAGAATTTAAATGACTAGATTTAATTCTTGAAATTTCTAGGATTGCTAATTTTGTACCATTATTTCTTCTTCTTCTTCTTCTTATTCTTCTATATAGGTGTGAACACCTGTTTCTCCAACATATTAGAATCAGTCATCAGGATCATAACTCTCATTCCATCGTTTTTTTGGTCTTCCACGGCTTCTGACCCCCTCGGGACTGTTTTTTGACAATATTTTCGGGAGACGGTCGTCTTGCATTCTGTCTACATGGGCTTCCCAGCATCTTCTTCTTACATGAACCCAATCGACTATGTCCTGAAGACCGCTTATTTGCCTAAGGTGTTCGCTCCGGATTTTGTCATGTAGGGTCTTCGAATGGATGGCTCTTACAACTCTCATCTCAGTTATCCGGAGAAGTTGCTTTGTAACTGATGTGTCTGCCCTGGACTCAGCCCCACATGTTATTATCGGGCGAACACAGGTCTTATATATCCTAATTTTACTTTCGGCAGACATAAACTTATTTTTCCAGACTAGATTGGATAGACAGCCCGAAATTTTTGCTCCTTTGATGACTTGCGAAGCTACTTTTTCCTTAAGGTTTCATGATCTACCATTATTTATTATTTTTAATTCATCATACAGTTTCGCTCACCACTGGTAGACCATTCTCAGTAACAGGGCCGCGCCAAGCTATTCGGCCGCCCTTGTGCAAACTTTAATTTTACTCCCTCTTTATAGTCTTTATAGTCTTTTCAAGTGTCTGTCTAGCTGTTAGGCTGCTCTTTGACTTGGCCGCCTGTGTATTTTTCACACATTCGCTCTATAGTCTGCGCGGCCCTGCTCAGTAGTAAATGTATTAGTTTCAGAATATTGTCAATATAAACACCATAATTTTTCATTTGTTTTCCAATACATAGGTACATTCATACATAGACAATTCTTCTTTTTGTTGATTATAATATCTTGAATTTTTCTGTCTATTTTTTTTTTGGCTTGACTTTTCGGCCTTTCTAGCCATAAGTCAATTTACGATACTACTTATTTTTTAAAATTTGTCTCTACTCCCGGGGTCAGATTTTAGCCACATGCCTCGAGTCGGATTCGAACCCGGGTCCTCTGGTTAGCAGGCTGGCACGCTAACCCCTAGCCTATCTGACCCCCGTTTCTGTCTATTATCAATAAAAATAATTAAACAATACGAACCTTGTTTATTATTATTTTCTTGTCTATTGTTTACTTTTAAATATAGTACGACTTCCACATATTATGACATCAGTCATTCTATGATATTTGTCAAAGCGGATATCATTATTGTACATTATTAAATGTTTTTTGCTTAAAACCTATGGTTAGAATCAGAATATTTTATGTGCGGCCCGAGACAATTTTATTTCTTCAACTATGGCCCAAGGATGCCAAAAGGTTGGACACCCCTGGTCTAGATAATTAAATTTATTTCATTTGTATGACAAATAACCCTTGAAATCTGAAGAATAAAATTTACATACTCACTAAAGTTTTGGAAGTATAATTCTAATATCATACTGACCTAATTCTTATGCGATATATAAACTAAATAAGATGATTCTAATATTTTTAGGTTGGACGTGCTTATTTCGAAACTGATCGGAAACATTTTACTATTTTGGATGCTCCTGGCCATAAATCGTTTGTACCAAATATGATCGGAGGCGCAGCTCAAGCCGATCTTGCTGTTCTTGTAATATCAGCCCGAAAAGGTGAATTTGAAACGGGCTTCGATCGAGGTGGTCAAACAAGAGAGCATGCTATGTTGGCTAAAACGGCTGGTGTTAAACACCTTGTAGTTCTCGTAAACAAAATGGATGACCCAACTGTAGAGTGGTCGGAAGACCGGTAAGTAATGATCAAATTACAGATAAATATATTATAATAAAAAAAACTATACATCACATTTGTTTACAGTTACAACGAATGTCGAGATAAGATTTTGCCCTATCTTCGAAAATTGGGTTTCAATCCACAAAAAGACCTCACCTTCATGCCTTGTTCGGGACTTACTGGTCTCGGTTTAAAAGAACCTTTGGAACCTAATGTTTGCCCTTGGTATAGGTAAGATACATCAAATCATCATTTATATATTATAATTAATTCAAGTAAATTTATTAAACCTTTCTTTTCAGTGGCGAAGGATTCATTCCTTTTATTGATAAATTGCCTTCTTTGAATCGGAAGCAAGGCGGTCCATTCGTGATGCCAATAGTTGATAAATACAAAGATATGGGTATGGTCGTTATGGGCAAAGTTGAAGCAGGAGAAGCACGCAAAGGCCAGAGTTTGCTGCTCATGCCCAATCGAGTAAGCACTATGCATTTATCTAATATTAATAATATTTTTTGTTTATATTTTATTACTATTACTAGTATTGATCTATTTAAGGTAGTTCTTTCACAAATGCAAAAATTCAAAAAGCCTTTGAAACTTGGAATATAAGTCATTAAAAGCATAATACACACACTGTTAAAATTTGAAGACGATTTACCATACCAAACATGAAATAATTCCAATTAAAAATGACATTTTTAACATAAGGTAGATTGGGAAAGGGTGGGGATATGATCATTATTTTTTTTTTTCATTGAAGGACTTTCACCATCTTGATGAAAAACTAATATTTGTTAGAATAATATATTCGGAGTAACTTAAAAAAAAATTGAAATTATTTACCACGTAGTTTTGATAAAAAACAAAAAAAAACATATTTGGGAGATTATTTTTAGATATAAGCACAATGGCTTGGAAACGGTCCGGCTAGTATGTGTGTATCTATATAGAGATTTCGTAGTGTGAGTGGACAGTCACGTTAAAAAAAATACCCTACAATTTTAGTTCCTTTCATATTTATAGAGTGAGTGGTTACGAGGCTAAAACTTTTTGTGTCGCGAAAGAACCTCCTTAATGGTTTCCTATGAATAGTTGACTGACATAGATCACTAATCCCATTATAAATAAATATCATTACAATACAATATTTATTTTATCAAACACTCAATTTTCATTAACTTTTTAATGATTGGTTATTTAAAAGTTTAAAAAAATATATCTTTAACTTAATAATACCGGGGCCCATTCCATAAAAAGTATGGACATAATGGCATTTCACTTATATACTTAAACAAATTTATCCTTATTTCTCACCTACCTCTCAGACGGATTCAGTTGAAATTTTTTCTTTTGTTTATTGTGTTTAGAAATACCTGAAATGCGAAGAAAAATCATTTTCATCCATGATTATATCCATGGATTTCTCATAAGTTTCCTGTATTTGATTCGATCGCGAATCGAATTCAGATGATTTTTGTCAAATATTAAGTGAAAATAATATCCGAGTTTATATATTTCTAACTAGTCTAAAATAGTCAAGTTAATTTTCTCATTAATATATCAAAGAAAAATTAACACATTAATGAGAATTGTTTTGATTGCGCTTTTTAAACAAGATATATATCGCACTTAATTAAGACGACTTAAGACTCAGCAGACTCCAATAGCTTCAACCAGCAGTAGTCTCGTGATATATATCTTGTTTAAAAAGCGCGATCAAAAACAATTTTCGTTAATGTGTTAATTATTCTTTGATATATTAATGAGAAAATTAACTTCACTATTCCATGGATTTCGATACCAAACAATAACTAAAAAAAGGAACTCTCAGAAAGCTCATTCTCAAAATGTATGTGTTTCCAAAACGAAAAACTATTTAGATTTTGGGTTTTGTAGGATCAGAACTTCCGGTTCAAAAATGCAGGAAATAATTAAAAAATATTTTTAAAATTTTCATGCGTTGTAATGAGAAAACCATAAACATACAAGCAGGTGAAAACAGATGTTTCCAGAAAGAAAACGTGCAGAAAAATCATTTTCAACCATTTTTTTTATTGTCTGTGTGTCGATTCAGATACACACACAATAACTCTGAGAACGAAAAATCGTAAAAAATTTGTGCTAAAATGTTTTTATTTTCATTGCGAAGATTAAATTTTGGGCTTTTTAACTCCAGATCTTCCGTTTTTTGGCTTTTCGGCCTTTCTAGCCATAAGCCACTTTACGATACTATATATTTATTTTTTCAAATTTGTCTCTACCCCCGGGGTCAGATTTTAGCCGGATGTCTCGAGTCGGATTCGAACCCGGGTGGACCCCACTTGGTTAGCAGGATGACGCGCTACCACCTGGCCTAATCCGACCCCCCAGATCTTCCGGTTAAAAATACAAAATTATTTAAACAATAATTTTTTGAAATTTTAATCCGTTTCTACAGTAAAAAAAATAATAAACAATCGAACAGGAGTGTTTTGCATTATTCACCAAAACTGCACTCGAACTTTGAAAAAGTTTCACTTTTTCCTCCATTTCATTTGAATACTTAACAAGTGAATTCTTAAAGCATCACTCCGGCGAGAGCTTGTCTAGGTTAAATCTTATCGACCCATTTATTAAATATTTATGTGAAAATATATTTTAAATAATTTATTTGGCAAACTCCCTGAGTGAGTCCAATGGTACAGACCCCACCACTCTCGACGCCTCTGATTGCCTCCTCAGATTTATTTTGATTTAAATAATATATCTGATGTTAAAGTAAAAATTACAATTTCAATTATGAACTAAATTTAAAAATAAATAATTTTTTATTTGTTTTCCTCTTGTACCATATATAAGATCCAGAAAATCAAATATTAAAGGAATTTCATTTTTATGGTTGCTAATTATCTGATCTTTTATTAAAAGTTAATGTCATACAGCTTCACATAGAGCTTACTGATATAGAACAGACAGAAACTGATTGTCTTTTCACATCTCTTATTGAAAAAAAAGTACTTTTAAAAATAGCATATCCTAAAATGAAAAATTGCAGCGTTATATTTTTGTCCATCCAATTAAATTCAAAATACAGTCGACTCTCGATTTTTTCCTATAATTCGAACTCTTCAGCCGTTAACTTCGGTAAATCGAAAAAATCCTTTTCGTAACAAGAGGGGAGGAGAACGTTCTATAATTCGAACTAGGCCACTTCCCCTCCTTACAATTCAATTTTTTTTAATTAGGTATTTTATCTATTGCAATATTAATACATATGTAATTTTTTGTTCTTTTTTATCGCTTTCATTATTTTTTTTTACTTCTTTACTCGAGGCTATATATAAAATTTATGTAAGCTCATACATATTTTCAAAAATGTAATAAAAGCTCTTAATAATTCGAATTTTATTTCTTTCCTCTTGATAATCGAAGTCTCGATATTCAATTTTCTTGTAGCCCTTGGATTTCGAATTATCGAGAATCGACTGTAATTTGAGTTATATTTATATTTTATAAGCAAAAATCACGTTCTAGTTAACTAGGAAACAAAAGCATTTTTACCCTAAGAATATGATTGTTTACTTTTTTATTCCCCTTTATCTAACACACCAAGAAGTTACCAATAAAAATTAGGAGAAAAAGGGGGGGGGGGGATAATTATTAATTATATATATCATCATCATCATCATAAGCCTGTCGATAGCGACAATCCACTCCTGAATATGAGGCCTCTTCCATCAAATGGAAGGGGGTTGGCATTAAGTTACCACGCTTGCCAGACGGATTGGTGACTAGGAATCAGATTATAGCCGGTCAAATATCAATGCAGGGACTCGGACTCGAACCCGGGACTCCTGCTTAGAAGGCATAGTGTCTTAAGCTCTCGGCTAATTCGATTCCCTATTATATATATACACATTATTAATTATATACATCTCTATGAGTTATTTAAAATTTATAATTACATGTAATGTAATTTCGAATTCGCCCTCGTGACATCTATTGCCAGAAAGTTATCGGGCTAACATACTCAATTCTCCCATAAGAATAATACACTCACGAGCAAAGAAATGGAATCACCACCCTTGCGAGTTATTAAATGTTATTTTCATTCTCAAATATAATAATAATATAATATATTTCCATTAGGTTATCATTCTACATTTATTTTATGCCTCCTCTACACTATGAACCAACTTGGGCCAATTCAAGCCAACCCCAATGTGTAGAGGGGGTTGGTTTGTATTGGTCATTGGTTGGCCTTCGGAGCGGTTTTTTCGATATATCAAAGAGGGCCAATGTTACGCAACGAAAGTCCACAAGGCCATAGACATTGCCCCAACTCTTGGACCACTGTGTGGAGGCACCGTCAAAAATAACTCATTTTACTGGTGGCCAACATGACCAACATGTTTGGGTCACGTTGAGCCATAATGTAGAGGGCCCATTAAATGCTGAACAATGAAACTTGTAGAAAAAATTTAAATTTCTAATAAATTACAAAGTATCATTGAATTAATGAAAAGAGAGTGATTCCATTTCTTTGCTCGTGAGTGTACATTTACTTCCCTGTTAACTAGCTCCTCTGATTTTCGCCAAATGTCTAAGTGTTAAGGAAATTATTTTCTAAAAAATTAAAAAAAAATTACAAATTATACAATTATATTTTATTATATTTTGAACCAATTAGTAATATACATGAATAAAGAATATTTTATGTTTATAAATTATTATTTATTTTATCATATTTATATTTTTTTAGACTGTGGTTCTCGTGGATCAAATGTGGTCAGATGATGAAGAAGTTACAGCTGTAGGACCTGGAGAAAATGTTAAAATAAAATTAAAAGGAATTGAAGAAGATGACGTTAGTCCAGGATTTGTTCTATGCGACCAAACTAATCCAATTAAAACTGGCCGGGTTTTTGATGCACAGGTAGATTTTTTAAGTTGTATTTCTGTTTAGATTTTTAATATCAAACAAAAAAAAGTTGTTTTTTTCTTAATATAATTTTTAAATTTTCTTAATCTAATTAACGATTTGCTTTTGAACAGGTTGTTATTTTGGAACATAAATCCATAATTTGTGCTGGTTATTCAGCAGTAATGCATATTCATTGTGCAGCAGAGGAAGTTACCGTTAAAGCACTTATTTGCCTTGTCGATAAAAAATCAGGTAATTTCGACATTAATAAAATCCTTATATTAGTAACTTTTTATTAGAATTATTAAAATCAGGCATTCATTTAAAATTCTATCTTTCTTAAATATTCAAAAACAGACTTTTCAGTCCAAACATGAAATCTTTTAAAATCTTATAAATTCTAATTATAACATATCTCTCGGTTATTCCACATTAGTAAAATTTAGTTATTTCTAGATTTAATATGAAAGCTGTTTTCTTGCTCCCTTAGACTAAATTAAACTATATACTAAGAGTCGAAAAATGAAAAAAATGGAGATGACCAATTTTCAAAATAACCGATTCATTTTTACTTTCACATTTATATCCATAGACTATAATGTGCAAGTATTGCGATGCCCTGTCTGGGTCCTGACTCTTTGAGAGCTTATATTTATTTATTATTAGAGCGGCTCTAATTAGCTAAGTCTTGAAATTATATTATTGAAAAAATCTGGCTTGAGTTTCATAAAGAATGATATGGATATTCAATGGTTTCTCGATATAAATTTCCTTGACAAAAATTGGTTAATTGTACTAAATATTTAATTTATTTTGAAAATCTTGATGGTTTTTAAGGGAGTCGCACACACATATAACCCTTTGGGGCTCTGGTGGGGCCAATAAAATATCAGCAAAATTCTGTATTTTATATCTTCATTATTACACTATTTGTCCATTTACGGTATTGTAAAGTAATATTGAAAAAATCTAAATATCTTATTCGATTTTATTTTTCATTCAAATTCTTGCTTCTAACAATAATTTGAACTTACTTTAATTTACAAACCAGCTAAAACCTTCAAGAGAACTTTGTTTAAATTAGAATGGATTTACTGGATAAATCCAGTTTTTACCAGATTTCTTGTTTTGATAATATGAGCCGTTTATTTTGAAAGTGGGCTAAGTCCATTTTCCAAAAAAAAATCGAGTTAGCTACCTTAATAGTTACATTTTTACATGATCTTTTCATTATGAAGCAACTTATTACTAATGTATATAAAATCATTAAGATTTTGTAACATGAAAATTTGCTGGTTAATGAAGTGATGAAAATATTTATTTTGAAAGTGGCGTAAGTCCCATTGTGAGAGTTTCAAATGGATATGGAAAATATGCAATAAAATTTTATGAGATCCCAGGTTTATGTTTAATTATCAAAGTAGCAGTTGAATTATCAATGTGCAATGAATTTGTTATAAACAACAGAACAGCGCATGTCCACAGAAAGCGCAGTCTGCATTGAAAACCAGAACCCTGAACAGTGTTGTTTCACGTTTTGATATTTTGACCCCAAAAGGGGGTTTGGGGGGGGGGGGCGCACGAATGAAAATTATCAAATAACTCCTAAACTGGGGTCCAGGGGGCGTGCCCACTGGCTACCAAGAGGGCCGCCGAAGGCGGGCCTTGCAGCTAGTAATTAATAAAACAATATTCATTTTAATATAAAAATTATTTAATAAAGAATGAAAGTTGAAAATTTTTTTGATTTTATAACATAAAAGTGTATATATTTATTTTTATTTCAAGGGAAATTTACTTATCCTAAGGACTTGTGCTTTCTTAAGAATTGAAAACTTCATTTCATTGATATTAAAAGTGGCGTAAGTCTATTTATAGCCATCAAAAACATATTATTTCTTAAATAATCTTAATTATGCTTATTGGGATGATAAATTTGACACCTTTAGAAACCCAAAAACATTATTCTACTATGTTATCTGAGACCCATATTTTTAAATTTAATCCAACGCAAACCCTTCAATATCTCGATTCGAACATAAATGAACTTCTCAACTAAACAAAATAATTTAAATAACAATGTTAACATTTTAACAAATAATAATAATAATAATTCAAATAACCTGGTCGGACCATACTATTCTGTTGCTTATATCCGAAAAAATAAGAAAACTTTTTAAAATTTACAACGTGAACATTGCCCACAAAAATATACACAATATTCAATTTTTATTTAAGGAGCCTGTAACCCCCTTAGGGCGCGTCCTGCGTGGCGGATTGAGGAAAGCTCGTCAAGCTTGCTTTTGAAGGGTAGGGGTGAAATAAAATAGCTCCCGCAGACCAACAGGTACTCGCCAGCACGCATGGCAAGCGTGGCGTTTTAACGGCCGAAACCTTCCGATAAGAATGGAAGAGGCCTATTATGTTCAGGAGTGGACGTCAACAGGCTAAAGAAGAAGAATAAAGATTCAACCCCTAGAGAATTATGTAATAATATTGTCTATCAAATTAACTGTCTAGATTGTCCACCAAATTCTACCACCTATATAGGGCAAAGTTCACGTTCACTAAAAATTAGGGTATATGAACATAAATTAAGTGTTCGAAATAAAAAGAGCAACACAGCACTCTCCACCCATGCAGCTGAACATAGTCATTCTTTTGATTACGATAATGCGCGAATATTGGTCAAGATTGATAATTACTATAAAAGATCCATAGCCGAAATGCTATATATAAAAATAGCAGGTGAAAAGGCTATCAATTTTAAAAGAGATTGTATGTTTCTATCCAATATTTACACATCTATCCTGTGTGATATGAGCCAACAGTTGTTCTCTTGATCTTAATATATAAAAACCTTTTTTGGGATTTTTTGATAAGAATTGTATAATTTGATTGAATGGAAGAAATGCATGTGATTTAAAAGTAATTAAATTCTAATTTGGACTTTTGTTTGTAAATAAATAATGATGAGATTTATGATGACCTCCCATAAGGGTCAAATATTTAATTAAAATGTAATATATAGAAAAAATTTATATAAACTCATTACTTTCATTCTGAAACTTTTGGGTCCAGGCACGTTATAAATTCACATGAAGCTAAAAAAATTTTTATTTTTGACAAGGATTGGTTCGATCACATGTGTACCGCATTTTGTGTATAACTGTAAGTCTAAACCACCAACTTGGTCAACTTATAATTTTGTATAAAAAATATATCAATTAACATTTATATGTAAAAAAAAAATTTTTTAGCCTAATTGACTGAAGATGGCCAAATAAAATTCAGGCCGAAACGTCTTATTAAAGGTGTTTTACTGAACCCAGTGATTCCATCTTTGGCTGATACCTCCTCCTTCATCTAGTACTTATAAATGAACTTATGCCACTTTTAAAATAAACGGCTCATATAGTATAAATATAGAACATAAAATGAAAAAAAAATAGTTTCTTGATTTATCAAGATTATTTGCTCAGATTTATTTAAATTTTTTAGCTTTAGTTCAAGTCAAATAAATTAGATGTGTACCTTGTCTTAATTTTAAAGTTCACAAATCCTTTATTATTATAAATAAACATGGGTATTCTAAATTATTTACTTATATTTAAATTGAATATATATAGAACATTTTTTTATTCTAATTTGTACATATACTATATATTTTAATTCAACTTAAAAATAATTTTTTTTTGTTCCTATCAGGAGAAAAATCCAAATCTCGACCCAGATTTGTTAAACAAGATCAGGCTGCTATTATGCGTATTGAATGCGGAGGTGTTATCTGCATGGAACAATTTAAACTCTTTCCCCAAATGGGTCGTTTTACATTAAGGGATGAAGGTATATAATTATTTTTTTTTATTTTTAAACCTAGCAAATCTAATAATAGTTCAATAAATCATCATTATCATATTTTTCTTCTATTTTTGAAAAAATATTATATTATGTATTTATACGTTAATTATATTCAAATTATATAAAAAAATGCATTATCTTAATTAAAAAAGATAAAAAATTAAAAATTAATTAATTCTCTTTACATAATTAACTCCAATTTGCTATCTTAAATTATGGTTATAGTCTTTTGTTGTTTGTATGGCCGCTTTTACACGCATTGGCAATTGCAGCCCGGTTTGAACTGACCGATTGCTGATTTGTCGATTTTAATATTACCTTATGCCTACTTGTTCAAACAAATTTAGACCTGTTGGCTCAGGCTCGTTTATTTCACTTTTTATTATACTCCTTGTTTTCTTTGCTTGTCTTGTTTTATATTCGTAAATGATATACCGGATATCTTTCTTTTTTTTTTTTTTTATACAGGAAATCTAAATGGTATAAAATTTGCATTTGGCTAGTTAGATTTTTCCTATTAATTTTTAAAACAAAAGTGTAAATATTAAGATTGGAGTAATTTTTGGAGACGGACTGATAAATGAATTAAGTGGATATCGATGAGGCCCAAAAAAGAAGAAGATAATTTACACTATCTTTTTATCCATAAAACCGACGTTTCGGAGCCTATTCCCTCCTTCAGGGTCTGTAATTAATTAAAATGGGATTTGGCCATCATTACAAACAAGTTCATCACAAATTTTTTTTTAAATAAATACAATTAATATATAATTATATACAATTTTTTAATCAATAATATTCTACTCACTTTGAAGGGTCAGTGAAGGAAATCCAATGCGACATTCCCCTCTGTCTCCTCTTTCAGTGGCAGTAGCAATGATATATTGTATTTCATTCTCAGCAGAATTATAATGTAGTAATGATTTGCAAAAAATTTTTGATATAAGTATATATCATTAGCCAAATCCCCTCCCAGATAAACCCTGCGCAATGCGGTTGTGCGCATTATTATTTATTTATATAGTACAACAATGTGTATTTTGCTTTAATTATACTTTATACATATATATACAAACTTATAAATCATTTATTTATTTACTTTGCTTCATTATTATTTTTCTTTTTTTTCATCATAAATCCTAAAAAGGGTTGACAAGTCTCTAAAATAAAATTACGAATTTACTATTTACAATTATTGTAACATTTTATTCCAAGAGAATAATTATTTTAAAAAGAAAAATCCTGGAAATGATAGCTATAAAAAATCTCTTGCCACGTGCCGTAAATTACAGAACGGACATAATAGACCTGAGTATTTGTTGGGACGGCATAATTGGTGATCTAAAACTTGTATAGTTAAAATATAACAATGTAAATAGATAATATAAAAATAATTGTAATTAGTAAATTCGTAATTTTATTTTAGAGACTTGTCAACCCTTTTTAGGATTTATGATGAAAAAAAAAATAATAATAATGAAGTAAAGTAAATAAATAAATGATATATAAAGTTTGTATACATATGTATAAAGTATAATTAAAGCAAAATACACATTGTTGTACTATCAATATATAAATAAATAATAATGCGCACAACCGCTTTGCGCAGGGTTTATCTGGGAGGGGATTTGGCTAATGATATATACTTATATCAAAAATTTTTTGCAAATCATTACTACATTATAATTCTGCTGAGAATGAAATACAATATAGTATTGTTACTGCCACTGAAAGAGGAGACAGAGGGGAATGTCGCATTGGATTTCCTTCACTGACTTTTCAAAGTGAGTAGAATATTATTGATTAAAAAATTGTATATAATTATATATATTAATTGTATTTATTTAAAAAAAAAATTGTGAAGATCTTGTTTGTAATGATGGCCAAATCCCATTTTAATTAATTACAGGGAATATCCTCCGAAACGTCGGATTTATGAATAAAAAGATAGTGTAAATTATCTTCTTCTTTTTTTGGACTGCCTCACGATATCCACTTAGTATAAATATTAATATTATAATATATTATATATGTAAAATTATAAGCTAAACTCTATCAAGATATCTTCAACTCTGGTCCACTTGATAAAATATCTTCTTTCACCGATGCAAGAGTCCATCTCGGTCTAAAGAGATTGTACCTTTTTGATGCAACTTCCTCATGAATAAAAAAAAAATCCGAAATAAAAACTGCATTAAATTGTGGGATTATTATGAAAAGATAATACAAATTTAAAACTTAGACATACATGTTTTCATTTCAAGATGTCACGATTTCTACGTTACTACTGCTGAATAACTTAAAATTCGGTATGAGGATTCGTTTTAAGACATAGGAAGGGTTAAAAAAATACAGACAATGAAATAAAAAACTCCAAAATCACTATTTGGGAAAGAAACTTGAAAATTAGTATGAAATTACTTATATGATGACATGGCTAAATTCGGTTGAAAACTTGATTTATAATTTTTTCTTTGATTCACCTCTTTAAAATTTGATTTTTTTTTTTAAGTTTCTTAGCAAGCATTTACGTTTTAAAACTAACTTTCATACCAAATTTCAAGTAATTTCGGACAAATCTTGACATCTTAAAACTTGATTTATAAGTTTAGTCTAATTTTTGAGCTTTTAACTCTTTTTCTAAAGGAACTTGATGTATAGTAGTTTTTAATTTTGAACACTTGTTCTAAAATTAATAGGAAAAAATCTATGGGCAAATGAAAATACAGTGAAACCCCCAAATCCGAAATCCCGGGAAATCCGAACGCAAAAAAAGAGAAACTTATTTATTTAGTCATAAAACAATTATATATATATTCTACATTATAACCTTACTTTAGATAATTAGTTGAAAAATTAACAAAGAAGTACAGTTAGCATACCTAACAAAGTGTAAATCTGTCTACATACTTGTCATCCAAGATTGAAAAACTATAAAAGTTGGTTATTGAAATTCTTTAGATTAATCACTTTGCAAAAACAATGAAATAATAATAGAAACACACAAAAGATCACTTAATCTTTCACTTGATATCAGTTATCGAAGCTGCTTTCGGCTAATCCGAACAAATTGAAATCCGAAGAGGCTACACCTCTAATTAGTTCGGATTTGAGGGGTTTCACTGAATTCCCTTTATAACAAAAAAAAAATAAAAATAAGGATCCAGTATATGTTGTTATGAAATAAATACATATATTTTGCCAGTGTGTGTGGAAACGGTTTGTGCCTTGGAAATTTATTATTTCTCCTTGAAATATTAAATTTTCTTAAAAACTATTTTTGGTTATAAAAAATTACTAATTTAATTCATTTCTTTTTACAGGAAAAACAGGTACAATAGATTATTTATACTCAGAAATGATGAACAATTTAATAAGACATGGGACTTGTATTGCTGTGTGTAAATCTCAACAAATAGCAGACAAACAACAACAACACATCTTGCCTGAGCTCTTGTGTGTGTCATTCAATGCTGAAAGTGAGCAGCATTTCTGGTGGGAATGTGGCCTTTTCTGCCTTTGGTAACAATGACAGAGCCTAAACATGCTGTGTATCATGCTGCCTGGCTGCAGTACTGTGACTAGACATGACATGTTGTTTCCTGCAGCTGTATGGGTATGAACTAGAAGAATTTAAGAAAAAACAAAAGTCTATAGGCCTCATTTTTCTTTAGTTAGAGGGAGATGAGACAGTATGATAAGTCATATGGTCAGCTGAATGCTGATATGAATAGAGTACTGGTGCTTCTTTGCTCTTCTTCTCAACTCTCCATTGATGAATGTGTGTGGTGTCATCCTAATACCTTAAATTCTTATAAAATCCAGCAGCTCTTAATAAATGACAGGAGATAAATAAGTGCATCCTCTTCTAGCCTCCATCAACAATAAATGAAAATGAGCTAAATAAACAAACTGCATGGTCTGTGTGACAGTGCTGACTCAGCCTTGAACAGCCACTGTGAAAAACAAATAAATGTGAAACAGAATGAGAACAAACATGAATGCTCAACAGGGTATTTCCATGGACTTTGAACAAAGAGCTTTAAAAACCTTTGGCTGATAAGTACCTCAGGCAACAAACAGAAAACAACTAACATGACTCTTCCTTTGAGCCATGATAAAAGCAATCATATTCTATCCTATGATCATGAGTGACTCAGAGATGAAACAGAAGAATGAACATGAGAAACATATATATATTTGGTATATCATTCAATAACAGAAAGAACGACTTTGGGCCGGCGGTCGTCGACAACAAGAGCAATTGACGTGATGGCCCTGAGCGGAAACAACACCGGCTGCAAGAAGCATTTTCGTTTTAAAATTAAAAATAAAACTCTTAATTCACCTCAACATTATCACCTTTGAAGAACGTGAACTGGTACCGCTTAAAAATGATTTCTTTCCCGCTCTTGTTGCCCGCCATTTTGTGCTGGTGCCTGGTAAAGATGGCTAATGAAACGACCATTTTTAAAATGACGTAATTGAAAGTAATGACTTTAGACGGAGCGCATTAATTATTTTTAATCGAAATCTTGTAGATATAAAATGATTTATTATTTATATTTGCTAAAATTATTATCGATAATTAATGTTCCTTTAAAGTTTAATAGACCTAATTGTATTATTTATAATACGGAATATTAAGAGTAATTTAACAAAATTAAACAATATTATAATATTTAGATATAAAAGTAATCTGTTTTATTTTTAAAATAATCCCAACTACATATATATGTGTATATATATTTCATAAAAGCTCTTTTATAGAAACTTTTAATATTGTTGAGATTATTTCAAAGAAAAAAACATGATATCTTAACTTTTTTTTTTAAATTTTTATAAATATTTAAATAGCATTGCAAACGTTCTCCTAGGGAAATTTATTTTTATCTTCAATTCTCTATTTTTTTTTTTTTTTTTTTTAATACAGTTTAGGAGATTATTTGAATAAAAATGGGTTATCTTCGATTTATGATATCCCATTTTAATTCTTAAGATTGTAAGGTAATGACAGCAGTAGTTGAGTTGACCGTGCACCAGTGGTTGACCATTTTGACATAAAACTTTAATTAATAAGGATTCTCTTGGAAAAAAAATCTATGAACACTAGACAGCAGGATCTGTGAATATATTTTTTTTCAATGGAATCCTTCCATCTGGATCCTTATTAATTAAAGTTTTATGTCGAAATGGTCAACTACTGGTGCACGGTCAACTACTGCTGCAGTTACATTAGTTATTACATTGTCAAGCATCAACAACACTTGCGCTTTTGTTATATTAGTCATAATATCGTATTTCATTTAAATATTTAATTTAGTTGTTGAATATTTTCTCATAAATATATAGTTTTTATGAGACTCGCCTTTGCTTTATAAATGCTATTTAAACGATGAGATATATTGCCTTATTCTCTTTGTAAATAGAATTGTTAATTCTTATATTTTTTTCCTGTTCTCTAACAAAACACAAATGATACTGGATTATTACTCAAAAAGTGTTACAAGCCTTATAGCACTTTATATTGTTTTAGCTCTTAGATAATTCTTCGCTCATTGTTGAAACTCGGAAGAACTAACAACATTTAAGTCCATTGTTGTCACATAATTACTAAACTCTAATTAATATTAATAGAGTCTTTTTGCCTTTTTATATAAAATATAAATAAATAAAACAAATTATATATAAAAATATAAATAATATATTAAATGCCGCTTTAGGTCGCCACATAAAAGGCGACCTTTGACATTTTCATCTGACGAATATAGCAAAATCTCGAAAACAAAATATTTATATTCTAAATATATATTGATATATTATCTTTATCTCTTATCGTATATTAACAAAAAATTTAATAGAGATAAAGATGTCTATATTATTATATACATTTTATTATAATTAAATCGCTAAAAAAATATTTTGAGCCACGTTATTTGAGTTAGAAAGAATGGGAAAAAAATGAAAAATTGTCCTAAAACTATTTAATTTTTCAACACCTAAAACAAGTTGCTTTTATTATATTTACATTTGGCATTTACTTTTTTTTTATATACAATTAAAGTAGCATTTAATATATTAGTTAAAGATTTAAAAATGATTTTTACTTTTTTTTTTTGTTATCATTTTGATATATATTTTTAAGTTTTTAATCTTGGGGATTGATGAAATGTATATAATGTTTGAAAATTAAAATACTTAAGTTAATTGCTGGATTTTTATTTTGAATATATGTCAATATGAATTTTCAAACAAAATATATAGATATATCTTTTCTTTATTGCTAATAAATTTATATTTGATAATGTTAACAAATAATAATTTAATGCCAAATGTAAATAACGATAATTAGATTATATATTTTCTATTATATTTCATTAATGGTATAGATTATTGGATCTCCTTTTTTCTTATAATTTCTCCTTTAAATTTTTTTTTTATATTATTTTTTATAAATATTTTTAAAAAAGGCAAGATTTGACTTATATGCATTATATTATCGTTTTTTTCTTGTTTAAGTCCTTTTTGATTCTTTTTTATATTAATATGTAGATTTTTAGTTGTATAACATCTAATTATTAAAACAATTTGGGATTTACTAATAATTTTTAAACCTAATTTGGTTGTTATTATAATATATACCAACCTATTTTACAACAAGGTCTTTTTCTTTGTGTTTATTTTTCTCTTCTTTTGATATCAACTTTTGAAGATGTCTTATTCTTCTATCTAAAGATTGAATCGTGTCTGAATTAAAATTTTCTTTTTGTTCTGCATCTTCTACAAGTCGGGTTTCAATATCCCTTGTCATTTCTCCTACATCGAAAGCATCCACTACAGTAGCGCATCTTGCCACTCTTGCATCAATACACATACGGAATATACTGTCAAACTGCGTCCCAGGAGGACAAAGCAATTGAACTTGGAACTGACCTCCCATTACATCCCTTTTTCTGGAAATAAAAATTGCCTCTTTTTTTAATTATGATTTTTAGCTTAAATAAATAATATAAAGAAATGTTTTAAACACCGAAGAGCGGATGTCATGGACTTGATATTTTATTATATTAATTTTTGATTTAAGGAAATATATTATAATGAATGAACACTGTATGTATCAGAATTAAGAGTTATGAAATTAAACTATATTCTTTGATGAAAATATAGTTTTTATATAAGGAGAAATGTTCAAATACATTTTTTAAGTTCAGATAATTAATAAATTATCTAATAAGAGAAATACCCAAAGTTTTATATTAAGCACAACTGCTACAACAGTCTCAATCAGTTTGAGACTTTCAGAGGCATTCGCAGTTCTTTTATGGTCGCAACCTTAGACCATGAAATATATAGACACGCCCTGGTGTCGATTTGGTGAGGCCAACATCAACTAGAGAATCTGACGTCATCTGTAGGTAGCATGGCCACTATAGGAATTATTATACATTGAGATAAATTTATCGTAGTTTAGATTATTTATTTTGGATTCCAATAATCGCAAATTAATATTAAATTAATATTACCAAAATATTTATGCGAGAACGTGACGTCATCTGTAGGGCATGTTGGCCTCACTTCACTCTGGAGAGTAGCAGAGGGCGTGTCTATATATTTCATGGTCTAAGGTCGCAACTACTGTAGAAACAAATATATTATATAATTGAAAATACAGGCCCGTCTTGATTACGAAGCCAAAGTGTGCAGTGAATATTGTCAGTAAATTCTTATTGAGAGTATAAATTTGAGTAAAATAATATATTAATGGAAAAATGTTTCCTACCTTGTACTGTTAGAAAATGTAAATTTTATTTTAAAATGTTTAGATTAGAAGGGGCAGGGCAATTAATTGTTCACTGGCACATGGTCCGCGTCAATGCTCAAGACGACCCTGGGAATATTTATTAGATTTTCAACTATGATTTTGTTTATTAAAAAATGTTGAAGATGGTGTATTTTGTTGATTAGTGTGTGGAGTATGTTAAAAACAAAATAATTTATAAAGCATATTTTCAACGAGCTTCTCTCGTTTTATTAAATTGATACATCTGCTGGGATTCCGAAATGCATCCTAACTTAGTCGATTAAATTGAAAAGAAATTAAAATATCAGTATGAGTTTGTTATATACCAGACCACATAAAATGTAACTTATACCGGGTCTTGAGTTTTCCAACAAAACATAAGAAATTGGCATTTAAAACAATATGCTAATTATTTTAGACCAAAATCCAGAGAGCAAAAACTGCATAACTTGAGTATGGGTTTTGTGTGAAATTAATTTAGAAGTGACGGGGCAAGAAATACATCAAATTATTAAAAAAATAAACTGATGTGTCTATCCACATGATATTACCATGCACGAGCCCCCTCGTATTTAATATTTTCTGAAAATCAATTTTCAACAAAATTTAATTTCAATTAGATTTTTTAAAGTAGGGTTTTAGTTTTTGCTTAATATTAGTTTTAGCTAAGTATAAAAATACAAAAATACCTATTGATCATTTTGCTTTATCTCCCCTCCCAATAGCCATTTTGGGTTATATTTTATGAATATTTCTCTCGTGGAATTTTTAAGTTTCAAGATTCATTTTTGTAACAAGGGTTTATTTGAATATTTCGAAAGATTTTTTTAACTTTCAAAATTTGACCCCTTACCCGGAAAAATTGATAATTTTTGATTTTAAACTCTTAAACACGAAATGCTTTTCGTATCTCCTGTTTTTTAAGATATCAAGTTAATATTTGGGAAATAGGTATCTTTTTCAAATGACTAAAAAAAAATATTGAACCATTTTTTTAAATTGGGGGGGGGGGGGGGGGTGCTATTTCAAAAAAATCATTATTTCAATATATTGTTTAAAACCAACAAATTTTGTAAACATAATCTATAAAACGGACTTAAAAAAAAATTAAATGCAACAAATAAAATAATAAGAACTCAAAAATCAAATAAAATACACTAAAAGCTATAAAATAATTATATAAACAAAACAAATAAACACAAACAAAGAAATAAACAGGTTCATAAACAAAGAAGTTATGTGTGAACATACATAACAAAAAAGGTCCTAAATATGTCTCTACGCCGGGGGTCAGATTTTAGCCGGATGACTCGAGTCCGATTCGAACCTGGGTCCACTTGGTTAGCATGATGACACGCTAACCAAGTGGACCCGGATTCGAATCTGACTCGGGGCATCCGGCTAAAATCTGACCCCGGCATGTAGAGACAAATTAAAAAATAAATAAATATATAGTATCGTAAATTGGCTTATGGCTAGAAAGACCGAAAAGCCAAAAAAAAAAAAAAAAAATTCAGTCGAATTGAGAACCTCCTCCTTTTTTGAAGTCGGTTAAAAATAGAAGGAGGGTTAAAAAAATGAAAATTCTAGGCCTTTGGACCAAACTTAACCAAATGTTATATACACAATCTATGGGTTCTTAGGGAACTAGAATTGCAAAAACCAACTTCTCAAAATGGAGGGGGGGGGGGGGAGGATTCTCCTTTAGTAATATAGAACATTTTTTCATTCGAGACTCCATTTGGACTAATAAATCGATTTGACTAATAAATCGATCTGCTTGTTTCTTATTAAATAAAGAATCAAACCAAATTTCATTATCTTCAACATTTTGATTTTATAATATCCAAATCTTGAGAACCTAGATTCACCTATTAAATAAATATATCTAATACAAAATGGCAATTTCACAAATTATTGGAAATTCAATGACAGAAATACCTTGAATTCACTAAACTTTAATTTTTGCCCTCTGCGCATTGTCATTGTTGCCCTATGTTTCGCAACCACAAAATTAAGTTACCCCACCCATAGCACTGATATAGAACATAGTTGGACATGTACCCGAAGTTTTGCATCTTAAAGCCTTTTTTAAAATTTTTATTATTATTTTTTAATTGGTGGCCGCTTCATTGATTAACTTTTTAAAAACAACACGGCACTCATTGGCATACTAAATATTATTTTTTACTTTATCCAATGCAAAGCATGGGTAAAGTATTGTAATCGCTCTCGGGGCAAGCGTGGCTTCAAAGGGTCCTCAGGTAAAGACTACGGAACCCATGGACTCAATTAAAGTCACAAATTGTAGTATTCAATTAGGTTGAATTTTAGCACGTGACGGTTTTGCCAAAAATTACATGGGGTCTCGTCGAGAGGCCAAAAAGTGCGATTTTTTCATTTAGTGCGTGCGTGGATGGATGTATGTATGTTATCGTTTTTTAGGCCCACGATTTTTCCACACCGTTGCACCGATTGAAATGAAATTGAAAACCTAGCATTCTTTTAACAAAATGAAGCGCTGATTAGTTTTTGGTACATATCGACCCACAAACATTAGTACTTTATTTCAGTACTTTTTTAGTTTTTTCTAAATATCTTGAAAATGACTTAACCAATTTTGATGAAATTTAATATCCTAATTAAGTACCTTGGGGACCACAAAAAAGGATAAATAAAGTTTTTAGTAAAATTATATTTTAAAGTACTTTACTCTAGAGTAAGAGAGTACTTTTTTAATTTTTTAAATTCTTTAAAATTTATTCATTTGAACCTTTTAATATAGCTCATTTAGCCTTGCTTAAATAAGAATGGATAGGCTTCTCTCTGTGAAATGCTAAAAATTTGGGAGGAAATTTTATAAGTAACCATAACAACTGCGTTGTTTTCTTATCCCTTACCTTTGCAGAAGACATAGAGGAATCGACTTTAAACCAAAAATAGCGATTGATTCTCATCAAATACTTGAGGAATAACCATTCTATATTGGATTTTTGACGTTTCGGTTTTTATTGGTAACCATTGCTGAAGACATAGAGGAATCGACTTTAAACCAAAAATAGCGATTGATTCTCATCAAATACTTGAGGAATAACCATTCTATATTGGATTTTTGACGTTTCGGTTTTTATTGGTAACCATTGCTGAAGACATAGAGGAATCGACTTTAAACCAAAAATAGCGATTGATTCTCATCAAATACTTGAGGAATAACCATTCTATATTGGATTTTTGACGTTTCGGTTTTATTGGTGACCATTGCTGAAGACATAGAGGAATCGACTTTAAACCAAAAATAGCGATTGATTCTCATCAAATACTTGAGGATATAACCATTCTATATTGGATTTTTGACGTTTCGGTTTTTATTGGTAACCATTGCTGAAGACATAGAGGAATCGACTTTAAACCAAAAATAGCGATTGATTCTCATCAAATACTTGAGGAATAACCATTCTATATTGGATTTTTGACGTTTCGGTTTTATTGGTAACCATTGCTGAAGACATAGAGGAATTGACTTTAAACCAAAAATAGCGATTGATTCTCATCTAGTACTTGAGGAATAACCATTCTATATTGGATTTTTGACGTTTCGGTTTTTATTGGTAACCATTGCTGAAGACATAGAGGAATCGACTTTAAACCAAAAATAGCGATTGATTCTCATCAAATACTTGAGGAATAACCATTCTATATTGGGATTTTTGACGTTTTCGGTTTTTATTGGTAACCATTGCTGAAGACATAGAGGTATCGACTTTAAACCAAAAATAGCGATTGATTCTCATCTAAATACTTGAGGAATAACCATTCTATATTGGATTTTTGACGTTTCGGTTTTTATTGGTAACCATTGCTGAAGTCATGGAGGAATCGACTTAAAATCAAAAATAGCCATCGATTCTCATCAAATACTTGAGGAATAACAATTCTACATTAGGTTTTTGACGTTTCGATTATTATTGGTAACCATTGCTGAAGACAAGGAGGAATCGACTTAAAATCAAAAATAACGATCGATTCTCATCTAATACTAGAGGAATAACCTTATTGCATTCCATTTTTGATGTTTTGACTATTAATGGCAACCTCTACTGAAAACGTGCGGAAGAATAGACTTAAAATCAAAAAGACTAAATTCTTTTTGGTAAACAACTCAAGTTTAATAACCGAAATGTCAAAAATCCAATGTGGAATGGTTATTCCTCGACTATTAAATGAGAATTATTTTTGAATTAATGTCAATATGAACTACAAATTGCAAGTGATATCTGATTAATAATAAAGGAACAAACATATAATATTTCAAATGAATTTGGATAAAGTTTAGCAACGATCCGTTGCAGTTTATTTATACAAAATTTCTCTCATATTTAAGTGAAATTTAACTAATTAATATATCAATTAATTTAATTATTTGAAAAGTCTATTATTAACTATATCGATATTAGAGTATATTTAAATCTATTTAGTATATACGACATATATATAATATTAAAAATTGAAAAAATAAATGACCTAAAGGGTTGGAGGGTTGGGGAGGTTAGGCTTGGTGGTAGAGGATGATCGGATATGGGAAAGAGGTTTCGGGGTGCGAAGGTCTTTGGCTAGCAAAATGCCCGGCGGAGGCGTCCGTCGCATTTAGTATATATTATATTTCTTTTTTTTGTTCAGGTAGAATCGATGGGTGAACCGCGACCCAATATTGTGAACACCTAATTCCAATCGCGTTTCACCCCTCGGGGAGAATGGTGTTGGTTCGAGGTGAAACATACATATTTGTGACCTTCTCCGAGAAAAGAGACCTAGTGTGTCAAAAAACGGGCTTGGACTTAAGAGTGGATTCTGGTACCTAAAAGGGTGTAGACTAAGATGAAATGAGTTAGATTTCTGATAAAAATTTATTTACCCCATAAAAACGTACAAAACGAACTTTTAATAAAATCTAAATTAAAAAAAAAATATAAATTATTAGGTAGGTTTCACAAAAAAACAAACAAACAAAAAAAACGAAATATTGCTTATGGCCCAGTAAATACCTCCTATTTTTTCAGCTTACATTAATTGAGGGAAAAGATTTTTAGGATCGTTTGGTATGTAGTGGGTATGCCAAATCTAAGTTTGGGACCTCGAAAGTATGGTGGCGGAAAAACCTCGAAATTTTCGCTTGTTTAAAAACAATTCTCGTTAATGTGTTAATTTTTCTTTGATATATTAATGAGAAAATTAACTTCACTATTTCAAGTTAGAAATATATAAATTCGGATATTATTTTCACTTAATATTTGACAAAAATCATCTGCATTCGATTCGCGATCGAATCAAATACAGGAAACTTGTGATTTCTATATTAAAAAGATTCAGTAGCGCCTGCAATGCTCTGGGTATGTATTCGAATAGCACACTTGAAGACGCGGGTTGCATTAACAGGCGCTGTGAATGAAAATCTTTCTTTTGAAAACGAAAAATTTTATGACTCATAAACAATAATATTTCGTTTTTTTTTTTTTGTGAAACCTACCTTGTAATTTATATATTTTAAATTAAAATTTTTAATTCTACACCATTCTCCCTGAAGAAAAAAGAAATATACTAGATGCGACGCCCGCTTCCAGCGGCCCTCACACTGGCCCTTGCCCCCAGAAACCTCTTTTCCATCTCCGATCATTTTCCACCCCACCAAAGAGTTTAAATATATTTCTGTTGTGCTTGGGAAAACTCCTTTTTATTTGTTATTTCTTAATGACTATATCTAATTATATTTTTAAAGGTTTGTACTGCAAAAGCCATTTTTGGAGTTGTCAGAGTTTCTCCCAAACCCTACAGATATTATTTACTTGACAATTTTTAAGTCTATATATTAAAAACACGGCTTGTTCGCACTGCCCTTTAGGGGCATTATTATCACGACATTAAAATTTATTAAAATATGTCATTCAGGGTAAATTTTTTTTGAAATCATCACTATAGGACACTATAGTGGACTTTTATACTTTCACATTCATAATTAAAAAATATAATGTGTAAGTAATGCAATCAATTCCCGGGGTCTTGACAATTTTGAGCATCTATCTCTGAGGTGATAAAAGTTTATTTTTATTTTTTATTTGATTTTCTGAATTTTTCAACCGGAAGTAGCGAAGCTTGAAAACTTAAAATCTAATAAGTTCCTCAATTAGGAAATAAAAACATTTTATGCAAACAAACTTCCTACGGCTTTCTATTTTTAAGTCATCGGGGGATATCGGAATCCAGGTAGACATATAGATATAATAGAAAAAAACATGTTTGAAAATTATTTTACTTCACGTTTCAATTATTTCTAAACTCGAGTTAAAAAAAATCAGCGAATTCGTCCTTTTAATAATCTAGACACACAAGAGTGTCAGCCAAATTCGGAAAACGGGCGACGCACAGGCTGAGCTACTTTCAACCCCCCCCCCCATAACTCAAATTAGAGCTACACACTTGCGTGTCTAATAAGGACCCTTGTTGAACACCTAGAATCCCAAATTTCATGAATAAACCTATTATAGCTCTTGAGTAATTAATGTCTGAGTAGTAATTTTTAACACTGACTCACTCACTCACGTATCAAAAAACTAGAATGCTGAAATTTGGCATAATAGTAGAGTTTGGGGTACAATTAAAGGAAAAAATCGAAAAAGTGAAACTTTCCCTTCTTCAGGACCTAAAATGAAGGGGTAAAATTTATTATAGGCTTAATTAACATATAGTGGAAATACAATCAATCTAGAATTCTGAAATTGGTCATACTGATAGTTTAATACATTAATAAAGGGTGAAATCGAAAAACCGAAGTTTTCCTTTTTTCAGGACATAAATTCAAGAAATTTGACTGCTATGTATTTATTTAGATAAATAAAAGGATGAAAACTTACAAATTTAATGATATATGACGAAAAACATAAATGTGAAAGAGGGGCCTTATTTGGTATAAATGGGTCGTTGGAGGTTGTCGGGTTCGGAGACAAAAGAGTTGAGATCTGAAGGGGTACCAAGTTCCATAGCAGTTCCTTAAATCATAGCTATATTAATGTACAACGTTCTTCAATTGATTAAAAATAAAATTTGTTACATTCTTTTTGATATTGAATTTATAACTTGGGCAAGTTTTATATCCAACTATGGTAAATTGTTTGTAGTATAAAATATAATAGAACAACTAGCAAAGCTAAATTTTAAGCTTGTATTAAATATCTTCACGTTAAACGTAAGTTATTGACTATTATAACAGCCAAGTTATAAATTCAAAATCAAAGAACGTAACTCATTTTCTTTTAAATCAAGAACCTTGTACATTATTGTTGTCAAAAAAACTGACATTTTTTTTTCGAAAACAATTTAGTGAGGAAAAGTTGCCTATTGTAATAAGAAGAACATGGCATAAAAAAATTAAAATCGCTTAACATTTTCCTCTCCCGCATCGAACTTATGAAAAATTGTAAAAATCAGTATATTTTTGTAATTTTTTTCGATTAGTTAAATTTTTTAAAATAAACACTAGTTTTTTATTCTTGTTTTATTGTTTAAATAACCTAAATAAATTAAATTCCGATAAATAATATACTTTTTTACGTTCGCGCAACATCTTAGAAAAAAAAATAGAATTTAAACTAATAGAAAAAAATTACAAAAATATAATGATTTTTGCAATTTTTGATAAGCGAGCGGAATATGTTAAGCGATTTAAAATTTTTTATTTTTTTATTCCTTCTTATTACATACAATTGGCAACTTTTCCGCACTAAAGTGTTTTCGAAAAAAAATTCAGTTTTTTCGACCCACCCTATTATTGTATACATTTCTATAGCTATGATTTAAGAAACTGCTATGGAACTTGGTATCCGGTTAGATCTCAACTCTTTTGATGTTTGTACGGAACTTTGCCCCTTTTTCACATTGATGTTTTTGGTCATATTTAATACTATTTGCAAGACCCGCCTTCGGCGGCCCTCTTGATAGCCAGGGGGCACGCCCCCTGAACCCCAACCCACGAACCCCACCCTCACACTCCACTCCCAACCACCACACCCACCGAAACCCACCCAGCACCCCTATCCCCCGCACCATGCACCCCCGCCCAAACCCCGCCCCCACACCACCACCCCAACACTCCATCCTGCACCCCCACCCCCGTACCACCCCACTACGCCACTGGACTCTTAGCTGAACCCCCCGTGCCTTCCACCCCTAGCCCCCTAGACTCCACACACAAGAGCAGAGCTCCTGGTCCACCCCCTGCACCCCCTACTCCGCCTTACTCCCTCACTCCACCCCCATTCTACCCCGCGCACCCCATGCCCTAACCCACCCCCACACCATCACTGCACCCCCGCACCCACCCTCCGCATCCAGTTTTTGCATTTCTAGCCTTCTAGTGACCCACAGATTATGTATACAAAATTTGGTTGAGTTTGGACCAAGAGCAAGAATTTTCATTTTTTGACCCTCCCCCCATTTTGGCTGGTTAGTTATGCATTTCTAGCTCTCTAGAGGCCCACAGATTATGTATACAAAATTTGGTTGAGTTTGCTCCAAGAGCAAGAATTTACATATTTTTACCCTCCCCTCTTTTTGGGTGTTTTTTGGGGGGAATTTTTTTAAACAAAAGCTGTCAGAAATTACATCCCCTACAACTTTGCTCATTATAAAATTTGCCGTAGAGTTAATAGTTTAGGAGTTACTTGATAATTTTCATTCGTGCCCCCCAAACCCCCATTTGGGGTCAAATATCAAAACGTTATATAGCTAAAAACGTAAGTTAGAAGACATCTGATATAAATATGAAATTTCATAATAATCCCTTCAGCCGTTTTGACGTGAATCGTGAGCAACTTTTCGCTGAAACCACGAAAACATACAGACATACATACAAACATACATACAGGAATTTTGTTGAGGGTGTTTTCTTTCAAAACTTTGCTTGAATCGTGTGCAACCAAAATTTGGCTTGATTTGGAGCAATGTACAGACAAAGCTTAATTTTATATATATAGATTGTCTCATTAGTTTTGGGAAATAACTTTAGCTTAGCTATTAATCTCTATTAAAAATACTCACCCATGACAAACATAGTATACAGTACAGTTGCCGGAATCTGGAAACCGCCCACTGCTATCTTCTTTGCACCCTCTTTTGATTCGATCCCATAATGGTCCTATTGGGCTTTGCCATCGGTCATCCGAATGACTCATTGTTGAACCAGCGATTGAGGGTGGCTGCGTTGACACAAATAAATCCAAAAGGGAATTGGTTAATTGTGAATTTACGTCATCCTTGTTAGAATCCTTCTTGAAAGAATCTTGATACTGTTTTTCCAATAATTTCGATAAAATGTATTCTTTTGAAATTGAATTCAACGGATTATTTGTTGCTCTTGTTTCTTTTATGAAGCGATTCAAGGAGACAGGTTTATTTGTTTCTTCTAGGACTTCATATTCGGATTTATCTTCTTCCCTATCAAAAAACTCTGAATTACTTTTTATATCGCTATTTTCTTTAATGGGGTGTGATTCAATATTTGATTTTGAAGAGCAATTCCGAGTGGAGCAATCAAATTGCTTTCCAGATGGACAAGATTCATTGAATATTATGAAAGATTCATCATCTTCCTTTTCTAATTGACACCGAAAATATCTGAGAAAATCAAAATATATGGAAAATTTTTAGAATTGAAAAAAAAATTCAAAATAAAAATCTAACAGGACTTTATTTTTAAATGGGAATATTATATATTAAGGTATAATGAATTTTGTAGATAAAAAGCAATAAATATTATTTATGTAAACACGATCTTTATCCAATCTCACTATTTCTCTCTCATTCGAACCAAAGGGGGTCTCAGATTCTATTAAACTTAAGTATAAAATTATTTTTTTACTTTATCATGAATGTACTATAAGTATGGACAAGCCCGAAGCCAGAAAAAATTAATTTTGGGGGTTTGGCTGGTGTGGGGTTAAGGAAGTATGAAAATACTCCTCGGAGTAGGACCTCCCTGATGCCCAGAATGCTTTTTTATCAGAGTATTATTTTTATTAAATTTTTATTGAATGTTTTATTTTGATGTTTTGATTTCAAATATTCCTGTTTAATAATTAATGGAACTCGAAAATAGGTCAAAATGGCCTTTTTCGTCATTTTGAACGATAATATCTCAAAACTGACGTATTGTAAAAAATCGGGAAATTGCATGAGCATATAAAACTCTACTGGAATCCATTGTTAGGTTTACGAGGACAAATTTGGGTTTAATTTTTGTCGAGCAGTGTTATAGGAAGGCATAAAATTTACAGAAAAGTGAAAAATTCGAAGGTTTAATTGAAATGTTTTTATTTTGCTGAGAGTAGCAGAGTTGTTGATGAGGGACAATTGCGGTCCCGCACCCACCTCTCGCGGGACGCCTCTTTCAGGGGCCCTAGAAACGGGACGACCCGGCTTGATAGAATGTGGCAAATCTGAAATGTATACAAAAGGTCCCCCTGTGGTCCGAATTTTTAATTTTCATAGAAAAATAAACTATTAATTCCCAAAATATTTTTATCGATTCTAATACCAGAGTATTTAGAGAGACTAAATATAGTATTTGTTTTGATATAAACCGAATTAACTTAACTTTGATACCCTCGAAAAAGGTCCCCCCTGTGTCTGGATTTTTGATTTTCATAGAAAAATAAACTATTTCTCAAGATATTTTTATTGATTAGACCAAATACGATATTTGGTTACAAACTGATTTCTTTAGGCCAGGATAACACAACTAAATATCATTTTCAATCCTATTTTAATCATATTTTAAGGGATACTATTTTTCATGGAGATTTAAAAAATGTTGATATAAATAATAATTCTTACTTGGAATTATCATTGCAGTCTTTAAAATTTCCCTCTGCGAGACAAATTCCTTTTTGAGGCAAGACACAAGGAGGAACGGCACATTTTTTGATGCGATGGTTAAAAAATTTATTATGAGGGCATCGAAATCGAAAGGCAACTAATTCTTCGTCTTCGTCATTACTTGGACAACATCGTATAAATCCTCGATGAGAGAATGGATCAGGATATATCCCTGTTTCTTCACATTTAAAATCAATGGGTTCCGCTTAGGTAAAACAAAATATAACATTAATTACATATTTAAAAAAAATGTTCAAATTTTTAAATAAAATCTAATTTTTAAGGTTCTGTACAAATGTAAATGCACGTAAATGTACCCTATCAGTCTCACTACGAGGCTCTATTGGTCTCTTTTCGATGTCTGTCTTTCCGTCAGATCATTATAGCTAGTTTAATAAAAGACTTTGATAAAAACCACATTATGCACAAACATATACCTACAACAGGTTCATTTAAAATTAAATCATATTAAAAAGATTGATAACATTTATTTTATTTATTTATTATTTTGATATTTGATATGTACTTTTCGTCTTAATTAGGTTAATACTAGGTGTACAAGTATGGAATGCGGATTTGAGAAACAAATGACGCACCAATTCAGTATGTACCATAAAGATTTGACATAGATGGCACTTTGTTCCGCCATCAACAAGTGTCAAACGCGCATAAGTGATAATTGAAAAAGTGTTTCCATAGTATTGTTTTGCTGTGTTCAATATGTCGAAATTTCGCGGACAGCATTAATTTTTTGTTTTCAATCGAAGAGAACTGCTGCTGAATCATACCGAATGCTTCGAGAAGTTGTGGTGAACATGCTCCATCGCAAGATACGTGTGAAAGACGGTTTCGCTGTTTCAAAAATAGTGATTTCGATGTTGCAGACAAGGAACACGGAAAACCGTCAAAAAGGTAAGAAGATGCAGAATGTCAAGCATTGTTGGACGAAAACTATTGAAACGGTTAATACCAAACGCAACCAATAACAATTGATCGATTTGAACAGTTTACTGCTCATAAAACGATCAGAATATCAAAAAAAACAACATAAGGTCATTTTTCTCCATGACAATTCTCCATCATATATAGGGAAAAACCGGTTCGCGAGACGTTGGAAGCTGAGACTCAGCTGAGAAGTTCTACCCCATACGGCTTACTCACCAGACTTTGCTCCTTCCGATTACCACTTGTTTGCATCGATGGGTCACGCACTTGCTGAACAGCTCTTTGGTTCGTAGGAAAATGTGAAAAAATGGCTCAATGAAAGGTTCGCAGCAAAAGGGGAAGATTTTTACTGACGTGGTTCACAAATTGTCCGAAAGAGAGGAAAAATGTATAACAAGCGATGGAGATTACGTTGAATAAAGCACTTTTTATCATTCTTCCGAATTTAACATGTTTTTTAGAAAAAAAACCCATTTCATACTTGTACACCTGGTATAGTCAAATACATATACATAGTATATGGTATAATTAAATTTGTTCAAATATCAAAAAGGTTAAAAAAAATCATAATTAAGCATGAATTTCATTTGTTGGGATTTCGGCTTGTCGGGATTTTGAATTTCTGGATTTTGGGTGTCACCCACCTACAACATAAATACACATTATGTAACTATGTGTATTTATGTGGTATAATGTATATTTTTCTGCCTCCAAAGAGAAAATTTCTTCAAAAATATATTTAACACTGTAAAATGTGGGTTTTATCAAAACCTTTAATTTAAATTATTTAAACATCAAAGCCAAATTCATTATGGCCAAATTATACCTATTGTTTTAACCCGAAATCATAAAAATTTAAATGAATAATTATTTTGGAGGAAATCGGATTTTTTGTGAAATTTAAAATATTTTTTTATTAAGGGGACTGTCATATTATTGATTTGAAAGCGAGAAAGAGCTATAATTTAATACAAGGTTTTGATGCAATCCGACTTTAATCTGATTACAACACTAATTTACACACACACGAACACTCAATGGCCATATTGAACTTTCTGAAGGCCATTAAAAAAATAAAATAAAAATAAACTGATGTGGCCATCCACGTGACTTTACCATAGGCCTGGCCTCTCTCTTATATTTAAAAATTATTTATAATCATTTAGAGAGGGAGGGTCAAAAAATTAAAATCTAGGCCCTTGGACCAAACTCAACCAAATTTTTTTATACATAGCTCCAAGAAGATTAAAAATGCAAAAACTAACTGACCCAAATTAGTATGTATACAAAATCTGGTTGAGTTTGGTCCAAAGGGCTAGATTTTAATTTTTAACCCCTCCCCCCCCCAAATTTAGTTTTGAATTCGATATATTTTGGGGGTGAGCCCATCATCAGGAGTCAAAGTAAACGGATTGTACAATGGAAAAATAATTTTAAAAATAACAATTTTTTTTATAATATTTTTTGAAATGTATGGGGAAAGTAGGGGTAAGAAGGGAGTTGTTCTAAGAATTAATATTTTCGACAAATGAAAAAATTGAGTTTTGAACCAGCTGAAGGGAAGGTCAAACAAATAATACTCTCGCTTTCTTGGACCTTCAAATAACTATTTCGCATCAAAAATTACACTACGAAATATATAGAAAACCCACTTTCACGGACACTGTCATTCCCTTCTCATCTAATCACCCCATTAATACTAAATTTGCAGCTTTCTATTCAATGTTCCATAGACTCCTAAGTATACCCATGAATACAATAAATTTCAATAAAGAGCTTAACATCATTCAGAATATAGCCCTGAATAATGGTTATAACATTTCGATTATCAACAAAATTTATAATAAAATCAATCGTAAATTCACTATTTCACACTTACACTAATTACAATCGGGAACTGAACAAATCGTATATAGAAGAATACCATTCATTTCTAATCATTTGACATCTCCATTTTTTTTTTGTTTAAAATGTTAGTTTATTCAGCAATTATGTACATATGGTTTTTTATTAGGTCCCCTAACATTTTGGGATCTGGTGTTATTAAATTTCATTTAACTCACATTGCCTTGGATGACATTCGGGGTTATTACATTTTTTATTTTTTTGTATTTTTGTTTCATAAACAATATTATTTTACAAAACTTTTTTTACAAAGAGAAAATTACTAATTAAGTATTTGGAATACTTTTGGCGAAGAAAAAGCTGAGAACCTCGCCGGATATTTGACATCTCCATTAGCTTATACTCTTAGATCATATGGAATCACTCCTGCTTTATACAACAACAACAATTTATGCTCCCATTTAATTAACAATAAAATAGACAAAATTGATAAATTAGACAAATCAGGAGTGTATAAATTGCCTTGTCACGATTGTGATACTTTTTTACCTTGAAAATTTCATTTTCCCTCTATGAGACACCTTTTTTTTTCTTTTTTTTTTGGCTTTTCGGCCTTTTTAGCCATAAGCCACTTTACGATACTATATATTTATTTTTCAAATTTGTCTCTACCCCCGGGGTCAGATTTTAGCCGGATGCCTCGAGTCGGATTCGAACCCGGGTCCACTTGGTTAGCAGGATGACGCGCTACCACCTGGCCTAATCCGACCCCCTATGAGACACCTATTTTTAACTTAAAATGTTTTTATAAAATTTTAATTATTTCCTAATTTTTTAAGATAGAATAAACATTTATTAAAAATATTTACGGGATTTAAATTGAATATTCGTTAATTCAATTAATAACTTATAAAGTTTGTAGCGGTCATGCTCCCACATCGTCACACCTAAATAGACTGGAAGTCCGATATACCCCGTTTTGCGTGTGCGGCGGGGAAAGTATTGGAGATATTGATCATATCTATTTAAACGGTAATAGATATAAGAAGAAAATTAACAAATTCTACGCTTATATTACTAATGAAAAAATTATGTTTAGAACACAAATGACAATTCTCCTCCATTATACAAATGTTAAATCAGTGATATCAATATAATAATAAAAAATATTTTGTCTATTAGATGGTTTTGGAATAATACATGACATTTTACTTAATTTCATATAATCATTACATATGAATCTTTAAAATCCTTCCTAACTTATTACAGTCGTCCAAATGATCCTTAGATACATTTTTCATCTTAGGCCTCAGTTTTTCTTCTTAGGATCAGAACAGGGAGTCGGTGTGCCGCAGGTGCCCCTATCGCTTCATTTTGGGGCCGCTCTGGGGAGTCTGGCGTCATATTAATTAAACCTCATTATGTGGTTAAAATAATATCAAACAACATTCTGTGAAAAAACAAGCCAAGTTCGAAAAAGTAGTGAAATCTAATGGGTAGCCACGTTAAATTCGCCAAGAATATTTAAGTTGAGATATCTACTATTTTCTCAACTTAATTATTCTTGGGAATTTAACTTGGCTACACACTAGATTTCACTACTTTTTCGAACTTGGCCTGTTTTTCACAGATGTTTTGGTTGAGATTTCTCTTTTTTTGTAAGCTATAAAGAAGCCTGTTGGTCCAAAAGGCTAGAATTTTTATTTTTGACCTCCCCCCCCTTCCCATTTGAGTGGTTAGTTTTTGCATTTCTAGACTTCAGGGGGTCCACAGAATATGTATTCAAAGTTTGGTTGAGTTTGCTCCAACGGGCTAGAATTTTCATTTTTGACCCTCCCCATTTTGAAGGAGGTTGAAAGATAGAAAGTTTGTATTTTTGGAATTTCTCCTTTGTTTGTGTCTCAAAATCTACTAGTAGGCGAAATTTCATGATAGAATGGTTGGAAGTACCCTATAGGTTTGGATGACCTGTCAGTCAGTGAGTGCCAAAATTAGGTATTTTCACAGGTCCATATCTCAGAATCTATTTAAGCTATATTATTGAAATTTGGCATTCTCCTCAAGATGGATTACATAATTACATGTGTATAATTTCAGCTCTGTATCTCAAATGGATACCGAGCTGCAAGGGGGTCGAAATTAGCTCGAAATGGTTCGTGTAAATAGCTTACAGCGTGTACGGCCAAGTCACTGCTCGAACTTGGCCTGGGCACGCTGTGCTTTTTGATATTATTTGGTGTTGGCCAAATGCTTTTTTATGATCGAGGCCAGGGTAGGAGGGCTTTCAAATTACAGTTAATTTATATTAAAAATATCATCTTTCTTTTTCTTTTTATTTATTTATTTTTGGTCTTTCAGCCATAAGATTAATATCTTTTTTAAACATTAGGATAGGTATTCTTAAAATTTTATAAATACACTATAAAAATTGATAATAAGTACGTTTGAATTAATTCAGTCAAAATGATCTGTTAAAATCAAAGTTGCCGATATGAACATCATGTCGCTACTTCCTAATGAGTAAGGTCAGATTTATGAGATGGATTTTAGTATTTTTAGAGAAGTATTGGAAAAATTAACAAATTAATGTGAATAAATTAGAAAATTTAAAATAATTGTTTAATTTCACGATGTATGGTCTAAGCCAGGCCTGGGCAACCTGAATCGCAAGACGGGCCGCATTAACGATCTGGCCTTACAGATGATTTCATATTTAGTAATTTTTATTTTAAGCGAATGCAAAGGTACACTCAAAGTGTTTAAACAATGTAAATGTGAAAAAAACAATACTACAACGAGATACGAAAAGAAAACATGCATTGAATGACCCAATAACATAAAATGTACGTATTTGTATGGTAATAAACAATATTAAAACTAGTTTTAACTAATAAAATTATTAATTTTTATTTTTTTTATTTTAGAGATATTTAAAAACAACACAAGGTTTTAGTATTTAATGCCTAATGATGCAACCCGCAATTCAGAACGTTCGATTTGAATGCATAACCTAGAGAACACACAGGTGAAGCTGTATCTTTCTAGTCTAACCCTTGAACACCTATTTTTAGTCACTTTCACATAGTGAATAATTTTCAGGTAAATAATAATAAATAATAAATTCATTTAACTATCAAAATTATTAGTCAAGTCACATACACCCAACAATATTTCGAGTCTTATTTTAAATAACAAACAAATATCAAAGGCTATTTAATCTTTCAGTGTGATTCTTGCTTTTCATTTCGCCTATTTTTAAATCAATTTCTCTTGTTGGAGTTTATTATTATTATTTTTTTATGTTATTCTTTCTGCAATTGAATATGCAATTTCGAAAAGGGCAGAGTCTGAAAATTGAAAATGTTCAGGAATGAAAAAAACTAATTATTTTCTATAGCCGTGTAAAATTTATAAAATTTATTTTTGAGCTACATTTTGAGGGCAGTAAAATTAATATCAGAGTTGTGCCTTTTTCGAGCATAGTAGGTAGGTACATTTATATGAAAAAATATATTTCTCAATTGCATTTTCAATTATAGGGATGAACGCTATTTCTTTTAATTAATATAATGCGATTTAAAATACATTCTGAAATACCCGATTAAAAAAAACACAATTCGTATGTAATATATGACCACGAGCCGCGCGTAAGGACGCCGAGGACCGCATGCGGGCAGCGGGTTGGCCAACCGAAAGAATTTTCCAATTAATTAGAATCTCTTATTATTTAGAACAGCAAGACAGGAAAAACAAGGATTCTTTATGATTAATTTATTATATAATGTGAACTGAATGTTAAGGACTTTAAGAAAATTTAATTGGGGTGAGCCCATTAATGTTGGCCCACACCAATTAAATTTTCGTTTGGAAAAAGTTTTTAAAAATTGTCAGAAAGACTGGTTTATGGATATAAAGTGATTATGAACAAGAATTTGGGGTTGTTGGGTGTGGTTTTAACCATGGATAAGGGGTAATCAGTTTATTACAACCATTCAGTGATGCTATTAAATTGTTTACAAAGAAAAATACTACCCCTTCGTTGGCTAATTATAACATGGCCACCAAAGCCTTAAAACAAACATCATTGTTCCTTAAAAAAAATTTAAGATCTCCAAAAATTTATGACTACTGTATTAATTTAGTTAAAAATTAATTCTAGAAAACCATACCTTGCATTTGATCGAATAATTCACTTAGTTCAAAATCTTCACTCAAGCATTCATTTGGCTGCGTTTCTTCAGTTTCGTTTGATGATACTTTATTAGTATTATTTGTTACTGTTAAATTTGTAACTGATTTTGTGGTCGGTTGTATAGTTGAGTTTATAGTCTTGTTTGTTTGTAACTCGTCTCTTTTATTTCGATCCCGATACTTCATTTTTTTGTCTTTTAAAAAATGTTTTAATTTTGCTTTTCTATGATAATTATTTTTCCTAGACATTTTAGAAGTAGAATTTGAAGAGGAAGTTTGGGCTGTCGTTTTTGTGTGATTATTAAAATTATTAGTGGTAATATTATTAGGCAATGTTGCCGTGGACGAAGTATTTGTAGTAAATGTATCATTGTGACATTGATCCTCCATTAAATCAAAATCGAGGTCTTCTGTACAAGAGTCATTAGCTTTTGATTTATGATTTTTTTCTTTCTTTGTGGGTGCTTTTTTATCGGTTACTTTATTAACCTCATGATTTGTCTGATTTCCCTTATTTTTTGAATCTTTATCGTCCGGACAAATGCAGATATTAGTATTATTATTTAAAGCGACTGTTTGGTTTTTACTTGAAACCGTAGTATGATTATTGGTTTTTTCTTCATAGTTATCGAATTCAGATTCTACACACTTATCGGCTTCTTTATCTAATTTTTGTTGAATGGTTTCATTATTAGTTTTATGTTTATCTTTGATGTTAATTTTTTCTTTATTTCCAGAAGATGTAGAATTTGTTGTAGCATTTTCATGTTTGATGTTAACACTTGAAGAATTATCTAATTTTGTATTTTTTGCTGGGGGTTCAATACAAGTTTCATTTTTAAAATCTTTTCTCGATAAATCGTTTGTTGTTTTAGCTTCCGTGCTATTTGAAATTTTAGTTTCGGTATTATTTGGACCTTTAGCTTCTATCTTATTTGCACCGTTAGCTTCTATCTTATTTGCACCGTTAGCTTCTATCTTATTTGCACCACTAGCTTCTGTCTTATTTGCACCGTTAGCTTCTGTCTTACTTGCACCTTTAGCTTCTGCCTTATTTGCACCTTTACCTTCTGTGTTTGTATTACATTCACGAGTGTTACAGTCGAAAATTCCACCAGAAGGACATTCACTTTGGCTCATTACCAATTTGTTATCTTTATCTTTGAAGCAATTGTAATATTTGTGCATATCTTCATTATTTTTAAATTTTCCAACAGCATGACACTTGAAATTCCCATTTATAGAACATGGAGGTCGTACACATTTATGTTTTCTTTCACAAAAGAACTGATCGTCAGAACAATAAGTATGGAAAGCATCGAATCGAGAATGTCCATCTTGGGAAGGTTTGCACGTATAAAATGCTTGTTCACATGAACAATCCGCAAAGTTTCCTGCTTCATTACATTGAAAAACGGTTTCATTTTTGGCTTCTTTATTACATCTTGGACCTCTACAAGCTCGAGCATCTACAACAGCTACATAATCGGAAGAAGATAATTCGTTGTCATCATTTTTTAGTTCAAATATATCGGCCCGATTGGTCAATTCATCTGAAGCAATCCAAGAATCAGAAATTTCAGGAGTTTCCTGATTCAATTTTAAGAATGAGAACTCATTATTGTTTGATAATTTACTATCATCATCTTCGATATTATTTTTGGCGAAGAAAAGAGGGTTGGTTAATGCAAAAAACTGTTTATATCCATTAAACAATGGCTCCAATTCATCTTCATTGAGGTGAAACATATTTTGATTATTTTTATCACCCAAATCAATATAATCTTCTTTCGTATTTTTTGATGAAGACATAAATGGATCTTTCCAATCATGTTTTCCTAAATGAAATTTTTCGAAATTTAAATGAAAGTTTTCCTTATTCCTATTTCGAAATTTATTATTATTCAAATGTTTTCTATTGTCTAATTCAAATCTATTACTGGATTTAATTTTTCTGAAATGATTATTTCGATTTGAATTCCCTACTAAATTATCATTATCAATTTCATCATAATCATAATCTTCGTTTTTGTCTTTATTCAAAACATGATTATTATGTTTTTTAAAATCTTTATTTTTATAAATAAATTTAAATTGATCGTCGTTATCACCATCCATTTGTTCTTGTTCTTCTACATTATTATATTCATCTAACATGTTATTATCTTGTGTATTTAAATCTTGATTTCCAAAAATTTTCTCCAATGAATCGTCATCGTTACCAGCCATCTCTTCTTCATCATCCTCTAGATTCTTGTCATCTAAAATATTGAAATCAAGATCCGCATTTTCCTTATTTTTAAGAATATTTGATGATTTTGAATTAAAAAAGTCTTCTGGTTGAATTTCTTTTACTGCTTTATTAATGAACTTAACATTATTATTTTTTTCAGATTGTTTAATTTTCGAATTGAAATTAAACTTTAGCTTTAAAGGACGATGTTTTTTATGATGATCTTTGAAATTGAAGTTATTTTTGGTATCCCATAGATACTTAGATCTCAAATCGAAATCTTCTTTTGCTTCAGACCAATCTTTGTCAAAATTAGTCATAGTTCTTCTTTGTCCATGATTTCGGTGATTTCCTTTTTTCTTTTAATAAAATGAATCTTTTGTAGTAAATTATCATTATCATTCAAAATTGGCCAATAATCTTTAATATCATCTAAAATTAAATTTGTTCTCATTGATCGAATAATTCGATTACCTTTATTACAATAAACAAATTCATCAGGTACGCAACACTCTGTTAAACAATCAAATTTTTCACCAAAATCACAAGATTTAATAATCCATGAAAACGTTTTATTTTTATTTTCAAAACATTCATAATATTTTGAAGGAGATAAGCCTGGAGTTTTAAATTTCCCAGCAGCATGGCAATCAAAGGGTTCACTTTGCAGACAAGGGGGGCGTATACATTTACGTTTCTCTTGAGAAAAATACTTATCAATGGGACAAGTGTGACAGCATGATATGAAATTTTTATGTTCATCTTGGACGCATTCTATATAATTTCTTTCACTTTTTCCATCAGAAAAATTTCCAATTCCACTACATTCAAAATTGTTATCTTCTGATAATTGATTGATTTCTGAGTTATCATCCATTTCTATATCCTCTATTTCGTTTGTAATATTTTGAGATATAGGAATTTTTGTTTTGTTTGGTTTAAAAAAATTAGTTTTCAAATCCCATGGACCATGTTGTTTTTTGTTTTGTAACATTTTTAAAAAAGGCTTATTTTTTCTGTTATTTATAGCTTCCCATAATGCTTTATTTTTATATTCTGGTATTTCGCTTACATTATTTTGAGGTTCATTAATTTTTGTTTTGTTGTGTTTAAAAAAATAACTTTTCAAATCCCATGGATCATTTCGTTTTTTGTTTTGTAGGATCTTTAAAAAAGACTTATTTTTTTCTTATCTATAGTCTCACATGATGCTTTATTTTTACAAGAAAAACTAGTATCCTTAGGGCATAATACCCATTCGAGTGGTTCTGCGACTCCTTTATTGCATTTAAAGTATCCTCTCGAATCATTAGGATCCTGAAAAAATAGTAAATTCATATAATTACAGTGATAATTTTTAAAAATAATTCAAAATATTAAATTAAATTTTTTTGCAACGAAATTTTCTCTGGAGAGAGACGGACTGGTAGAAATTTTTTATTAAATTAAATTATCATAATTATTAATTTTAATAAAGATTATTCAGATAATTATAACTAAAAATATTTGGTATGAAGAATATTTGGTAGAAGAGGAAGCAAATAGTTTTGACAAAGGTGAGAAAACTGATTTTCTTTTTCTTTTAATCAAATATTTCAGTCTTAGAGCAATAGAAAATTTAACTTTATTAAAATATTATTTTGAATCTCTTTATTACCAAAAATATTCCTCTTTTAAAGCAAGGTGGAAGAACGAAAGCTTTTCTCTCTGGAGAAGCTAATGCATCTTTGGGTGTGCAATGGAAGGCGTTGAGAGGATCACATCGGGTACCTTCAGGGCATTCACCGTCATCTAAAAAGATATTAAAATAGTGGTACGCTTTAATATGGTAATAATTGTATATGCAATTTCGAAAAGGGCATATGTCTGAAAATTGAAAACGTTCATGAATGAAAAAAAACAAACTAATCTATGTATATAAAATTGGTGGAGTGGAGGGTTTAGGTGAGGGTCCAGAGGCGTAATGAGCGGGTGGGGGCTCAGGTGAGGGTCCAGAGGCGTAGTGGGGTAGTGTAGGGTGGGATCCGGGGTGGGTGGGTTCGGAGTGATGGTGTGGGGCTGGGTGGAGGGCACGAGGGTGAAATGGGTGTAGTGCCAGGTGGTGGTGCGGGGTGTAGGGCTCGGGGGTGGGGTCCGGGGGATGTTGGGGTTAAGTGGTGGGTTCAGGTGAGGGCCCAGAGGTGTAGTGGGGTGGTGCTGGGGGCCGGGGTGCGAGGTGGTGGGGTTTAGGCGGTGGTTGCGCACGGGTGCATGGTGCGGGAGGTTGGAGATGCTGGGTGGGGTTCGGGGAGTGGAGAGTGGGGTATGAGCGAGGGGTTCCTGGGTTTGAGGTCCAGGAGGCGTGCCCCCTGGATAGCAAGAGGGCCGCCGAAGGCGGGCCTTGAAGCTAGTTATTTTCTAAAGTAGTGTAAAATTTATATTTGAATTAAATTTTGGGGGCAGTAAAATTAATAACAGAGTTGTGATTAGATTACATTTATATGAAAAAGTGTATTTGTCAAAATATGCGAGATGTCCCCTTTGAAATTGCATATTCAATTTAATCTTCAAGCTACGTCATTTCTAGATAGAGCCTTCTTGTAGCAAAACTTTTATAAATAATAAATTTAAAAGTACAAGATTTTTTTTAAATATTATTTTTTATTAAATATTTAATGAAGAATGTTTAGCGCCAATTGTTTCTTAATTTTAAAAATTCCTTTTAACGTTTCGGATTTTGATTATGGCCATCTTTTTTAACCATAGTCGAAACGGAGGTAAAAATAAAGGAATAATTGGTGCTACACGACTCTTCTATATTTTTTTATACTATTAAAAAAACACATACCTATAAATAAAAAACAGCTATGATTTTTTTTAACCAAATATTTTTTAGGTAATCTTGAGAATAATAACATATCATTATAAAAAAAATACATCAATATATATATCTATTAGTTTTTTATCATAGAAAATAGGCATAACTATCTTTATTTTTTCAATTTCAAAACTTGTATCTATTTTATTATTGAATTTTTGATCGGTTATTTTTAGTTTGTAATAAGAGTATTTAATTTAAATTAAGTTCGATAATTTGTATCACAATTTCATAAAAACATTCAAATCTAGACTTAGAAATTTTTTACCCTTGAATTTAAATTTATGTAATCATTATATTTTATTCTGGTAAACATTTTTGTTTTTGTTTAAAATAACTAATTAATTTTAATTTTAATGATTGATACTATAATTTTAATTTGGATCTAAGTAATAAAAAAAAACTAGAAGCTCTGTTTATTGTACTTACAAATTACTTGTTATTGATCGCGTCGTTCCTGGTATAGTACACAAATTCATTATACATTTTAGTATAAATGAAGAGCTAATCAACTACATTACTAATGAAAATTGTATTATGATTCATTACCCTGCATTGACTCAATATTAAAACCCAGAAAGGTTTGTTTTTTTTAATTCAAGGACTAGTTAGTACTTACGTATAATATCACCTATAAAAAATTTAATTACTAAGACCTTAAAATATTTATAAATCTGAAAAAAATTGTAATAATAATTCTAAAAATTCTCGGGAGACTTTTTTTCTGGTTGGCTTAGGATTTAGGGAGTGGGTATGTAGTAGGTAATTCTTTTATCATGGATTGGTAGCGTTAGTGAGAGAGCAAGTTTTTGGCTAGTCAAATGTTTATTCTGCCGCGAGAAAGGCCTGAACTTGGGTCTACTGCTTCAATATCGTCATCAAGACGATGTAGAAACTGTAGCTCTAATGCACTCGGCTACCCGACTCCCCAAGTGTGCTATTATAAAATAGACACAAATAATAGTTAAATAGTAAATTAATTTCTCAGTAAAGAACGATCCATTAAAAAAATTGAATTCCTGGTATGTAAAGATTTTCATTGAAGATATCAGGGAAAATCAGTTACCGCTAGAGGCGCTAGTTAATAGAGAACAAAATCATTTTTTCCCATAAAAATATGTTTTCTTTTTTATATCCCGTTAACTAACGCCTCGAGAGATAGCCGATAGATATAGGGGTTCATTTGTAATTATTTATTCTAATAGATGTCACTCCTATCGTGATTTTCGCAAATAAAACGATTGAAAGCCATCGAAAAAGTATTACTGTAATCGTGCATGAAAAAAGTGGGGTTTTTCCTTGTCAAAAACGGCTGAACCTATTTTGATTAAAGAAATTGAGCCAAACCATGGCATTTCGGTCTACAAAAAAGCTCTAATAAGTGAACATCGAAAAAATTATATTTTTCGAGATAATAATTGTTTTGTCAAAATGTCTGTTAGTTAGTCTGTCTGGTTGTCTGGTTGTCCGGTTGTCTGGTTGGGTATCCGTTAGTCTGTGCGTTACCAAATTTTTGTGGACGAGCTAGCTCAAAAACTAGTTTGAATATCGAAACCAAATTTCACACGTAGTTTTGGTCCATTGAGATTAAGAGCTGATTAGATTTTGGTGCATATCGAGTATCGACCCAAAAAAGAAGGGTTAAAAATTAAAAATCTAGGCCATTTGAGAAAACTCAACCAAATTTTATATACATATTCAGTGGACCCCCAGAAGTCTAAAAATGCAAAAACTAACCGCCCAAAATGGGGGGGGGGCTGTATGGTTAAAAAATTAAAATCTAGGCTCTTGTACCAAACTCAAACAAATTTTGTATACATAATCAGTGGGGCCCCAGGAGTCTAAAAATGCAAAACTAACCGCCCCCCTACATGAATATAAATAATTTTATTAAATAATAAATATAAGTGAGGGGCCAGGTTGTATGGTAAAGTCAAGTGGATGGCTACATCAGAACACGTCAGTTTATTTTTATTTTTGTTTACTTTAAACAAGTGGTAAAATAAATAAACATTAAAAAATCATTATCATCTCTTCTTCATAAGAAAATAAATTCATGTTTAATTAATTTAGCTAATTTATTTTTCACTTTAGGACATAAGCTATCTATTACTCAAATTATTTTTTAAATCAATTGAGACTATGATTCACTTTGTATAAAAATGTGTATGAAAACACTTCATAAGCGCCCTTTAAAGAAAAATGACACAACAATATAATACTTTAGTAACGAGTATCATCTATCTTTGTTTTAGACACATAGTTTTATTATTTGAAATATTTTGAGACAACTTACCATTATCAGAATCACCACAACCGATAAATGTCCTTTCAGAAATACATAGGAATTTAAACGGACCACAACCACAACTTGTGTGGTTTTCATTTTTGGAATATACAATCGAAAGGTAAAACTAAGAAAAAAGAATTATTTAATGTTAAAATTTTTTTACTTAAAAGAATAATATACATACCAAAAATATGAAAATCGAAGTGCATATCATGCTATGAATATTTAGGTTTCAATAAAAACAAAAAGTCATCAAGAAAGCCAAGAGAGAGTAAAAAAATATTTATCTTCCTGTCAGAAAAGGCGAAATCTGACAAGAGGCCGACTCTCAAATATATTAACCCAATTTCAACTGTGTAAATCAGGTGTTTTAAAATTTTTGAAATGTACCATTTGAAAAAACTTATGCTTATACCTTGTGCATGATTATTAAATGCGAATTTATGCAGCTAAGAATACTTATACGTTTATGGTCAGAGAACCCTCAGAATAATATAAAAACATTTGCAAAAAAAAATTTATTTAAGAATTAAGGTAAGGTCAGGTGGGGTAACTGGTCCAGCTTCTTTTGTTTTCCCAAGGATAGTACTCCATATTTTTGGCTATAACTAAGCTCCCTCACAATTTATAGATCTAGTGACTATATAAATAGATGAAATTTTCTTCAAATAATCATGATACTTTCAACTTTTGATTATTCAAAATTTTGGAATTATCTTAAGTTGAATGTAAAGTTTTGCTGTTGGCCCAGTTAAACGCGTTGTGGGGTAATTGGACCAGCCCAGCCTATTTGCTGTTTTTTTTATTTTTAACATCTTTTTAGCAGTTGGACATGTTCCCCTATCCCTCAAGGCCCTGGCCGTAGGTAGAATTAGTTTCATTTGTATATGGATTAAAAATAATCAAAGATGTAAGCGATTCGGAGTAATTGGGCCCTGACTAGGCTGGCCCAGTTGCACCAAGACCTCTATTTTTTTTATTCTATTGAATTTTTTAAGGCAGATAAGTTTAAACGCCAAGTATAATTTTTAAAATCGATTTTTATTACAGAAAATACAAAAAAGTATCATAAATCAAACAACTAACAAAATAATTTCATTTTACTCATTGAAATAAAGTTAAATAAGTTCCTTATGCTTAAGAAAGCCTTAATTAAGTACTTACTCGAGTCTCAATATTTTCAAGGAACTGGGTAAGGCAACTAGGTAAGAAGTAAGCACATAACTAGGTAAATAAGTAAATAAGTAATTAACTTAACTAAGTACTTAAGTATAAAATAAACTTAAAGAAATTTCTCTAATTCAGGAACACTGAAAATTTCCAACCAATATGAAAAAGTGAATTGCGCTAAAAAAATGCGGTAAAATTAAAAAGCTCTGGGGTTACAGGACCCCTGGCCCAGTTGCCCCCGCGCCCAGTTACCCCACCTGACCTTAGTTCACAAATGCAAAAATTCAAGAAGTCTTCGAAACTTGGAATATAAGTCAATAATAGCATAATAAACGCACTGTTAAAATTTGAACACGATTTACCAAACCAAACATGAAATAATTGCAATTAAAAATGAAATTTTTACATATGCTAGATTGGGAAAATGATCATTATTTTATTTTTTTTCATTGAAGGACTTTCACCATCTTGATGAAAAACAAATATTTGTTAGAATAATATATTCGGAGTAACTTAAAAAAGAAATTGAAATTATTTAGTTTGATAAAAAAATAAAAAAAACATATTTGGGCGATTATTTTTAGTGAAGGGGATATAAGATCATTGGCTTGGAAAAGATCCATTAATAAAGAGGATATATTAGTGTGAGAAGTACAGTCACGTTAAAAAAACATAACCTAAAATTTTAGCACCGTTCATATGTATAGATTGGTTACGAGGCTAAAAGTTTTTGTGTGAATTGTTTCACTTCATTATTATTATTATTTTTGTTTTATATACAATTAAGATTGGTTATGATCCGTACGTTCTTTTGTTAAAACTGTAGAAGTTCAAGAGAGAGCCCCTCATCGCCCTATACGTGAGATCGTTTAATGTCTTTTGGGATAAGGCACTCAAGCCAGACACGCATTTGTCTACTTTTTATGCACCGTTTCTGGAAAATATAAAGGGCAGGTTGCTAAAGATCGATAAATTCTTGAATTTTCAACAATTTTGTTTCATTTTCAAAGAGAATGTCTATCAGGAGCCTAGAAACACGCAACATGACAAGAAGATCTGTAAAGGTAGTTGCAGTTGAAGTCAGCAGGCGCTACTATAGCGCAGAATCGATTTCCTACTCAGTCTTTCTATTCTCCTGGTATGAATTTAAGAATGGAATTCAACATTTGTCGAGATAGCGAGAAAAAGAAACTGCTCCTGATTATTATTTTCATATCGGCCCACAAACATTAGTACTTTATTTCAGTACTTTTTTAGTTTTTTCTAAATATCTTGAAAATGACTTAACCAATTCTGATGAAATTTAATATCCTAATTAAGTACCTTGGGGACCACAAAAAAGTTAAATAAAGTTTTTAGTAAAATCATATTTTAAAGTACTTTACTCTAGAGTAAGATAGTACCTTTTTTTAATTTTTTATTTTAAATTGTTTAAAATTTATTCATTTGATCGTCTTAATATAGCTCATTTAACCTTGCTTAAGTAAGAATGGATAGGCTTCTCTCTGTGAAATGCTAAAAATTTGGGAGGAAATTTTATAAGTAACCATAGCAACTGCGTTCTTTTCTTATCTGTTACCATTGCTGAAGACATAGAGGAATCGAGTTAAAATCAAAAATAGCGATTGATTCTCATCTAGTACTTGAGGAATAACCATTCTATATTGGTTTTTTGACGTTTCGGTTTTTATTGGTAACCATTGCTGAAGACATGGAGGAATCGAGTTAAAATCAAAAATAGCGATTGATTCTCATCTAGTACTTGAGGAATAACCATTCTATATTGGATTTTTGACGTTTCGGTTTCTATTGGTAATCATTGCTGAAGACATAGAGGAATCGACTTAAAATCAAAAATAGCGATTGATTCTCATCTAGTACTTGAGGAATAACCATTCTATATTGGATTTTTGACTTTTCGGTTTTAATTGGTAACCATTGCTGAAGAGATGGAGGAATCGACTTAAAATCAAAAATATTTATTGATTCTCATCTAATACTTGAGGAATAACAATTCTACATTAGGTTTTTGACGTTTCGATTATTATTGGTAACCATTGCTGAAGACATGGAAGAATCGACTTAAAATCAAAAATAACGATCGATTCTTATCTAATACTAGAGGAATAACCTTATTGCATTCCATTTTTGATGTTTTGACTATTAATAGCAATCTCTACTGAAAACGTGGAAGAATCGAGTTAAAATCAAAAAGACTAAATTCTAATGGGTCAAAAATCTAATGTAGAATTATTATTCCTCAAGTAATAGATGAGAATCAATCGCTATTTTTGATTTAAAGTCGATTCCTCCATGTCTTCAGCAATGGTTACCAATAATAACCGAAATGTCAAAAATCCAATGTAGAATTGTTATTCCTCGACTGTTAAATGAGAATCGATCATTATTTTTGAATTAAAGTCAACATGAATTGCAAATTGCAAGTCATATCTGATTAATAATAATGGAATAAACATATTAATATTTCAAATGAATTTGGATAAAGATTAGCGACGATCCGTTGCAGTTTATTTTATAAAATTATTGGATAAAAAATACTTGGTAGGTTTCACATTAAGATATAAAAAATAAAACGAATTTATTTTTGGAGAATCTTTAATCTCGATATATATAATATATTTCGGGTGACTAACCCATCTTCAGGAGAAACAGAAAGTCACAGAAACTAACTTGAGTTACTTTCTGTTTCTCCTGAAGATGGGTTAGTCACCCGAAATATAAATATCGAGATTAAAGATTCACCAAAAATAAATTCATTTTATTTTTTATATCTTAATGAGAAACCTACCAAGTATTTTTTATCCAATAATTTTAAAAAATGTTTCACCAAGTACCAACACCAAATTCCTTAAAAAAAAAGTTTTTTTATCTTGAGACAGTCTTATAATTCAAAAACAGTGCATAATATGAAAAAAAGTTTCCAATAAAAGTTTATTTATATCAGGGGGGAAACTAAACTACGCTATTGTTTTTTGATCTAGAACAAGCTTTCATGGGTATTTCGAGGTCAAGTTCTGTTTTTTAAATAGAAACCTATTTGTTTCTGTACATATTCTGAATCTACAACAAAAAACTGAACAACTTTTATTAGAACTATATTTTATACGACATCAAATAATAAAAAATTTAAAGTCAATTAGATCTAAAAAAATCTAATAATTAGTTTTAACAATCATTCAACTTAATTATCAAATAATAATGATCAAATATTTAATTTTTAAATAAATAATTTAATAATAATTAATAATTTAATAATTTTGCGATACTGTTCTGAGACATTCCAGAGTGTATCGCAAATCTTCTGGATGAATTCCAGTTTCATTTTCCTTATTTTGGCCTGTTTTAAGTTACATTTCTTGTTTTTTTGACAGATTTACAACACGATAAAATGAAGCTTGAGAGGGTGTATTCCTATCAGGAAAACGCTCGGCATCCATTTTAATGCCAGCCCCATAACACTTCTTACACATTCCCCGCACAAATTAAGACTATTTTAATTCTGTCTTGAACAAAAAATGCTCCATTTTTATTATAGTAATACAAAATAACTATCTACAGGATTGACACGAGAAATAAACTTTTTTAAACTCAAGAATTTTAAACAGTTCAATTAAGTAGAAAATAATCTCTTAAATCTTTGTACTTACGCATAAGGAAGTTTTAAGATCATTATAAACACTTATTTTCATTGTGACTTTTCGATTTAATAAATGTTTATTTAATCATTATTATTTGATAATTAAGTTGAATAATTGTTAAAAATAATTATTAAGTTTCTTTTGAGATCTAATTGATTTATTTTTTTTATTTGATGTCGTATAAAAAAATAGTTCTAATAAAAGTTGTTCAGTTTTTTTTATAGATTCAGAATATGTACAGAAACATATAAGTTTTTATTTAAAAAACAGAAATTGACCTCAAAATACCCTTGAAAGCTTGTTCTAGGTCGACAAACAATAGCGTAGTTTAGTTTCTCCCTGATATAAATAAACTTTTTTCCATATAATGCACTGTTTTTGAGTTGTAAGACAGTCTCAAGATAAAAAAACTCCCCCAGTATAAATATAATAAAAATTTTATTTTTAGACACTAATTTCGAAGGATTGGCCTTCACCTTCAGCCTTTTTTTACAAATATTTTATTTGTTCATTCACCTGAGTATGAATTCTCAATTAAATCAAGATTCGTTTCTAAGTTGTTTGATTCACTTTTCAATGAATACTATATTTTTACTTTATCCAATGTGAAGCATGGGTAAAGTATTACAATCGATCTCGCGGCAAGCGCGATTTCAAAGGGTCCTCTGGTAAAGACTACGGAACCCATGGTCTCAATCAAAGTTACAGATTTTAGTATTCATTTAGGTTTATTGTTTGGGTAATATTCTTTATTTTCATATTTGTTCTAAATTTTAGTTAAAAACAAATTATTATTCTCTATATATTACGATTAGATATTTGGGTATTCATAGAATAAAAATTAATAATAAATTCTAACCGAGAAAAACTTGTCATGACTTGTTCTTGTACTCTTTTTGGTCTTTGGTTCTTAAGAGATATCAAGGAAGGGGTTGTTCTATCTGTGGTCTTTTTATGCTTCTGTTCAAAAGTAAAACGGGACCCTATTGTGTTGATACAATGTCTATCCATTTATTGAACGAATAAAAATTAAATGATGAAAACATATTAAAAAAAAATCAATATTTTTTTACTTTATCCAATGCGAAGCATTTTAATTTTTTCTAAATATCTTGAAAATAAATTTCTAAATATCTTGAAAATAAATTTTGATGAAATTTAATATTGTAATTAAGTACCTTGAGGACTTCAAAAAAGGTTATATAAATTTTTTAGTAAAATTATATTTTAAAGTACTTTACTCTAGATTAATTTAGTACATTTTTAAAATTCTTTATTACTTTATTTTAAACATGGACTGCAAATAGCCAGTGACATCTGATTAATAATGAAGGAATAAACACGGCAGTGTGTCAGCCAAGTTCGGAAAAACGGGCGACGCACCGGCCATGTGTATATTTACACGAACCATTTCAAGCTACTTTCGACCCCCCATAACTCAAAAACTATTAGACTTACACACTTGAAATTTTGAATGCCTAATAAGACACACTAGAACACCTAGAATACCAAATTTTATGAATAAATCTATTATAGTTCTTGAGTTATTTAGTCCTGAAAAGTGCCATTTTTAACACCGACTGACTGATTGACTGACTGACATGTCAAAAAACCTAAAGTACTTCCGCTGATCCTAGAATGCTAAAATTTGGCATACTGGTAGATTTTGGGCTACAATTAAAGGAAAAAATCGAAAAAGTGAAACTTTCCCTTTTTCATGACCTAAAATGAAGGAGTGAAATTTATTATAGAATTGATTAACAAATAGTTAAAATACAATCAAGGTAGATTTCTGAAATTTGGCATACTGGTAAAGCTTTGGACATTAATAAAGGAGAAAATTGAAAAACCGAAACTTTTCCTTCTTCGGGGTCCGAAATGAAGGGGTAAAATTTATGAAAAACCGACCAGGTTTTCAAAAGATATTTTATGGGAAATATTTAATCATTATTAATGTAAATGTTAAAATGTAATTATTTAGATAAATTAAAGGATAAAACTTTTCAAAAATTAATGATATCTGACCAAAAACATAAATGTGAAAAAGGGGCCAAGTTCGGTGCAAACGGCTTCGCCGACAAAAGAGCTGAGATCTGAACGGGTACCAAGTTACATAGCAGTTGCTTAAATCATAGCTATAGGGATGTACAACGTCCTTCAATTGATTAAAAAGAAAGTTTGTTACGTTCTTTGTTATTGAATTTATAAGTTATAATAGTCAGTGATCTATGTTTAATGTGATATTTAATACAAGCTTAAAATTTAGCTTTGCTATTAATTCTATTTAATACTACAAAAAATTTTGTTGAATATAAAACTTGCCAAGTTATAAATTCAATATTAAAGAACGTAACAAATTTTCTTTTAAATCAATTGAAGAACGTTGTACAAGTGTTGTTATGTGTTATTATTTGCTTGTTATTTAAGCAACTGCTATGGAACTTGGTACCCGTTTAGATCTCAACTCTTTGTCGGCGAAGCCGTTTGTACCAAACTTGGCCCCTTTTTCATATTTATGTTTTTGGTCAGATTAATATTTCAAATGTCTTTGGATAAATTTTAGTTGCAGTTTATTTTCTCCTGGGCATGATGAATAATTGTTTGAAAGATTCATATATAAGTACATATTAGAAATCAATAATTTCAATTTCGTTGAGAAGGTTTGTTGATAGTTTATTATTTTCATATCCCGCATAATAGAGACCCAGCCCTAATATGTTTTTTTTATAAATAGAGGAATAGAGATTTTGTACCTTAATTCAATATGCTGGCTAGCGTAGAATTAATTGTTTCTTTTACTAAGGGTGCGATTATGCAATTAAGTTGCGGCTGAAGTATATTATACATAATACAACGGCAAAAACCAGTGCATTAAATTGACTTATATGGGGAGCGAAAAAATCTATCATTGAACAAATTACTATAGACACTTCAACTCTAACTAAAAAACTTCTTTAGAAATTAGAGTGGGCTATTTGTATAGACTGAAAATTATAGAAAAAACTTTCGAAAATCTACTTTTTCAAATTAATTAAATATTTACACAAATAAGTAATAATTAAGTCTTGTATCAGCGATGAAAGCCAATCGCAGAAAACTCTCAAATCATCTTAATAACATTTGACCTGGTTTTAAGGCCTTCATCTCATTCGATGATGCCTTTTGGTATCTCTTTCTTGAATTATAAACTCTTACCGTCCTTACTGTTAAAGGCCTTAAAATTAATTTCAAACCCCTTTTGTCTATTATAAAAAACATTTCTTTGTTCTCTAATTTAATTTCATAATAATAATGTTTTTGAGTTCGAAAATGATTCTTTTTGTTTATTTGTTAAACACAAAATACGCGTACAGTTGGGTGGCCAAATTATTATACTCATTTGAAAAATTATATCTTTAATACATTTGTAAGGGTTTAGCTTACTATTAAACACAAAATATCGTTTCAATTGTTATCTTTATAGGTTTATTAGCTTAGGACAATACAAATTCAATAATACAAATACATTGAAGGAGACAATAAAAGAGTGTGTCTTCTGCTAGAATTATAAATTTTATTTATTTATAACGAGACTATAGTTTCGAGAGCTTTATATGGTAATTCCAGTAGAAGACACACTATTTTATTGTCTCCTTCAATATATAAAAATTCTGCTACCCTCGGCACAAAAACTTTCAATTTAATACAAATATAATTCAAAACACAATTTCAATATTTAGTGAATCCTTCCTTTCGAGCAATTCCATTTTGTATGCGCTGCGGCATATGCTGGCAATGCATTTTTCGGCTATTTCTTGAAGTGCATGTGTATTGTGCCATACTTTAATAATAGTTTCTATCAAGTCCCTTTTGTTAGCAATTATTTTAACTTTGCAATTTTATTATAGGGCCGGCCCACACATTTTCTTGATAAAAATCGTTTGAATACCGTATAATAATTTAGCCACCCACTGTACACTCCTATCGGAGTGTTCGGCAAATAGTAAATATTTTTATATGTGATGTCGATCGGTGGGCATTTTTTTTTTCTTAAATTTTAGACGTAAAACAAAACACTGAAATTTTTTATGGACTACTTTTACTTAATATATTGCAAAACGAAATATAAATATTTAAAAAATTACTTTGACGTCAGCCAGTATCTGAAAATATAGGTCGGCGTGTTAACAAGAATCACAAGTTTGTAATATGCATTTTTTTATCTCAATTGAAACAATGTGAGAAGATTAGGCAAGTCGCAAAAAAGGGAAACAATATTTTCAAAATCGACGTTCTTATCAAATAGTATATATTCTACAAATATGTAGTATGGGTTGAACGAAGGTTACAAGCAAAGTCCTGTGATTCACATATCAGTTTATTTTTTACTTGTTATTGCTGATTCTCTTTATAAGAGATTTTCCGTGAATTTTTATCAATGCAGGCTAATAAATATTTGTTTTTTTCAATTGTGATTATATAATATTAAATAATTGCCTATATAGATTAGATAATATGCATAAACTATTGTATTTCCAACTCTGCTCTTTATTCACTTAGAATATGCTTTTCGTTTTCAATAAAACACGATTAATATCCTTATTTATTATATTCTGAAATTCCTACAAATAAGCTGACGTGTTCTGATGTGGTCATCCACTTGACTTTACCATACAACCTTGCCCCTCATATTTAATACTAGCTGCAAGGCCCGCCTTCGGCGGCCCTCTTGCTAGCCAGGGGCACGCCCCTGGACCCCAACCAACGACCCTAACACTACACTCCCCCCCGACCCATCCAGCACCCCTACCCCCGCACCATGAACCCGTGCCCAACCCCCGCCCCCATACCACAGAACCCAAACCTCACCCCCCACTCCAAACCCAACACTCCCCGAAACCCACCCAGCACCCCAACCCCCGCCCCCACCCAACTAGCAATTTCATGTTTTATAAGAGTTGAGAGAACGTTAACACGGCGATTTAATAAAACATAAAAATAGTCTCAAGAACGTTTTAAGAACGCTTATACAACGAACAAAGGGGCCACTTTATAAAACATAATAGTTGTATAAAAGCTTGTGTAAGGGTATTGGGTAGCTGTTATACAGCCTTAATCCAAGTAAAAGAATACCATTATAAAACTGTTCTTTAGAGGTTGTATAATTGCTGCAAGGATTGAGGTTTGTTAGTTGTATAAAAGCTGTGTAAGGGTATTGGGTAGCTGTTATACAGGCTTAATCCAAGTAAAAGAATACCATTATAAAACAGTCCTTTAGAGGTTTTATAATTGCTGTAAGGATTGAGGTTATGTAAATTCAATTTATAAATAAATAAATGTTGTTGGCTGCCAGCTTGATGAACTAATAGTTCATTCGGAATATAAGTTTCTTTTGAAAAGAATTTTTCCAATTATGTAAAACTAAACTTAAGTTTTACTTAATGGGAAATATTCATACCAAAAGTCATCTTCCGGGTCAACTATAATAGTTCTCTCCAAGCTGATGACCAACAAAATATTTATTCATTCATAAATCCAATTTACCTAGAAAAATAAAAAAATAATTAATATTAATTTGAAAAAATAGAATAAAATTTATTAAATATATTTAATAAACATATAAAAAATCAAATAAACATTATTGTACATATAATTTATAGTTGCAGAGGTAAAATACAAATAAAATATCCAATTCGTGAAAAAGTCTCGATAAATTGATTAGCTTCTAATATATTTCATCTGCATAGTCTTCTTCCTCGTGGGTGATGTAGTAGGGAGTTTTTGAAATAAGAATAAAACTCAGCTGTTTTTTAACTTAAAAAAAAATTTTATTACCAAAAAAGAAAGTTTAGATATTATTTACCAGTGAAATAAATTGCAACGGATCGTTGCTAAACTTTATCCTAATTCACTTGAAATATTAATATGTTTATTCCTTTATTATTAATCAGATATCACTTGCAATTTGTAGTTCATGTTGACTTTAAGTCAAAAATAATATCGATTCTCATTTAATAGTCGAGGAATAACCATTCTACATTAGAATTTTGACGTTTCGGTTATTATTTGTAACCATTGCTGAAGGCATGGAGGAATCGACTTAAAATAAAAAATAGCTATCGATTCTCATCTAATACTTGAGGAATAACAATTCTACATTAAATTTATGACGCTTCGATTACTATTGGTAACCATTGCTGAAGACATGGAGAAATCAACTTAAAATCAAAAATAACGATCGATTCTTATCTAATACTAGCGTAATAACCTTATTGCATTCCATTTTTGATGTTTTGGCTATTAATGGCAACCTCTACTGATAATGTGAAAGAATCGACTTAAAATCAAAAGACTAAATTCTTTTTGATTTTAAGTCGATTCTTTCACGAGAAGTCTTTTTGATTTTAAGTCGATTCTTTCACATTATCAGTAGAGGTTGCCATTAATAGCCAAAACATCAAAAATGGAATGCAATAAGGTTATTACGCTAGTATTAGGTAGGAATCGATCATTATTTTTGATTTTAAGCCGATTCTTCCATGTCTTCAGCAATGGTTACCAATAATAATCGAAACGTCAAAAACATAATGTAGAATTGTTATTCCTCATGTATTAGATGAGAATCGATCACTATTTTTGATTTTAACTCGATTTCTCCATGTCTTCAGCAATGGTTACCAATAAAAACCGAAACGTCAAAATTGAATATAGAATGGTTATTCCTCAAGTACTAGATGAGAATCAATCTTTATTCTATGAATCAATCGCTATTTTTTTAAATCGATTCCTCTTCTCACACTTCTCACTCAGTCACAACAACTTAACAAAACTAAATCCCCTAGGTCACTGACCTAGAGGATTTCACTTTAAACTAAATAAAGAGAGCGGTATATTGAAATACATTTATTATTTCAACACATTATTACGTAAATAGATAATACTAGAGATATTTATTAATCAATCTAAAAAACGAAAAGAAGAAATTAAAAATATTTATTAATAACAGATGTAACAGGTAACAAAAATCAATTCATCTTACAAATTTATATTCGTTATTCGAGGATGTTATTGTGTCTGTCTCATCTAAAAAAATTAAATAAATAAATAAAAATACATACTTATTTGTAATCGAAAAGAAAATTAATTAAACTTACTAATTTAAATAAAACAAACGTTATGTTATAGGTTTTATAAAGTTTATAAAACAAATGACGATCTTTTGATATAGCTAATATAATAAATTAACAGCAGCAGGCACATCCGAAGCAGGATTTGAAGAACGTATTCCCGGAATTAAATCGAGGGCATAAAAGCGTAGTGTAGCTATCTTCTCAAAGCCTACGTCACTATCTATATTTACCAAATTAGTGTTGCTCATGTTATTGGTTACTTTTGAATTTCATAAAAGTGAAACATTTATACAACCATTATATCACTAGCTGCTTAAAAGTCGTGTAATTTTGCTTCTTAAACGTTCTATTGGCTTAAATCGCAGCAATTATGTTACATGTGTCAAAATGGTGATTGCCGAGACTCTAATATAACCAATTTGCTACTTCGGAGCACTTATATAACAACTACAGAACAAATTAGTTCTTTAACTTTAAAATTATACAGCTATTTTGCTAGTTGGGCACACCACCACCCCAACCCTCACTCCACCCACCTCGGGCCCCCAACCCACGAACCCCAACCTCACCCCCCACTCCAACCCACCACACTCCACGAAACCCACCCAGCACCCCAACCCCCGCCCCCACACCACCACCCCAACCCTCACCCACCCACCTCGGACCCCCACCCCGTACCACCCCACTACGCCACTGGACCCTCACCTGAACCCCCCATCCACCAACCTTGCACTACCCCCCCTACTCCGCCATACTCCCTCACTCCACCGCCATTCCACTCCGCGCTTCCCATGCCCTAACCCACCCCCACTCCACCCCTGCACCCAGTTTTTGCATTTCTAGCCTTCTAGTGACACACAGATTATGCAAACAAAATTTGGTTGAGTTTGGTCCAAGAGCAAGAATTTTCATTTTTTGACACCCCCATTTTAGGTGGTTAGTTTTTGCATTTCTAGCTCTCTAGAGTCCCAAAGATTATGTATACAAAATTTGGTTGAGTTTGCTCCAAAAGGCAAGAATTTTCATTTTTTGACCCCCCCTTTTTTAAGTGGTTAGTTTTTGCATTTCTAGCTCTCTAGAGACCCACAGATTATGTATACTAAATTTGGTTGAGTTTGGTCAGGGAGCAAGAATTTTCATTTTTTGACCCCCCCCCCCCATTTTGGGTAGCTAGTTTTTGTATTTCTAGCTTTCTAGAGTCCCTCAGATTATGTATACTAAATTTGGTTGAGTTTGGTCCAAGAGCAAGAATTTTCATTTTTTTGACCCCCCCCACCATTTTGGGTAGGTAGTTTTTGTATTTCTAGCTTTCTAGAGTCCCTCAGATTATGTATACTAAATTTGGTTGAGTTTGCTCCAAAAGGCAAGAATTTTCATTTTTTGACCCCCCCTTTTTAAGTGGTTAGTTTTTGCATTTCTAGCTCTCTAGAGACCCACAGATTATGTATACTAAATTTGGTTGAGTTTGGTCCAAGAGCAAGAATTTTCATTTTTTGACCCCCCCCATTTTGGGTAGCTAGTTTTGTATTTCTAGCTTTCTAGAGTCCCTCAGATTATGTATACTAAATTTGGTTGAGTTTGGTCCAAGAGCAAGAATTTTCATTTTTTGACCCCCCACCATTTTGGGTAGGTAGTTTTTGTATTTCTAGCTTTCTAGAGTCCCTCAGATTATGTATACTAAATTTGGTTGAGTTTGGTCCAAGAGCAAGAATTTTCATTTTTTGACCCCCCATTTTGGGTAGCTAGTTTTTGTATTTCTAGCTTTCTAGAGTCCCTCAGATTATGTATACAAAATTTGGTTGAGTTTGGTCAAAGAGCAAGAATTTTCATTTTTTGACCCCCCTCCATTTTTGGGACGCCCCCCCATTTTGGGTGGTTAATTTTTGCATTTCTAGCTCTCTAGATTTAATAAAATTATTTATAATCATGTAGGGGTGGGGGGTTAGTTTTTGCATTTTTAGACCTCTGGGGTCCCACTGATTATGTATACAAAATTTGATTGAGTTTTAAGGGCCTAGATTTTCATTTTTTGACCCCCCCCCCCACCCTATTTTGGGCGGGTAGTTTTTGCATTTTTAGATTTCTGGGGTCCCACTGATTGTGTATACAAAATTTGGTTGAGTTTGCTCAAATGGCGTAGATTTTTAATTTCAAACCCCCCCCCCCACCCCTCCACCCCTCTTAATTTTGGGTCGATATGCACCAAAATCTAATCAGCTCTTAATCTCAATGAAACAAAACTACGTGAGAAATTTGGTTTCGATACTCACACTAGTTTTTGAGCTAGCTCGTCCACAAAATTTGGTAACGCACAGACTAACTAACTAACTAACTAATTAACTATCAGACATTTTGACAAAACAATTATTATCTCAGAAAATATAATTTTTTCGATGTTTACTTATTAGGGCTTTTTTTGTAGACCGAAACGCCCTGGTTTCGCTCAATTTTTTTAATCAAAATAATTTCAGCCGTTTTTGAGATATTTCGAAAAAAAGAAGAAAAAATAACACTTTTTTCATGCACGATTACAATACTTGACCATACCCTGTATGGTAAAGTAAAAATATTCTATATCTCTATGTATACTGCTAATAAATGAGATAAGATTAAAAAAAATGTTCTTTTACATAAACAATCTTATAAATGTATAGTAAATTTCCAAACTTTTCGGGAAAAAAATCGTTTATGGTAGATTTACAAAACAACTATAAACATATTTTTTTTTTTAACTAAAGATTTGAAGATTTTTTTTTTTTTTTTTGAAAATGGTTTGAATGTTTTTCAAAATCAGCTCGGGTTAAAAACCAATGTGTAATATTAGAAGAGAAAGAATTTAATTTTTAGGACAAAATCTAGGATTTTAGTAGAAATATTTTTACATTTCCATATCAGAGGGGATTCATTCCCTCAGGAATTGAACCTGAGAGCTAACATGCTTTCCGGGCAGTCAGCTTAGCCCTCAAAACAAAATCATCTCTCTAAACCGCAATATATTATATAATCGAAAAATCTGATATCGCAATGTAAAAATATTTTTTTCTACTAAAATCATAGATTTTGTCCTAAAAATTAAATTCTTTCTCACTTAATTTTTTTTTATAAAGTAAAGAAAATTTTAAAAAGTTTCGAAAAAAAATTGTCTTTACTTTATTTAAAATGTTCATCAAGAACCCACACCATTCTCCTTTAACATTTTTTTTTTTTTTAATTCAATAAAACAATCAATATTTTTTTTTCAAAATATGCAATTTTATATGCATATTTTTTGGATGTGAGCTTAATGCTGTAATTTTTTTTTATTTTTATGTTACTCTAAGAAGAAATGTTTTAATGTAGTTAGTTCTTTCGCGACAATCCACACAAAAAGTTTTAGCCTCGTAACCAATCTACGGTGCTAAAATTTTAGGTTATGTTTTTTTAACGTGACTGTACTTCTCACACTACTATAACTTCTTTATGAATGGATCGTTTCCAAGCCATTAATATTATATCCCCACCACTAAAAATAATCGCCCAAATATGTTTTTTTTTATTTTTTATCAAAACTACGCGGTAAATAATTTCAATTTTTTTTAAGTTACTCCAAATATATTATTCTAACAAATATTAGTTTTTCATCAAGATGGTGAAAGTCTTTCAATGAAAAAATAAATGATCATTTTCCCACCCTTTCCAAATCTACCATATATAAAAAAATTCCATTTTTTAATTGCAATTCATGATTTGTGTGGTAAATCGTCTTCAAATTTTAACAGTATGTTTAATATGATTTTAATGACTTGTATTCCAAGTTTCGAAGACTTCTTGAATTTTTGAATTTGTGAAAGAACTATCTTAAGGGCAACGGGTCGAAAAGTATCCATTAGAATAGGGTGACCACCCGCCCTACTTTGGGAGAACATGTCGGGCAATTAAACCTTTTGTCCTACGACCTATCTCCTTTCGGAAATGTCCCACTTTCACAGATAACTACTTTGCTATTGGTGATTATGGTCGCGCGACCGGTGTTTATTATGCTTTAATGACTTATATTCCAAGTTTTGAAGACTTCTTGAATTTTTGCATTTGATTGGTCCTAGCCAAAATAGCCCTGAATTTGAAGATAAAAAAATACATTTATATATATTACTTTTATGTATTCAATAATATTATTAATAAATAATTCAACGCCCGCCCTTGAAATATTCTCTGTCGCTCTGACGTCTGCAACGGCCTTGCAGCAGGAGATAGTCATCATCCATTTTGCCAGCGACGATCTTTTTATTTTTCCTTATTTTCCATTTCACTTTAATATTTAATTACCTATTTGTACTCCCATTCATGACTAAGTGAGAAAATTCTTATCTAAGCGTCGCGAGAATGGGATGAAGAAGTTGTAGCATCTGGAATTTATAATCTTTCGCTATAGATTTTTAGTTTAATTAAAAAAATAAATCTTGAATTTTATGAAAAAGTTAAAACGTTTTTAAGAATCAGTGCTCTTTTCGTAAATTGGCAAGACATCCTCTGAAAAAATTTATTTTGTCTTTGATGGTAGACATGTAGTTGCGGATTTCAGATATATTATTTAGATCATTTATGCGAAGATTTAATATAATTTTTATTTACCTAAAGGATAATAGTATAAAAAAATCCCCATCGTAGATCTGTTTTCCTATAAAAGTACCATGATGCAAAGGATATGGTTAAATGAACTTAGTATCAAAGACGAGAATAAATATATAAATAATATATATCAGTGGCGTGCGGTCTATGGATACTGTGGATGCGGCGCATCCTAAAATTTCAAACATTTAGAATATTTTCATAAATATCGACTTCAAAATTTCAGGAAGATCTTTAAATGTTCAAATTATTATCCGTTATTTCAAAAATTCCTATAAAAAACATTTTTTTATTTTGAAAATTATATTGGTTCTCGAAATGAAATAAAATTGTTGCATAATTTCAAGGGACAATTAAAATGAATGATTTTTCCGAAAAGGGTGCCTATAGAAGGTTTTAAGTCCCTGCCTGGTATATCTACCAGTTCAGGCATTTCAAAGACAAGTTCAGACGAGTTTTAGTAAAATAAAAATTGTTCTCACTGAGGAACTATTAAGATAGAAATAATACAAAAAAAAGGAATAAATAAAGATGATTCGAGAATCTTTGGAGTAATCCATTTTAAACAACTCTCAATATATAAGATCGGAAATAATTAAGAGTAGGTACTATAGACAAGTCATAGCTTGCTTATAGTAATAGAATTAGGAGAAATTTAAGATTTTCATATAGGACAGGCTTATTCATTGTGCAAGATGGTCGATTTCAGGGACTTCATAGTTTAAGTCACAAGATTTTTCAAAAAAAAAATTTTGTGGACAGCATCCCTTGGTTGAAAAGTCATCAACCGCCACTGATATATATATATATATATATTTATGGGGGGGGGGGGTGAGTATCGCAATTTTGTGGGTGCGCTGCAGGCCGCAACGTTCAATCGATTTCAATAAAATTTGGCACAAAATTTAGTCTTGATGTAAACAAGAACTGATTAGTTTTTGGGGACTTCAGCCCCAAGAGGGTGGAAATGGTGGGGGTTGAAATCTTAAAAAATTCATAACAACGTTAATACTAAGTACCTGGAGGCACCAAGCGATGCTTGGTAACTTCTTCCTTCAGTTAAAACCTTTATTTTAATATTGTTTTTAATTTAAAATTCTGATAAAAAGGTCGATTTTTATTTGAGAGCCGTTTTCAAATTAAAAAAAATACAAATATATATATAGTATTCACCCACTGCATCCCCACCCCGCTTGACCCCACCCCAGAAACCTCGCCCTACCCCCGGATCACCCACCACTACACCCCACCTCCTGCATCTGTTTTGATTCAACCATATGATCATTTTTATTCATCCAATTGTTAATAAATAAAACCTATCAAAATGTGTTGTTTTTTCAGAAAATTGAGACCTGCTTATGCGAAATATATTTTTAAATAAATTCTTGATTATTTTTTATTCTATTAAATAAATAAAGTTCTTTATAAAAACAATTATAAAACGTTTATTAATATTTCTAACGTTTATGGAGAACAAAATATGTTAAAATCCACAATCACAATACTTCTTCAAGGCCTTTTAGAACAATGAATTAAGGCAACCCATTGTCTGCCTGGGTACAAAAGGAAAAGGAAACCTTTTTTAAAACCCTAAGAATGGGATTTGTCTACCTGAGAATAATTAATTTGATTACGAAAAAAACCATCAAAAACAATTTTTTCGAAGATGAGACCGTGACAGATCGAATCGTCACTCCAAAAACCCCCTAGCCCGTGAATTTCATCAAAATCGGTAGAGTCGTTTTCAAAATATAACCAAGATACAAATATATAAACAAACAAATATATATACAAACAAATATATACAGTATATGTACAAATAAATATACAATATTTGCTCAGTTTGGTTGCAAATGGCTAATATTCTACTAATTAACCTCTACAACTTGTGTCTGAAAAGTTTTTGATAGGAGCAGTCTAAAAGGGGGGGGAAGTAGGCGAAATCTACCTCTTCTTACGGCAGGGATTTTTTTATAATAAAAATGATGAAAATAGCACCCCCCTCCCTCCCACACACACACTTCGAAAAGCGTTTTTGGATATTCTACTGTTAGATTGAAATATAATATGAATATTTTAGCCAAATCACCAGTAAAATTGATCCTCTATATTTTTAAGTTTTCATTCGTGTTCAAGGTTTTGCTATATCAACCTTAGATAATGTTTTGAACTAAAAATATAAATTAATCAAATTTCTTGTTTTATTTCAATGCAATTAAATATAATGATATTTTTGTCCTGCATTATTATATGATGTCTTGCTTATGATTTTAGTGAACCTTGAAATAAAAACCTTGGATACCATACCGATTTTAAAAAATATTGTCTTAACTCATAGAGCACTATAATAATTTTCTATCTATTAAATGACTTTTCATTTTACATAGAATGAACCAAGTGATTCTAATTACTTTATATCATATCTATAAGAAGCGTTTCTTTGGTCTAAAATCTTTTTATAAATTTGCATATAGTAATCTTGCTATTGATCTACAAATAAAATTTTTTCGAGTCTATATTTATCGATAGATAAAAAAATCATCATCTAACATGCCATAATGAAATTAATAGTGAATTACTATAAACTTCAAATATAGCACATGGAATAAAAAAATCTCATTAAATACAAATTGATTTATTTATTTTTACAGAGAAAAAATTGTTTTTTTTTTCGAAATATCTCAACAACGACTGAAACTATTTTGGTTAAAAAAATTTGGCGAAACCATGGGAATTCGGTCTACAAAAAATAATAAGTGAATATCAAAAAGAATATATTTTTTGAGATAATAATTGTTTTTTTCAAAATGTCTGTTAGTCTGTTAGTAGATACATGCTTTACCAAATTTTTGTGGGCGAGCTAGCTCAAAAACTAGTGTGAATATCAAAAGCATATTTCACACGTAGTTTCGGTACATTGAAATTAAGAGCTCAATAGAATTTGGTGCATATCGACCCAAAATTAAGGGGGGGGGTGTTAAAAATTAAAATTCTAGGCCATTTGAGCCAACTCAACCAAATTTTCTATACATAATCCGTGGGCCTCCAGGAGTCCATATATTCAAAAACTAACCGCCCAAAATGGGGGGGGGGGTGGAAAAATAAAAATATACGCCCTTGTACCAAACTCAACCAAATGTTGTATACATAATCAGTGGGACTCCAGAAGACTAAAAATGCAAAAACTAACCACCCAAAAATGAAAATCTAGGCCCTTGGACCAAACTCAACCAAATTTTGTATATATAATCCGTGGGCCCCCAGATGTTTAAAAATGCTAAAACTAACCGCCTAAAGGGGGGGGGGTCAAAAAATTTAAATATAGGCCCATGAACCAAATTCAACCAAATTATGTATTCCTACATAATCCGTGGGCCCCCAGAAGCTTAAAAATGCAAAAACTAACCCCTCTACATAATTATAAATAATTTTATTAAATATTAAATATAAGAGAGGAGCCAGGTTGTATGGTAAAGTCAAGTGGATGGCCACATCAGAACGTGTCAATTTATTTATTATTGATTCATTATTTCCATTGAAATTAACAAAACGTTTGCTAAGCTATCGGTTAAATCTTTTAATTAATTATTCATTATTACGTGAATAACAACAATTATGGAATTTTCAACTATCTGCATAGTATATGTATTATAAGATATTATCAACATAATTAGTTACAATTAAATGGCTTTATGTATTTCGAATTTTTAAAACGACCTTAGACAATACGTTTTTTTTTTAATTTATTTAGAATAGAAGAGAGGTGTGCGTTTATCAGTAGATTGATGGAAATACACTTTATATGTGGGTATATATATATATTTATTATTGCCTATAAAACTTTTTGTTGAACTTAATGAATTTTATTTATATTCTTTTAAAGTTTAATGAACAATTATACACAAATAAAAATAAAACACGTCAATCTAATCTAATCAATCAGGTTGTTCTCTGTTTGATGCAAATATAGATAAACATATCTATCTATCTATCTATCTGTTTCGTTCTCTCTCTATGTATGATTTATTGGTTGAAAAACTATATGTATACGAGCTTTTCGTGCGTGCCTTCATACGCCTTTCGAAGGTCGGCCCTCCGGCTGGAAATTTGGCGGGCGGCGCCTCGGTCCAAAAATTTTATTCCTCTTAAAAAACCACACTCCAAATGTATACCTGTAAACTCCCGAAAATACATAGTTTCTTAAAAGTTTCGCCTCATTTTCGTCCTGAGACTGTCTTAAGTCTTTCAATTTTGTAAAAATCAACAAATAAGAATAACAAAATTTAGATTTTTAAAAAATTATAAAAAAGTGGCAAATTATTAAAAAATAAACAAATAATATATAAAATATAAATCAAATAAGATCTGATTAATTTCTTCTTCTGTGCGCAAAGAAAAGCGAATTGAATATTTAATTTTTGAGTGGTGAGGGGGAGGAATAATTATCAATATATAATAATGTTTCTTTAATTAAAATCAATTGGAGTCTTTCATTTCGAAATTCGAGTTAAAATTACAATTATATTTCAAATTTGCCGCAAATATACCGACGGCATCAGCGCTCCCTGTCAGCAGCATTCTCTGAGAGTTGCTGCAAATTAATCTAGGCTAATATATATATAGTATTATTGTTGGTAACTCACCAGCTTAATATACAACAAAACAAATTTACCCTAAATCTATTAGGGCAGGGGTTCCCAAACTGTGCGCCTAGGTACTCCTTCATAAACAGGGACACCCCGAAGGGGAGCCAAAGGGGTCAAATGCCCCAGGGGACCGGACATTTGGGGGGTCCGGGCGGGAGGTTATTTTTTTTCATTTTATTACACTATACTATTGGTTATCTGCGAGATCCGTAGAAAAAAGAAGAAAAAAATACTAATGACCTATCTACAAAAAAAAAATATTTTTAACTTTTATTGAAAAAATACTGGTAACATTTTATTCACAACCGATAGCAAAATAAATTTCGTTCTGGATATGAACAGATTTTAAATTTCCATTACATTTCTGTAGTTTATTTTAAAGTTATCCAATATAAACATACAAATATTTATTTATTCCAACATATGGAGCATTATACATTGGAAAGGACCCATACCCAAGTTTGCCCAGAGGCCCGGAATTTCTCTAGGCGTCCCTGTGTAATTATATATATATATATATGTGTGTGTGTGTGTGTGACTAATTGAATTGCATTGAATCGCTTTGAAAGCTTATATTTTACAAATTTAAATTTAGGGAAACGAAGAAAAGATTATTTTTATTATAGACAAAAGGATCAGCCGGGGCTCGAACCCGGGATCTTTGCATGTGTACTGCAATGCTTTGTCATAAGAGCTTTAGCTCCTATATCCACTAAGCTACTGATCCCTGAACCCAAACTAATACCCATTGTCTATATGAATTATGGAATTTCTTTTTTTAATCCTCTCCTCGTTCCTTTTCGATCTTTGGGGTCTGCGATCGATTGGGAGGCGCTGGGATATTTAATTATTTAATTAATGAATCAAGGCCTACTCTGCAAATAACTCTGCTTCGATTGTTGCCAACACAAACTTCAAAACGAGACTCATCACTCCAATGGACACTATTCCATTCATCAGTCGTCCAATTAATGTGACTTTTAGCCCGTTTTTTCTTTTTGTTTTAATGTCAAGAGTGGCTTTTCGTTCGCCTAAAAAAATGAGTAAAATTTTGGAATAAGTTGCAATAAAATTACCTTGTAAGTTTTAAAACCTAACTTAAAGGCTTCTCTATGGCACATGGATCTTGAAACACTTCGCCCCACAGCATCGCTCCAAAGAACTATTTTATTCACCATAGTTCGAACGCCTGTTTTTTCTAATAATCTTCTTCAAAGCCCGTCTATCAGCATCTGATATTTTGGATTTCGACGCATACCGATGTTTTGTAGCTATTGTACCCGTTGTTTTATAAACTCGAATAATATTTCTGACAATAAATTTTGATAAATTAACTAAATCGCCAATTTCCGCGTTTGATTTTCCCTTTTTAAATAAAGTGATAATAATTGAGAGAATTTTTTATCAACAAACTTTCCACGAGTCATTTTTACTAATAATAAACAAAACAAACTTTCTTTTGTTGGAAAAAGGCAAATCCTACTTGATTATTTCACATATTCAAAGATTCTTAAAAAAAAATTCGTGAAAAGCAAAGAACTATTTTTTATATAAAAATATGTCTTTAACAATTAAAAAATAATTTTATATTAAATGTTACAATAAAACGTTTTAAATTGTTTAAAATGTTGTTCCAAATGATAATAAAAATAAATATTTAAATTAAATTTAGCGTGAATTAGCATAATTTTATTTAAAAAGAAAAAATATTGGTGGGCCAATTGAGATGCTCGTATATATATCTGTGTGAGTGATCAAATAAAATACAAATTTTTTGGCCCTAGAACGAACTGAACGATTCACTGCATTCTTGGCTAGTGATAAGAATGGGAAATCCGGACCAACAAAAAAAATTATAACTTAAGTTTTTGAATAATCGTGGCTAATGGGAATCTAGAAAGATCGACATTAGATATTACTATAGGATGATTTTTCTTTCTTGAACAGTAAAACAAAACACACACACAGACAAAATAATGGTTGAAAATTATTTTTAATTTCAATTATTTTTATGTACAATGATAAATTTGTTTAGTGAATTTAATACTAGGGCTGCCCTTAAGAAGGTTCAATTTATTTTAAAGGAAAATTCTAATTTTTTGGCTCTAAATTTTTTTTTTAATCTCTTTTTTATTCTTTCTTACTATACGCTATTGCCAGATAACGTTTCTTTAGTGGGCGGTCTGCATAATATTTAATTTTGTTATTTTTTTCAATCTGGATTGTTTGACTTTGTATTTGTCCTGATACGATTGACTTATGGTAGTCAGAGGCGCATTCAATAATAAAAATACAAATTTTTCGATTAATTAATTATTTTAAACAATTGTCTATTCATTTGTATTTCATTGCTCATTTTTCATTATTTCCTTTCCTTTTTTCAATTTAATTTTATAATTACTAATTTTCATGTATATATACCTAATAGTTCATCAATAAATAGTCTCAAAAATAGAACCTGTTAAATAATAAAGCAATGTAATATTGAAGTAATATAATGTGCGTCATATTTATCAGTCCGTCAAATCAACTATGGATTTTTTAAAAAATGAATTTCATTCTTCTCAATACTTTTTATAATATGGTAAAACTAGCTTTTTTTTAATTATTTTTAGTGTATAAAATGAATAAAAAATTTAAAATCATTATTTCCATTTTCAGTCATAATATTGTCTTATAAATTTTAATAAAGGACAAATAAGTAATTTGTATTATCTGTCGATAAGCTAACTGAAAATTAATGTTCATTTATTTTCATTTTTTAATACTTAAAATTTATTATTTAAAATTTTTATTTAACAAGGGTTTAATAAAAAGTCATGCGGCTTTTGGTATTTCTTTTATTTAAAAATTCCCTCTTACGTTTCGGCTTTTGGTTATAGCCATCATCGGTGCTAATACAATTTTGTTAAAATTTACATATTCAATAGATAACTACAAATTACTAAGCGTTGATAATATTAGGAACTTGGGTGTGATCTTCGATACTAAATTGACATTCGTCCCACACATAAATAACATTGTTAGTAAAGCTCGTAAAACCTTGGGTTTCATCACGCGGATAACCTCATCCTTTCGAAACATAGATGCCTTCAAATTCTTGTTCGTTGCTCTCGTGAGAAGTAAACTTGAATACTGCAGTGTAATATGGAACCCCTACTATGGGATACATAAGGCATCCTTGGAAAGAGTCCAGCATAAATTTTTGAGGACGGTTAATTATAAACTAGGCATAAGTATAGATAATCTGAATTATGACTATCTAATTTCACACCTGAAACTCAACACAATGGAACAACGGCGTGATTACAATGACATTTTCTTCCTGCTTAAACTTATTTCTGGGAAAATCGTGTTTCCAAAAATTCTATCTAAGCTAAATTTTAGAATCCCATCACATAGCACGAGATCCCAAGATATGTTTATAGTTCAACATCACTCGACTAACTTCGGTAAAACCAACGCCATTGACAGAATTCAAACACTAGCAAATAAAAACTCGACCAATCTTGACCTTTCCAGCACAACTCCTCACCAACTCAAAAAAATCATCTTAAAACCATCAGCCACATTGTAAAAACCACTTCAGTGTAATAAGTTTGTTTTTTCTCTCTGATACCTATCTGTTATTTTATTATATCCATATTGTTTTAATATTGTATCCTATATATGTTTCTTTTTCTGTATTGGACATCTTGTCCGTAAAACTAGCTAAACAGCTAAATAAATAAATAAATAACAAACATAATGAGATTAGTCTCGTCTAAGTAACTACATCAATTCAATCAATTTCAGTCATCTACTCATCGGGAATTGGTCAATATTTATAAAAAACTAGCTGGTGCCTTCGGCCCGGCGTCACATAGCCCCTGGCGGGAAGCGTCTCGTTTTATGGTTAAAATTTATATAGATAATAGCTGACCCGACCACGCGTTCCTGTGACTAACTCTTATTCTTCACGCCCAAACCACTGGAAGTATCAAAACTATATTCGCAACATATATCCGTTTGGTGCTCAGATTGGTATATCTAAATTTTGGACCAGGTTTATAATTAATTAAGTAAAATAATTAAATAATATATATTTAATGGGAGACGAAGAAGAGCAAACTTTTAATAAAAACAAGAATAAAACAATAATTTAATTTAAAAAATGATAAATGATTATGCTTTTGCCCCCAGAGAGGCGCTGGCGTTGTTTCCTCGAAAAAATTTTTACATGCCACAGGTGTGATATCTATAAAAACACTATATATAAAAACACTCGTGTATTTGAATGGAATGTTGTGTGAAAATTTCAAAGAAACCGGTGATGAACTTTCGGAGATCCTTTAACGTATCACTTAAGCGTAACAGTACATTTTTATTTATATAGATTGTAGATATGTTAGGCCCAAAGAACGAAAACGCTCATTGAACCAAAAAACGTCCACAACGCGTTGTGGCTAACTCAAAAAAACCGTGAAATAAATTCGCGTCGAGGCTCTCATGCTATTTGACTACTACGTGTTGTGGTTATTAAGAAAAGCCACAACGCGTTCTGAGCGTTAGTTGATGCAATTTTCGTACGACGTTTCATCCTTTTTCAGGACTTTTTCAAGTACTCAATTACTTAAAACATTAATCGTTGATAGAATAGTGAGACCATCGAAACAATAAATAGTGTATTCATAATATTCATCGTTGTTAACTTATTATGGGATGAATATTATGAATTCACTATTTATTGTCTCGATGGTCTCACTATTTTACCAACGATTAATGTTTTAAATAATTGAGTATTTGAAAAAGCCCTGAAAAAGAAAGAAACGCGTTACGAAAATTGATATTTAACATTAAAAAAAAAATTGTCCAAAAACCCCGTGAATCTTTTATTTGTGTTCATTCTTGAATGTAATTTTCTGGTGGGTGTGCTAATCATTTTCTTACACCTTACTAAAATCAATTCGACTAAGATATGTGTCTACATTTTGGGCCCTTTTTTTCAAAAATATAAAATTTTTACGAAACACATGTGTTTTTAGTTAAAATATGGAACAAAACTCTATTATGAATTCAAAAAAATTAAAAAGAATTTTAATTAACTTTTCAATTTAAGGCAATATTTAAGTAATTGAATTTTAATAAAAATTAACGTTTAAGTATGTCAAACCTTATATAACATAATCTAACGAATACATTTCACTTTTTTTCAACAATATATTAGTAAATCACTTATCTGTGTATAAAGCAAAAGATTTGAAATACCTTTTAATCTTACTAACATAGGTATATATTATAGTGATTAAAGATAAAGAAACCATAATGAAAAATAATGTTTTATTTTCTTAACATCAACTCATTATCTCTCACACCATCATTTTGAAACGAAATATTAATAAAAAACAAAAAAAAAAAAAACTTATTCTTAAACTGATCTTTGCAGCTATGCTAAAAAATATATAAATTTTTTTGGACCGGACAATAATTCAAACCATCCCAAAATAATCAATAGCAATTTTTTTAAATGAATAGATATTATATCTTCTAAATTTCAACTTAGTGAGACACATTCTAAAAGTAGGACAGACAGACACCCATTGTAGTGACACTAATAGTGTTCTGTATTTCTTTTTATAATAAAAGGAACCCTAAAAAAACTATACTTTAGTGCATTGGTTCTCAACCAACCCTTTGAAAATGTGCCGCTAAAAATTGAGAATCCATTGTTTTTCTGTAGGTACTTATAATTTATTTGAATATAAATATTTCTGAAGCTTTGACCCAGTTGATGAGTTGTTTATTTCTTCTACAATAAATTGACAACATCCTCTTTATAAAACTATATTTATTTTGTCACCTTTCATTCATAAATCATTGTGTTAATTCAGTATTTTTTCTTTATCATGACTAAGCTTATGTAATCTACAATTTTGTAGATCCTTGGTGTACCGGCAAATTTTTATGTCATTAAAAGTGTTCCGCGAGGAAAAAAGGTTGAGAATCACTCGCTTTAGATATTGATACCCAAAGTGTTCTATATCGACCTGCAAAGAGTACATGTCAATGAAAAACAAAACTGGGGGTCTATAAGATGTAAATGGGGGTCCACAATAGTTGATCTCATTTAAGCAGGTCGTGACTTTAATTTTAATTTTCCATGAATGGAATAATCCACATACATAGTTAGGTTTGTTGCTTAGTTTTTACGTGAAAACGTGAACACTACGGTTTTGTATACAAACTTATTTTCGCAATTTTAATATTAGTAGCGAAGTGGGGATTTTATAGTGCACTATTTTATTCTATTTACTACAGTCAATTACACATGATTTAAATTTAAAATTAATTGCATAGTAATTAAATTAGTATATTTCATAAAATTGTGTATGTAGTGATCAGAAAAATCGTATTGTTATAGTAGCTGAAACTTAGCAAACATTGTAACGTTTGTATTTCAGTCTGAATCTTTGTACCAAGTTTCACCTTTCTAGATTGAACCATTTGCTGTAATTGCAAATCACCAAAATTTGTAAAAAGCATTCTGTGTTTTGAAAAAATTCATATCTTATTGTATTTTTATTAATTTTACTATACCTATATATGTTGAGTGTTATTATTTTCATCAATAAAACCTAGAAATATCTAAATAGTTTTCTAATTTTATTGATAAAACACAAATGAAATTGTATTACCTACTTAGTATTATATTCTACTACTAGAAGTGGCTTTTAATTATGTTGATACTTTTCAATAATTATTCAAATTATTGATTTAACAATGATCTTAATGAAATAATAACTATATGAATTGATGGTAATCCAAACGATGTCCCCTCTCTATTTCGTTAACGATTACCCAACGTGCCGAGGCGCAGGTAACCTCATCGCAGCAGGAGAGACACAACGTTCAGTTGCTCTTCAACTTTACTCAGATCATATACCTATACCTCACTGGACAAAGTACTCGTTTTTTCAATTAATTTATAAACTATTTTTTTTATCTTCAATTAACGCATTCTCTCAGTTGTAAAGGTCAGGTGCAATTATTTTATTTTTGATGATTTTTTTTCTTTTGTTTGTTTTGCTTTCGCTTTGACCATTGTCAATACCATTTTGTCTGGACGATATACCAATCAAAGCTAATTAAATTTTGGGTGTGCGTTCCGCACGCGACTTTAAATCCAGAGCCTAACGTGATTGCTTGTAATTCTCAGTCTCCCTACCCCCTTTGGCCAATCTGACCTGACACCCTATTTGATCGGTAATTTTTTGATTCAGTTAAAAGCGATATATAGTATTAATATTATTTTTAATTTTAAATTCAGGTAAAAAGGTCTATTTTTAATCGCAGCCAAAATAAAAGGTAATTTATATTTTTACCAACGTTTACACCCGCTATGTCATTCAAGACGTATCACTGGCCACCAAGTTTTGAATGCAATTGCAATTAAAAAATAATATTAATTTACGCCGAGGTTTTTTCGTTGACCCTTTTAAATCCTGAAGAAGGAGGTACGATCCTTCGAATTTTCGGATTTTTTACGAGAACGAAATTGAAATTCTAATAAATTATTTTATAGAAAAATACCTTTAATTAATTAAATTGGCAAATTCGACTATTTAATATTTTTAATGATCTATTAGTGGAATTTAAAATAAAAAACAATTAATTTTATTAAAAGAAATTAAAAAAAATTTAATTTTAAATTTTTATTCAAACAACCACTGTGAATAATTATTTCAATTAAAAAAAAAACCATCAAAAACAACTTAGCCCAAGATGTGACCATGAGTGATCAAATTGTCAACCCAAAAACCCTCTAACCCGTTAATTTCATCCAAATCGTTATAGCCATATTCGAGAAACCAATTCTATATATACTTATACAAGAATTGCTCGTTTAATTTTATGTTTTATGTGTGAGCAGAGGAAATCAGAGAGAGAGGCAAGAGGGGCAGATGCCCCGTGCTTCACAATTTCAAGGGCATCATAATAACTGAATTTGTTAATGTTGAAGCGCGCAAAGCTTCTTTAATGGATATTAATTAAATTTGTTTTTATTTTCATATCCAGGGTTTTTAATTTATTGACCAGAGTTTTATTCTAAATTTTAAAGACCCTCAAACATATTACTTGCCCCGGACCTCAAATTTTCTCTGAAGGCCCCTGTGTGTACGTATAAATCCCTTTGTGACCAAACTATAGCTGGTTATATTTTTATAGTGAAAAGAGCTTGAACTCAGCCCGAGAAACCCATTAAAATAAATAAATAAAAAATAAAATAATTTCAACGGAGATAGGTAATTATTTTTTTATTTATTTATTTTCACCGGGAACAAAGCCCATTTAGATAGCACATCAGTAAAGTGTTAGTAAGGTTAGTGAGGGAGCCAAGTTTTAGCCGGTAGAAATTTTTATATGCCAGCTATGCTTGAACTCGGGTTTCCCGCTTGAACATCGTCATCAACGATGCTGAAGCGAGCCCAGCACCTTAGTCAGCTCGGACAACCCGACTCCCCAGGAAGTTATTTTAAATAGCTTAAAACTTGAAAGAAAGTTTTCGTTTTTATTGAAGAACACTTTTAATTATTTTTTGGAGATGTTATGTTATTTTATTTTTAAATAATATATTATTATTATAGACAAATAAACTTTTAAACGTTAGTTTTAATTTTTTCTTAAAGCAATTTGAGCCGCGAAGGTTAAATAATGTAATGGGAAATTTTTTATGCTGATTTTGCATATTTAGAAATTATTTTAATATTTTTTGAAAAGAAAAATAAATTTATTTTTTCTTTTCAAAAAAAAATAATTTTCTAAATATGTAGAATTAACAAAAGAAATTTTCCATTACCTATTTAACTTTCGCGGCTCAAATATTATTATAATATTTATTTTTTTAGATTTTTTTTTTTATTGAGAATTTAGCCCAATACGAAAAATAAAAATTCATAATTCCAAATTTCTGAATAATAATAAAAAAATAAAATAAAATAAAAAAATAAATACCTTATGGACAAAATTAGCGGAACGTGTGTATCTAATAAAGAAAATTTTATAAAATTTAAATAAAAAGTTAAAGTTAAAGGAAAACCAATATTTAAGTGAATTATTAAAATAAATAAAAGTAAGATTAATAATAATAGTTTAACAAATTAATCAAGAAACTAAAAGATAAGAGTCATCGCTTTAAATCGAATTATAGCTTTTTTTTGTTCCGCTAATTTTGTCCATGGGTATATAATAATAATAGGTATATTTAAAAATAAAATAACATAAATACAAATCTAACATCTTCAAAAAAATAATTAAAAGTTTACATCAAAAAAATATAAGCTTAGTAGTATGTCTCTGAAGTGTGATTTTTTAAGGGTAATAAACTTTTTGCCCCGAGATACTGCCCGCCAGGACCACCTAGCTTCGAGGGCTGGGCAAAAGCTCGTCTATTAAATACTAACTGTTCTCCGAGGTGATTCCCAGATGTAATCTGCACGGGTATTTCCAGAATTTTATGTCAAGGCCGCTAGCAAGCCGTTGTTTGCTTTAATATAATAATATCGGGAATATAGAGGAAATATATATTAACTGATGAAAATACAATTAAAATTTTGTATTTTTAGGGTTCCGTTTGGAAAGTAAAACGGGAACCTATTAGTCACACTGATATTATATCTGTCCGTCTGTCAGGTCATTTGTAGCTCGTAAACTAAATTAAATACAAAATTTTAATTTATCTGTTATATGTGTTTATTTCTCTCAATTTTAATTGAATGATATTTTAGGGAGGGTTGAATACTGAATAAATATTAGAATTAGAAGAACATGGCGATTAACCAATAATATAGCCTAATAAAAGATTGGTATTAGGGATTTTTTTGCAAATTTTTTCTTGTCTTTTCTCTCTGTGATCAATTTTAATTAAAATATTTAAAAAAATTTCTAATTACTAGCAAACACCCCTTTGACTAAATCTTAGTCTTTTTTTTATTAATATTTTAACTTTTTACTTTACCATACAGGGTATGGTTAAGTATTGTAATCGTGCATGAAAAAAGTGGTTTTTTTCCTTCTTTTTTTTGGAATATCTCAAAAACCGTTGAAACTATTTTGATTAAAAAAATTGAGCGAAATCATGGCATTTCGATCTACAAAAAAGCTTTAATAAGTGAACATCGAAAAAATCATATTTTTCGAGATAATAATTGTTTTGTCAAAATGTTTGTTAGTTAGTTAGTCTGGTTGTCTGGTTGTCTGGTTGTTAGTCTGTGCGTTACCAAATTTTTGTGGACGAGCTAGCTCAAAAACTAGTGTGAATATCGAAACCATATTTCACACGTAGTTTTGGTGCATTGAGATTAAGAGCTGATTAGATTTTGGTGCATATCGACCAAAAATTAAGCGGGATAGAGGGGGGGGGGGGGGGTTAGAAATCTAGGCCGTTTGAGCAAACTCAACCAAATTTTGAATACATAATCAGTGGACCATCAGAAATCTAAAAATGCAAAAACTAACCGACCAAAATGGCGGGGGAGGGTGTAGGGTCGAAAAATGAAAATCTTGACCATTTACCAAACTTTTAGGGACCAGGTTGTATGGTAAAGTCAAGTGGATGGCCACACCAGAACACGTCAGTTTATTTAAATTAATATTTTACAAAATCTCATACAACTTTTAGTTAGAAATTCATTCTGAACTCCATCTGTGTACTCGTTAAAAATGTTGCTTATTTTTTATCAACAAACGACATAATATATTTCAGATCAAATTTTTGAAATTTTTTTGAAGTATAAAGTAATGAAATATCATTGAGCAGTGTTTGGCAAAAGGTTTTGGCCCCCTAGGCAGATTCTAAGCTTGGCGCTTTCTCCCAAAAAAAAACAACTAAAATTAAATATAGGTCCTAAAAAATTTTATTTGGAAAATTCAAACACAATATTAGAATAGAATTAATAATAATAAAGAAAATTTTAAAGGAGACAATAAAAGAATGTGATCTTCTTTCTAGAAAAATAAATTTTTAAATTTAATTATAAGAAGACTATAGTTTCGTTATTAATAAATTAAAAAAATATATATATATATATTTTTCCAGCAGAAGACACACTCTTTTATTGTCTCCTCTAATTTTATAAAAATTCTGCTACTCTCAGCAAAAAGAAACTTTCAATTATGATAAATATTTACTTTGTGAAATTTTTTTAGAGAATTCATCTAGATCGCTTGCCAGTAAATAATATATATAAATTATGGTAAAGATAAAATTATAAGCTATTTTTAAAAATTCTTTTATCCCCAACTTTTTGCGCACTAGGATGCCTGTAGCCAGAACCGGACTTGCTTTGGAAGTTTTTAATGAAACTTTATTACAATAAATTATTATTAAAAAAAATTCCAATAATCTAATAGTTCTATTTTATACTAAAAATTGTCTGCTAAACCTTGAAATGCATTGTCCAATTGTCCTCATTCTGATAATAGCTCGTTCGACCATAAAGAGGAAAATGTTTCCAACTATAAACTATGTTATTAAATTTTTTATATCACAAAATAGATTATTCATATCAATTCAATAAAAGAATAGAATTTAATAAATTTTTAAATAAAATTGAAAAATGAAATCGATCAAGTGTGAGCCTGGCTTGTGCATCTTGAGACGGTCACACACAATTAGCCGTAGCAGCCGTCAGAATAATAAGTCGGCCAAGTGCGAGACGGACAGCGTACCAATGGTTACGTACCTTATAACTAGAGACCAGATTTTTTATATATTAAAAACTTCCAAAATATGCCATGAAAGAATTCTAGAATTTGAGTTGTTAAAATAAATGCAATTTCAATTTTTCCAGATAAAATTGCATTTTTTTTAAATAATTCGAGCTTTAAGGTAGTTGTTTCGCGACAATACTAGAAAAATTTATGCTAGATCATATAGTACAGACACTAAGAATTCATAATTCATAAGCGTAGTTTATGTACCACTACTAGCCAATTCCGTGTTCGTTTGACAAATCTGGCACCACTGTCCGAGTTTGTATATATTTTATCATAAAAATGTCATATGAAGTACATTATAATGGAAGATTTCTAAAACAAAAAGTTCTTAATAAGTGATTGAAAGCTGTAACGACAATGGCTGAAGCGAAAAAACGTCAAAAAAAGTACTAAAGTTAACACACTTTTTAGGTTAAATAAATGCCTTGTTGCCAGCTTATTTTTAGTGCAAATTTTTCATTATTTATTCATTATTATTCAGAAACTGTGTTGTAACTATGAATTAAAATTTTCTTAAAAATTGTATTTGTTATTGCTTAATGTTGGTTTAGTTTTTTATAAAAATGGTAAGAAAAGTTTCTTAATTATAATTAAATATGTATGTAAACTTTCCGATATCTCGTATAGTGCTATAGTGCAATGTATAAGAGTCTGAAAAACTCTATCTTTGGAATTTAATATCTCCGGAACTATATTATTCATAAATTTCGTTTTGCCACCAATCGATGCAGAAATATTTAAATAATAATCTGTCTAAATTTCAAAAAAATCGTAAGAAAACCCATATGGTGAAACAACTACCTTAAAGGTCCTATGACCATTCTAAAAATTGTGAGTGATAAAAAAATGTTTGATCTTCCTGCCCCTTTCCCCCTAACCAAAAATCTGGTACGACCATTTTTATTACACAGGTATTCCTCGACTTGCGACCGAGTTAAGCTCCTATAGACATCGGCCAAACGTCAATTTTCATGAAAAAAAAAAGAAAAAAAAATAACAACAAAAAGATTATTAGATACAAAATTCAAATCTCCACTATTATATTCATATAAAATCTCAATCATAGAGAGAAAGAGAGGGAGATATAATTCTTCTCCTCTCTCTTCTAACTTTATTAGCAAATAAACTGTAAACAGGCGTAATAATTACCTTCCTTTCACTCGTGTTTTTTTTTCACACATACTTTTGTTTTTCTTTTTCTCTTCTTTTATTTTATGTGAAATATTCTTTTTTTTTACTGCTCATATGAGGCAAACTGCCTCAGAGCACTGTATAAGCTTTCAAATCTGTAAATAGAGATAAATAAATAAATAAATATATTTGAGATTTAAGATATTAAAAGAAGCCATCGAAGTATATTTTTGTTTTTTAATAATATCTATATCTATATATATATATATATATATAAGCTTTCAAATCTGTAAATAGAGATAAATAAATAAATAAATATATTTGAGATTTAAGATATTAAAAGAAGCCATCGAAGTATATTTTTGTTTTTTAATAATATCTATTATATATATATATATATATATATATATATATATATATATATAAAATTAAAGTTTTGTTTGTACATTGATCCAAATCACGAGAAATTTTGGTTGCACACGTTTCAAGCAAAGTTATGAACGAAAACACCCTCAACAAAATTCCTGCCTGTATGTCTGTATGTCTGTCTGTATGTTTCCGTAGTTTCCGCGAAAAGTTGCTCACGATTCACGTAAAAAAATATTTTCTTGGTTATTTTTAATATTATATTTGATTGAACAGTAAAAAAAGATATGATTATAAAATGGATCGATGAAATAAATTCATTTGATAAACAGAAATTTATTCACAAAGAGATACAAAGGAGTTGTCAAGCAGAGGACAACCTCTGTGTTTTTTTTATGATTCAGCAACTCTGCGTCTCTCGGCAAAATAAAAACTTTTCAACATATTGGAAATAAAATTGAAAAATTATTGTTTATTTGGATGAATTTATCAAGAAAGAATTTATTAAGAAACCAATAAATCTCCATTGATTTTCTATTATTTATTATTGAAGTAAATTAATAAAAGATCATGATTTTGTGCAACGGCAGTATATCGAACTGAATCCTAATGGTATCATCATTCTGTAAAAAGTTAATCAAAATCGGTGTTTTTTTAATTGTGTAATTTTCGTAGACCGCATGGTCTCTCAAAACGCGGGGCCGGGTTCCGGCGAACACGCTGAACCTCCGGCCCTACCCCGCATGCTCTATAAATAACAAACAATTGCGGGATTCTCTAAAATATGTACAATGTACATATATCGTATGTTAAATTTTAATGAAATCTCCTCAACCGTTATTTAATTTATGAAATATGCGCATGTATCAATGAGACAAACACAAGGTCTTAATTGAGAACCCTCATAAATCAAACCGTCTTAAGTCGAGGACTACTGTAGGTACACGAGTTTCGACCCTCCCGGAAATAATCATTGGATCAAAATTTTAATGCAATTTTTGATTTGCGGAAAAAATTAAAACATAATCTTTTTTAAATTTCAAGTTCTTATTCTAATAAGCTTAGTAGTTAAACTGTCTGATAGGCAGACCGACACTGTGGCGACTGGAATAGGGTCCCGTACGGTCGTTGTACCGAACCTTAAAAATCATCTAAATATCCGATGCCTAGTTATAAGTGATTAATTTATATTGAGTTTTTGAAGTTATTTTTAATATTTTTAAATCAATATTTTAAATTTTCTGCTTCCAAAATAAATGATGCTCCCTATAGTTGTTTGAAAAATATCAATTAATCTTTAATTGTTTAACCAGTGTATGGTATTATTTGAAAAAATGACAGGGTGGAGCAAAAGGGTAAAAAATAAATATTTTCTATATAATCAAAGTCAAAACTAAAAATAAATTGTATATCCATCGTTTCTACTTATGAATAGTTTATTAAATTGTGAAAAAATTTATTTTAATTTTAGATTAAAAAATGCGATTTCCTAAGCAGCAAATTATCACGATTTCCTGTATCATTGCTGGAGTTTTTTTAATTTGCTTGGGTGTGATTCTTGGATGGTCAACTTTTCCAAAAATTGTTCAAAAAACAATAAGTGAGGTAAGCAATTTATAATCCTATAAATAAAAATATAACAAATATTCTTTAAAATATAAACTTTTTATGCAGCTCTCACTAAAAAATCCAAAGCTTGAAATCATTAGAATTTATAATATTTAAATATAGGTATATATAGTGAAATATATAATTGATTGAATTAATTTATATATATTGATGAAGCTCTATAATAATCTGGGTATATGAGTCAAACCATTGACTAGGATGTAGTTATCGGTTGGCACAGGGTACTTCTCCCATAAGAAATGAAAGAAATTTTTCTGTTTTTGGTTCTTTTATATTTTTCAGGAGTAGACGTTTCGACAAGTATGCCTTGTCATCATCAGTCTATTTCCGTTTTTACATCAGTATACATTCCTTGTCATCATCAGGGCATACAAGGCATACTTGTCGAAACGTTGGAACGAAAAATTGGAAAAGTGCCGGACCACTTCATTCGCGAATACATATATCCCCATGACTTCAAGGAACTGGAACTCTCTCCCAGCCTCTATCTTTCCCAGCACCTATGATCTTCAAACCTTCAAAACCAGGGTGCATAGACACCTACGTCTACACCCTCTCACTTAATCAACTTTCCCTTCTCTTCGGTAATGCAAGGGTCTTTCGAGATCCATAGGGGCTACATCTTTACTGGTGCACCCCTTCTTGCATTCGATTGCATTAAAAAAAAAAAAAAAAAACGTCTACTCTGAAAAATATATAAGAACCAAAAACAGAAAAATTTCTTTCATTTCTTATGGGAGAAGTACCCTGTGCCAACCGACAACTACATCCTAGTCAATGGTTTGACTCATATACCTCAGAGTATTATAGAGCTTCATCAATATTTAATAACGAGTCCTTATCAGTTTACTACAATTTTGTTATACTGTAATAATAAATTAATTTATATAAATAAATTAAGTGGATATCGATGTGGCAGTCCAAAAAAGAAGATAATTTACACTATCTTTTTATTCATAAAACCGACGTTTCGGAGGCTATTCCCTCCTTCTTCAGGGTCTGTAATTAATTAAAATGGGATTTGGCCATCATTACAATCATAAAAAGATAGTGTAAATTATCTTCTTCTTTTTTGGACATCCTCATCGATATCGACTTAATTCACTTATCAGTCCGTCTCCAAAAATTACTCCAATCTTATATAAATAAATACAAATCTTTTATAAAAAAACATTCTTCAAACGTTTGCACTCGATATCGCCGCTCCAGAGACGTGAAAATTCCGAGTTAGTTGTTTTGGTAGCCTTATCAAAAAAAAAATACGAGTGCGAAGGGTTAAAATCCCAAATAAAAATTTGTTTCAAAAAAAGAAATAAACACATGAGGCCTTCCTGACTGGAAGGGTTTGGAGATTAATCAAAATTGAGGGGTGTCGAGGAGAGTCCAGGGGGCATTTATAGTTTTGGTGGAATGGAGGGGATCAAAGGCAGATGGACGTACGTGGTCCATGGGGGAAAAATGTAAATTCTTGCCCTTGGAGCAAACTCAACCAAATTTTGTATACATAATCTCTGGGCCTCTAGAGAGCTAGAAATGCAAAAACTAACCACCCAAAATCGGGGGGGGGGGGTCAAAAAAGGAAAATTCTTTCTCTTGGGCCAAACTCAACCAAATTTTGTATACATAATCTCTGGGCCTCTAGAGAGCTAGAAATGCAAAAACTAACCACCCAAAATGGGTAGGGGGAGGGTCAAAAAATGAAAATTCTTTCTCTTGGACCAAACTCAACCAAATTTTGAATGCAAAAACTGGGTACGGAGGGTGGGTGTGGGGGTGGAATGGGGGTGGGATGAGGAGTGAGGCGGAGTAGAGTGGGGTGCAGGGAGTGGTGCGAGGTGGAGTCCAGGGGGTATAGCGGGGGTGGGGTACAGGGGGCTAGGCGGGGGTGTGGTGTGCAGGGTTGGTGGCCACGGGGTGGGGTCCGGGGTGGATTGGGTGCGGGGTCCGAGGTGGGTGGGGAGCGGGTGGTGGTGTGGGGGCGGGAGTTGGGAATGGGTGCATGGTGCTCGGGGGTGAGGGGGGTTATTGGGTTAGGGTGCGGAATGGAGTGGGGGGTGGGAGCGGGGGTTGGGGGTGGTAGTGTGGGGGCGGGGGCTGTGCATGGTGCGGGGGTGGGAGTGCTGGGTGGTTTTCGGGGGTGGTGGTGGGTGGGAGTGGGGGTGAGGGGTGGGGTTCGAGGGTGTGGGTCCAGGGGGGCGTGCCTTGCAGCTAGTATATATATATATATATATATATATATATATATATATATTAGTGACTAGGTAGCTTCTCATAAAAATTAAAGTCTTTTACATTATAAATCTACCTATTATTATTTTTCTAATAAGCGTGCGAAAACAAATTTTAGACGAAATTCTTTTTCTGTACATATAAAATAATTTTAATTGCTTCCTATATTTTGTTACAGAATTTTAAATTAGATTATGGCTTAAAAATGTTTAAAATTTGGTTAAATCCTCCTGTACCACTTTCATTCAGGGCTTACATTTTTAATGTCAGTAATCCTGAAGAGGTTTCCAAGGGAGGTAAACCTATTTTAAAGCAAATTGGTCCTTATACTTTTAAGTAAGTAATAGAATCACTAATCTATAATTTTGAATAATTTCTAATTTTAATCGATTTTTTAAACTGCTTTAGAAAAACTATTCATCGAATTCATCCAATGCATTTCCCGGATATCGATGCTATTTGGTATGAAGAGAGAACACACTTGGAATTCGATGAAAAAAATTCAGGTCCGGGTCTGAAGGCAAATGATGAAGTTACAACAATTCACGTTGCATTAATGGTATTAGTACACATTATTAATTTTATCTAGTAATTTCAAGGTGGATAATAATTTTATATATAATATTTCAGGCATCAATTTGGTTTTTAGAAGGATTGTTGGGAAGTGACTTGCTATCAATGGCAAATCCAGTCTTAGAAGAAGTATTTATAAATTATGGATTATTTCAAAAAGGTAAATACTAAATTTTTCTATGCATTTTACGGGTGCTTGACTTCTTGGATAAATTGAAATAGTCCAAGCTTTTTATTCACAATGAATCCGTTATTAAAAGCCATGTAGTTTTGGTTGAAAACCGTATGTGTGTCGCTATTGTTGAAGACTGAGCCTTTGATTGTGTGTGTTGTTGTTGATATGGGCTCTCACTTGCGTGTGTGCACTGTGCAGGTTGTGCCCCGCACACGGGTGCTTCATCCAAGAGGCGCCATGTTGTTGTTGGTGTTATTTTTTTGAAGTGAAACTTCTTTAGCGAGGTTTCTGTTTTGAAATTTTTGTTACAATAAAGATGGCTGATTCAATGGTGGGGAAATATGAGAGGGGAGAATGTGTTGGGTATCTAGTTGTTTGTGTGTCAGCGCATGGGTGATATTGTGACTAGTCGAGCTGTATTAATTATAAGTAAAATAAACTGCAAAGGATCGTTGCTAAACTATATCCAAATTCATTTGAAATATTAATATATTTATACCTTTATTATTAATCAGATATCACTTGCAATTTGCAGTTCATGTTGACTTTAATTCAAAAATAGCGATCGATTCTTATCTAATACTTGAGGAATAACAATTCTACATTAGATTTTTGACACTTCGATTATTATTAGTAACCATTACTGAAGACATGGAGGAATCGAATTAAAATAAACAATAACGATCGATTCTTATCTACTACTAGAGGAATAACCTTATTGCATTCCATTTTTGATGTTTTGACTATTGATGGCAACCTCTACTGAAAACGTGGAGGAATCGACTTAAAATCAAAAAGACTAAATTCTTTTATGATAAATCCGGTCGGGTTCTCGAAAACGGCTCTAACGATTTGGATGAAATTCACTGGTTAGGAGTGTTTTGTGTTGGGCATTCGATCTGTCACTCTCTCATCTTCGTTTCGTCAAGTTGTTTTTGATGGGTTTTTTGTTAATTGGAATAATTATTCACAGGTGGTTGTCTTGATAAAAATGTATAATTACATTTTTATTCAATTCCCTTTTAATAATTAATTGGTTTTTCAATTTTAAATTCCACTAATAGATCATTACAAATATTATTATATATAGTAAAAGTTAGGCAAATTAATTAATTAAAAATCGTGTTTTAAATCCTACAAACGAATTTTTCTATATTAGAATTAGGCAATTTAATTGATAAAGAGGAGAGAGTGAATTGAAAATGGGGAACGAATGTGGAATTGGAATAATTATCGGAAAAGAGGTTTTTTTTTCTTTAATTGGTTTTTTCCTCTTATTAAAAACAAGGACTAAAAGATGATCAAGGACACTCGATGGTGGAGAAGTAATCTCCGGAATCGAAGCTCAAAAACCTTGTATGCATAAATTCATGTAAAATAATTGATTTAATAAAATTTATAAAAAAAAAAAAAAGAGGGGAGAGTAAGTGAACTTAGTGTGGTGTGGACGTGCGGCGCTCGGCTCCTGATTCCTTTCAATCCATCTGGGGATATATTACGAAATCGATAGTAAGCTATATACCATCCTATAGATATTGAGATGCATCTCTGGAATCACTTGCTGGCAAGGTAAGAGCGATATCTCCTGATTTTACCTTATTGAAGAAAGAAAAAATTTAATAATAAAAAGATCTGAGATTAATGGGGTCATAGACCTCATTAAAATAGAAAATTATAATTCGAAATAATGTAGGGTCAAAGGCGAATCGCTCTGCCTAGCAAATCCTTATTCTAATTTTTTTAACAAATACCTGGAAATTAAATGTTCACCAACATGTTTTGCTTCCCAAACTCACCAGTGGCCTGCGCCGGGCTGTTTGTTTGCGCCGGGGGATCTCACTCCTTCCCTTAAGGGCTCCCATCTAGGGGGCATGTGGACTGGTAACCAGGAGGTCCTGAGCCGTACCTAGTATTTTTTCCACTTACTTGTACCAGATCTCTTTCATCTATCCTGTCAGGTCTCTCTTGACCAACTCTTGTTCTCTTCAGACCCCGACGCTATTAGAGTAATCGAGGGCTAGGGGTCTATTTCTATTTCTCTTCAACTATATATCGAATACACATAAAGGACTGGGAATATATAAATGAAAGACTCCTAACGGTAAATGTTAAAATATACGTAAGGGATATAATGATAAAAGCAGTGTACGCGCCAACAGATGATTCTTCTCTTGAAATTAAAGATGAAGCTACTCTTACGGATGTGATCTCGAATAACGGGTGGAGGAAAGAAATAATAATGATGGGAGATTTTAATGGACGAACTGGATCAAAACAAAATGAAAATTTTATTGTTCAATTCGGAGAGGAAACTACGAATAATAATGGCAGTAGATTGACCGGAATATGTGAAAGCTACAACTTACGGATCTTGAATGGATTCTACCAACACAGACATATCCACAGATATACATGGCATCAACCTAAAAGAAAGTTAAAATCCATTATAGACTACATTATTATGAATCAAATGACAACACTTAAAGTAAATGATGTACGAGTATATCGAGGAGCTGAATGTGGCTCTGACCATTTCCTCCTGAAAGCGAATATCCACATTAATAAAATCGAAAGGAATAACCAAACCGATTTGGAAGACACCACTACTGCAAAGAGTAGATATCCGGACTACAACTTGGAGTTTCTAGGAGATGACTCAAAAATATCTTTTTCCAAAATTAGCTCTCTAGAAATATTCCTTTCCTCCCTATAGCAGGTCATATTCGACCGCCCAACCTTTTCCCAGCCTCCCATCAACCAAAAGCCGACCATAATTCATTCTTTTGACAATCTATATTTCACTCAAAAATTTCCATTCCTATTTAAAAATTTTATCTCAGAACATTCCATATTAAATTAATTCAATTTCAATTCTTCTTAATTTTAATTTTAAAGCTAATTCGTATTCTCATTTTTTCATTTCTAAAATATATAGTATATATACTCTTAAATAAACTTCATCTCATTAATATAATTTATTTATTATTGCACGATTTCTAAACGTTAATTTGTTCTATAATAATCCTATAATAAATTCAAATAATATCTTATCTTAAATTTTAAATATTATCTTAACTTATAATTTACAATATATCTATTATAAACGCTAGTAACTTAGTAAATTTTAAATATTGCGAACAGAGAATTCGTGAATTATTACCACTTACCTACCTTCTTTCTATCTTTAATTTGCATGACATTCTTAATTCAAAAATAAAATAATATCATACTTTTTCTCCCTTAAATCAATTTATATCAAAAAATATCTTATTCTAATATTAGCTCTGTAAAAATATCTCCTTTCTTCGCTAAAGCCAGGACAATCGGCACGTCAACCTTTCTGCCAGCCGCATTCCATCAACCAACTGGCCGACCTTAATTCTTCTCAAATTACCAGGCTGACTTTAAATATTTTCTCTGTATGAAACTATACAGCATTTTTTGCTTAATCCAGTGATATAAAAATATCGTTTTTATTTTTACCCCTTCAAATTTAATAGAACTAATTTCTTTTTATATAATATTTTCTTTCTACCCTTTGTTCTCAAAGACACATGTCCTGACAGGCCATTCACCCCACCCTTTCTGCAAGCCTCCTAATAATCTCTATACATAATAATCTTATAATTTAAAATATATATATTATCAAATCTAGTGATTAAATTAATAACAAATAATTTTTATTATAATTCATACATAATAATCTTATAATTTAAAATATATATATTATCAAATATAGTAATTAAATTAATAACAAATAATTTTTCCCCCCACTAACAACAACAACTAGTTTTAATTAAGTTAAGACTCAATCTAGCAATTAAATAAATACACATAATTTTATCCCTACTAACAATCAATCCAAGTGGTAGATTTAAACCTTTTCAAATCGTCCGATGAGAAACCACTGTCCAATTTCTAAGAGCTCACTGATATTGAATATATTCAAAAATATATCCAAGTTCGGAGTTTTAATTGGTTTTCCGACTCTCTTATCTTTACTTTTCTTATCACCCTTTTTATTTCCACCTCAAATTCTCCTTACTAATGACATCAATTAAGATCAATTTCTGCAACATTCGCGGTCTATCTCGCAATTCGAATTTAAACGACGTACTTCAACATCTCGAACATGAAAAACCTGCCCTTTTAGGCCTATCTGAAACTATAATCGACGCGAATAAATCTAACGGTCGTGACTACCAATTCGAAAATTATACACTTCATTCAAAATTTCGAAAAAAGGAGGGGTCTGCTGTTATATTAGAAAGGACATCCCTAGTAGGCGTTTAACTAATCTAGAGTCCAATGAATTCGATGCCATATGGATCAAAATCACGTTAGGCCAATCAACTAAATTCTTCTGCATAATATATTTGCCCCCCAAAGACCCCAGATACAAACAATTTTTTAACTACCTCCTTGAGTGCCATTGCAATATCCTGAAAGAATTTCCATCTTCTGAAATATCTTTCCTAGGCGACTTTAACGTCCACAACAAAAATTGGCTAAAATTTTCTAGCCATAATTCCCCCGCAGGCTCCGACGCTGAAATCTTCTCTACGGCGTGTGGCCTCACACAAATTATTAATGGCCCCACAAGAATCCCAGACAAAGCCAATGAAAAATCCAATCTTCTCGATCTTTTCATCACTTCCCACCCTTCGTCCTATGAAGCAAAAATTTCGGCCCCTTTAGGTAAATCCGACCACAATCTGATAAAAATTAAAACCTCCGCCAATTTACCAAAACCCCCGTCACCCCACTCCAACCCCAGAAAAATATGGCTAGATGCCGGAAGATAGGTGGCCTCATAAAATATGGAACTGGGAGGAGAAAGGGAAGACCGAGACGAACGTGGAAACAGGGAGCAGATGAGCCAATGACCTACGTCACCCACACCTTGAACAATACTCTAGAGGCCGGAAAAGAAACCTTCGCTGTAGCCCTTGATATCTCCAAAGCTTTTGACCAGGTTTGGCACAAAAATCTTCTTGCCAAACTGCCAGCCTTTGGATTCATACCAACACTTCGCAAATGGATAGAAAGCTTTCTGACAAACCGAAGTATAAAAGTTGTGGTGGATGGAACATCATCTGAATCGTTCTCCACAAACTCTGGTGTTCCCCAAGGCTCTGTAATCTCCTCCACACTCTTCCTTATTTATATAAACGACCTTATTGATCAAACGGCAAACCCCACTCATTGTTACGCCGACGATAGCACTCTACACGGCAAACCCTCTCTCCCGAATAATCGAATCAATATTGCCTCCTCAATTACTCTCGACCTAGACAAACTGAATAAATGGGGCTCTCAAAATTTAGTTAATTTTAATTCAAATAAGACTCAATGTTGTCTTATTTCCAGGCGCGAAAATAGAGATTTCCCTGATATTCACTTCGATTCGAATACCCTGAAAATGTGTGACAGCCTATCCATGTTGGGCGTCTCTGTCGCATCTGACCTGTCTTGGAATGAACACATCTCCTCTGTGGCGAAATCTGCAGCAAGGAAGATTGGCTTCTTATTCAGGTCCAAGCGATTTTACAAACCCCCACAACTTCTCACCATCTACAAGGCCCAAATCCGCCCCTGTCTCGAATACGGCTCTCATCTATGGAGAGGAGCCTCAAAATACTCTCTTGCTACCCTGGATGCAATTCAGAAACGAGCCGTCAGGCTAATTGACGATTCTACCCTCACCGACTCCCTCGACTCGCTGGCTCATCGAAGAGATGTCTCTGCCCTTTCCCTTTTCTATAGATACTATCACGGCAGGTGCTCTGATGAGATAAAATCAATAATTCCCCCCAAAGCATGCTTTGCACGTAGCACGCGTTTTGCCGACTCCCAACACTCTCTCGCGGTCAAATTAGAAAAGTGCCGGACCACTTCATTCGCGAATACATATATCCCCATGACTTCAAGGAACTGGAACTCTCTTCCAGCCTCTATCTTTCCCAGCACCTATAATCTTCAAACCTTCAAAACCGGAGTGCATAGACACCTACGTCTACACCCTCTCACTTAATCAACTTTCTCTTCTCTTCGGTAATGCAAGGGTCTTTCGAGATCCATAGGGGCTGCATCTTTACTGGTGCACCCCTTCTTGCATTCGATTGCATTAAAAAAAAAAAAAGACATTCTGGATAGAGAGAATTGGCGTGTTGGATGCGGAAAACGGCGCATGCTGTAGAACAAACCGGCTTTATTATTATTATTAATTGATGAACTCAAAAATTGTTATTTAATTTAAAAAAATAACTATACGGTATTTATTTATATAACTATATCTATATACACATTAACTGTGGGCCACTACAAGGCTTGAAATTCAAAAACTGGGTGAGGAGGCGGGGGCGGGGGTGGAGGTGACTGTGTGGGAGATGTGGGGGGTGCAGTGGTAGAGTGGTGCGGAGGGAGTGGTTTCGGGGGGGAGGCGGAATTAGGGTGGTGTAGGTGGAGGTCTATGTGGGGTGAATTGGTGGGGGTTCGCGGATTAATATATAGCTTTTACCTGAAGCAAAAAGTTACCGAGCATCGCTCGGTGGCCAGGTACTTAAAATTAAGTTCTAATGCATAAGTAACATTTTTCAGTTTTCACTAATATGTTTCCTTAAATTAATTTTAAATAATGTTAAACTTGTGGAATTTTTTACATCAGAGGGCAGAGAATTGAATTCCTCAGGCCCCCTGAAATAAAGTCAGTTTTTAGTCAATTCTATATTTACCTTATGTACATATATCCTATCATTATATCTGGTATAATGTTCATGCATTTCATTTACGATTGTTAATTCTAAATACTGTAGTAATTCCCTGTGATACATTTTGTAGACAATGTTACAGGAATAGCAGGGAATTAGACAAAAATTCGAAACACATAGAGTTTTTATTAAATGGGCCAGACGTTTCGTCAACTGAGGAAGTAAAAATAAATTGACGAAACGTCTGGCCCATTTAATAAAAAATCTGTGTTATTAATTTTTGTCTATTTTTGGGGGAGGGGGGTGATAGGCATATATACATCACAAATAAGCAGCTTTCACTTCTAATATACAACTTCTTTGGCTACCTGACATTGAGTCTTTTGAGATATTTAGTTTAATTCTTTCGATAATCTTATATGTTTTGTCTTTTTAGGAAAAGTAATAGATCTAATATTTCAAGGATATCCAATTGTGAACTGTACAGAAACCGAGGAATCAAGTTCATTGACGGCTACAGCTTGTGAACAAATAAGCCAAAATAGTCCTCCAAATGTATGGGAGTCTTCACCAAACATATTTTCATTTGGATTTCTGAAGCCTGTAAGAATAAAGAAAGAATGCAAATATAATTTATTTAGCATTTTTAAAATCTCCATATTTTTTTAGCTAAATAGTTCTTCTGAACCACCCTCTGGAATTGGCCATAGCCCGTTTTTGACAGCAGGAGAAACAGAGGAGGATGAGAATAAAATTAAAGAATTGTTAAAACGAACATTTCTTATTTCTAAGGGAGCCAACAATATAAGTGAATTTGCTCATGTAAGGGAGTGGGCGGGTAAGAGTAAGATCGAATTTTGGCCAGGGGAGGAATGTCAAATTATTCAAGGAGGTGACTCAACTGTGTATGCACCTTTACCAGAGAAAAAACCTCTAAACATTTTCATCGTAAATTTATGCAGGTAATAACATAATTAATAATAACTTTATTTTGAAGGTTTATTGGTCAGAATGTTGATTTAGATATTTTTTACGAGTTAAATAGTATTAAAAAGTAAATAAATTAAAAATTTCTTAAAATATTTAAATCGAAGATTTGCGTATCTCTTTATTTTATCCAATGCGAAGCATGGGGAAAGTATTGTAATCGGTCTAGCGGCAAGCGCGACTTCAAAGGGTCCTCAGGTAAAGACTAAGTAACCCATGGACTCAATTAAAGTCACAAATTGTAGTATTCAATTAGGTTGAATTTTAGCGCGTGACGGTTTTGTTAAAAATTACATGGGGTCTCGTCGAGAGGCCAAAAAGTGCCATTTTTACTTTATCCAATGCAAAGCATGGGTAAAGTATTGTAATCGCTCTCGGGGCAAGCGTGGCTTCAAAGGGTCCTCAGGTAAAGACTACGGAACCCATGGACTCAATTAAAGTCACAAATTGTAGTATTCAATTAGGTTGAATTTTAGCACGTGACGGTTTTGCCAAAAATTACATGGGGTCTCGTCGAGAGGCCAAAAAGTGCGATTTTTTCATTTAGTGCGTGCGGATGTATGTATGTATGTATGTATGGATGGATGTATGTTATCGTTTTTTTGGCCCACGATTTTTTCCACACCGCTGAACCGATTGAAATGAAATTGAAAACATGGCATTCTTTTAACAAAATGAAGCGCTGATTAGTTTTTGGTACATATCGGCCCACAAACATTAGTACTTTATAACAGTACTTTTTAGTTTTTTCGAAATATCTTGAAAATGACTTAACCAATTTTGATGAAATTTAATATCCTAATTAAGTACCTTGGGGACCACAAAAAAGGTTAAATAAAGTTTTTAGTAAAATTATATTTTAAAGTACTTTACTCTAGAGTAAGAGAGTACTTTTTTTAATTTTTTTAATTCTTTAAAATTTATTCATTTGAAAGTTTTAATATAGCTCATTTAGCCTTGATTAAGTAAGAATGGATAGGCTTCTCTCTGTAAAATGCTAAAAATTTGGGAGAAATTTTTATAAGTAACCATAGCAACTGCGTTGTTTTCTTATCCGTTACCTTTGCTTAAGACATAGAGAAATCGACTTTAAACCAAAAATAGCGATTGATTCTCATCTCGTACTTGAGGAATAATCATTCTATATTGGATTTTTGACGTTTCGGTTTTTATTAGTAACCATTGCTGAAGACATAGAGAATCGACTTTAAACCAAAAATAGCTATTGATTCTCATCTAGTACTTGAGGAATAACCATTCTATATTGGATTTTTGACATTTCGGTTTTTATTGGTAACCATTGCTGAAGACATAGAGGAATCGACTTTAAACCAAAAATAGCGATTGATTCTCATCTAGTACTTGAGGAATAACCATTCTATATTGGATTTTTGACGTTTCGGTTTTAATTGGTAACCATTGCTGAAGACATAGAGGAATCGACTTTAAACCAAAAATAGCGATTGATTCTCATCTAGTACTTGAGGAATAACCATTCTATATTGAATTTTTGACATTTCGGTTTTTATTGATAACCATTGCTGAAGACATAGAGGAATCGACTTTAAACCAAAAATAGCGATTGATTCTCATCTAGTACTTGAGGAATAACCATTCTATATTGGATTTTTGACGTTTCGGTTTTTATTGGTAACCATTGCTGAAGACATAGAGGAATCGAGTTAAAATCAAAAGTAGCGATTGATTCTCATCTGATACTTGAGGAATAACCATTCTATATTGAATTTTTGACGTTTCGGTTTTTATTGGTTTCTTCAGCAATGGTTACAATAATAACCGAAATGTCAAAAATCCAATGTAGAATGGTTATTCCTCGACTATTAAATGAGAATTATTTTTGAATTAATGTCAATATGAACTACAAATTGCAACTGATATCTGATTAATAATAAAGGAACAAACATATTAATATTTCAAATGAATTTGGATAAAGTTTAGCAACGATCCGTTGCAGTTTATTTCATTTAGTGCGTTCGGATGTATGGATGGATGGATGTCATCGTTTTTTGGCCCACGATTTTTTCCACACCGTTGCACCGATTTAAATGAAATTGAAAACCTAGCATTAGTTTTAACAGAATGAAGCGCTGATTATTTTTTGGTACATATCGGTCCACAAACATTAGTACTTTATTTCAGTACTTTTTAGTTTTTTCTAAATATCTTGAAAATGACTTAACCAATTTTGATGAAATTTAATATCCTAATTAAGTACTATGGGGACCACAAAAAGGTTAAATAAAGTTCTGGAAGAAATTTAATAAATAAAGTTTTTAGTAAAATTATATTTTAAAGTACTTTACTCTAGAGTAAGATAGTACTTTTAAAATTTTTTATTTTAAATTCCTTAAAACTTATTCAATTGATCGTTTTATATAGCTCATTTAACCTTGCTTAAGTAAGAATGGATAGGCTTCTCTCTGTGAAATGCTAAAAATTTGGGAGGAAATTTTATAAGTAACCATAGCAACTGCGTTGTTTTCTTATCCGTTACCTTTCCTGAAGACATAGAGGAATCGAGTTAAAATCAAAAATAGCGATTGATTCTCATCTAGTACTTGAGGAATAACCATTCTATATTGGATTTTTGACGTTTCGGTTTTTATTGGTAACCATTGCTGAAGACATGGAGGAATCGAGCTAAAATCAAAAATAGCGATTGATTCTCAACTAGTACTTGAGGAATAACCATTCTATATTGGATTTTTGACGTTTCGGTTTTTATTGGTAACCATTGCCGAAGACAGAGGATTCGACTTAAAATCAAAAATAGCGATTGATTTTCATCTAGTACTTGAGGAATAACCATTCTATATTGGATTTTTGACGTTTCGGTTTTTATTTGTAACCAGTTCAGAAGACATGGAGGAATCGAGCTAAAATCAAAAATACCGATTGATTCTCATCTAGTACTTGAGGAATAACCATTATATATATATATATATATATATATATATATATATATATATATATATATATATATATATATTGGATTTTTTGAACGTTTCGGTTTTTATTTGTAACCAATTCAGAAGACTAAATTATGTTTTGGTAAACAACTCAAGCTTGAGTTGTTTGCCATAAAAGAAATTTAGTCTTTTTGATTTTAAGAATCGATTCTTCCTCGTTTTCGATCATTATTTTTTGAATTAAAGTTAACATGAGCTGCAAATCGCAAATGATATCTGATTAATAATAAAGGAATAAACATATTAATATTTCAAATGAATTTGGATAAAGTTTAGCAACGATCCGTTGCAGTTTATTTGAAAATAAGATGGATTATTTTTTAAAAATTCAACTCACGGTATAAACCAATTATTTAATATTATTATTTTATTTAAGAATTTATATTTAAGGTCCAAAATCTAAGATTTTAATAGAATAGTTTTACATTCCATATCGGAAGGCTTCGTCCCCTCAGGAGTTGAACCCGAGTATTAACACACGATTGCCGGGGCTTGTTAGTTCTATCTAGAATTTGTCGGCTTTTAAAAGAAAATTATGCAATTCGAAAAACGGTTTATTTTACTAAAAAAAAAAAACTGTTTTAAATTTATACATAGCATGTAATATGTATTAGGGTGGTCCTTATTATGGGTATTTTCAATTTTTACGCTGGCAGAGAGCTTATATGGTTCGAAATAAATAAAAAAAAAACATCCCCCAAGTTTCAAGCCCCTATCTCAATTTTAACCTGTGCCTCAGAGCAATGTAAGATTCCCATCTAAATAACATGGGGTTTTTGGCATTGAACGATCAATTTTTTATTCGGGCCAAAGCAATGGTTTAAAAAATTTGAAACTCTGTAAATTTTATCCTTATATAGTAGCTACCTTTTTAGAATTTTTACGGATTTGTAGCTATTATAATTTTGGAGTCTATAACTTACTAACACTAAGATATGGCAGTATTTTATCTAGCTGTAACTCCAAAATTATAATAACTAAAAATTTGAAAAAACTCGGAAGGATAGCTACTATTATAAGGGTAAAGTTTACAGAGATTCAAATTTTTTTGAGAATATTACTTTGGCCGGAATAAATTGATCGTTCAATGCCAAAAACCCATGTTATTTAGATGGGAAACTTGCATCGCTCTGAGGCACAGGTTAAAATTGAGATAAGACTGAAACTTGGAAGATATTTTTTTAATTTTTTCGAACCATATGAGCCTCTGCTAGAGTAAAAATTTGAAAATACCCAAAATAAGGACCACCTTAATATGTATATGTACCTATATTTATTTCATTTTTTCTTGTTTTTTTAGTTTGAAAATCTTATAATTTTAATTGTTAGGACCCCTCTAATTTTGTGTTCGATTTCAACCAAAATCTAATCAGCTCTCAATTTCAATGCACCAAAACTACATGTAAAAATTCGTTTTGATATTCACACTAATTTTTGAGCTAGTGTGTCAACAAACATTTGGTAACGTACTAATTAACAAACTAACTAACGTACTAACAGACATTTTGACAAAATAATTATTATCTCGAAAAATATAATTTTTTCAATGTTCACTTATCAGGGATTTTTTATAGACCGAAATTCCATGGTTTTCTCCAATTTTTTTATTCAAAATACTTTAAGCGGTTTTTGAGATATTTCGAAAAAAACAAAAATAAACACTTGTTTAATGCACGATTACAATACTTGACCATACCCTGTATGGTGAAGTAAAAATATAACTAATTTATTTGATTAATACCTATTAAAATTTTCAAAAACTTGACTTGAACCACTCATATATAATTAATTATTTATACCTACTAATATTTAAACTCTATAAACTTTTCATGGTAACTTTATCATTAAATTAATTAATTGTAATGTATATATTTTTATTTTAGATCTGTGGTGATGTATTTTAAGCACGAACTTCAATTTAAAGGTGTAACGGGATATCACTTTGAAATGGATCCAAATGTGTATAATTATAGTGAAGGTCATAATCAATGTTTTTGTAAAGAGAACGATCTCAGCAAATGCCCCCCTAATGGAACAATTGATCTCACACTTTGCTATGGTACTCATTTTATTTTCTTATTTTTAAATATGATCATTAATCCTATAATTACCTATAATAATAAGAAATGGTACACAAGCTCGATTTTGCATTGATAAGAATATACTAGTATAATGTCTAAATAAAGTGCTATTAGTTTACGTACAAAACACTTAAAAATGGCTGATCGATAATTCAATTTTGATTTTTAAGCAATGAACTGAATTTTTATTATACGATTTTAAGATTTCTAGGGGGGGGGGTCAGATAGGCTAGTCGGTAGCGTATCATCCTGCTAACCAAGGGGACCTGGGTTCGAATCCGACTCGAGGCATTCGGCTAAAATCTGACCCCCGGGGTATATGCAAAATTTAAAAAATATATAGTATCGTAAATTGGCTTATGGTTAGAAAGGCCGAAAAGCCAAAAAAAAAAAAAAAAAAAGATTTCTAGGGATTCGATTGCCCTTATTAATTTGAGGTCGCGTTCGGCCTTAATCAATTTGATACCTCTGAGTTATTCGGAAACGAGTGTTTTTTTATGGTTTTTAAAATGGTGAAAATATTCGTCTATTAGATTTTTTAAATTTCTCTCGGTTTTCACACATAAATAAATTCTGAGCTTCTGTTAAAATAAAACTTAACGAAAAGAACGTATCCAGAAATATGTCATGCATATGTAATTTATTTTATACTTTTTAATGCGTTTAGAAATAAGATCAATTTTTTTTAAATATATTTTTTTGGAATAAGTTTTAAAAAATGTCTCTTTTTTGAGTTGCTATAAATTTTACAATAATTTACGATATGAAGGTGAAAGCTGGTATAGCATAATCTTTTCAATTTGAATTTGAAAAAATAAATTTTTTTCGAAAAGCATTATATTTTTGTTAAAACACTTTTTCTTCTGAACAGCCGCCATTTTGAGACTTTTTCACACAATATCAAACAAGCGTTTCTCAATAGGGACTCGAAAACACTAGAGGTTTTACAAAAATATTGAAAGAAACTTTAGTATCAAAAATATTTTCAAGCTGATTTTAATTGAAAATAAATTTAAAAAAAATTGAAGGAGACAATAAAAGAGTGTGTCTTCTGCTGGAATTATAAATTTGTAATCAAAACTCAATTATTACGAGGTATCGCTTATAATATTTTTCATTAAATTATTTCAATACTTTTCAAAATTTGAGAATTCTACTAAAAAGTTAGTTGATCTCTAATCGGATTACCGAAATTGAAACCTTGTGGTGGCTAATAAGCTAGCAGCCCCCCCCTCCTAGAAAAACTTCCTAACTACGCCAATAGTCGTCGTCGTCGTCGTCGTCGTCGTTGGGATTTCTTCGTTGCCGAAATCCTTCCTTCAGTCAGTTCATTCCCGTCGCCGCCTTCGTCATGAGCCTGTTGGTGGCTCCTGAAACCGATGCGAGATCGGATGGTTCGTTGGCATTGAGAACAGATAAATGTCTCAATGCCGCCTCTTCTTAAGTTGGTGCTGTGATTGGGAAATATGCCGGAATTATTGTGGCAGATGTTACGCCAAGCGCCTCTGTCTTGACATAGACTCCCAGGTGTCCTCTATTCCGGCCTTCTTCACTATGAAGTGAATGACATCTTTGTACCTCTTCAGTTGACCACTAGGATAGCGCTGACCATCTGATAGGTCACCAAAGAGAATTTGTTTTGGGAGCCGACCATCAGACATCCGGCACACATACCCTAGCCAGCGCAGCTGATTGCGCGCCAAGATGTTCTCTATAGAATCGCAGTTGACTCTTTCCCGTATTTCCTTGTTGGAGATGAAATCTTGCCATTTAATTTCCATGATACTGCGCAGCAGTCTCATTTGGAATTTTTCCAGAGCCTTAATGTGCTTGTTATATTCTATCCAGCATTAACTACGGTATAGTAGGATGGATAAGACAACTGCTTGAAAACTAGGGCTTTCGTATTTATGGTCAGGTCACTACATCCAAAGACTCTCTCCGGAGTTTAAAGAAGGCATGCGAGGCACATTGTAGACGGTGGCTAATCTCGGCATCCAAGTCGCAATTCGCTGTCACCAGACTACCTAAGTAGTTCAATTGTTCACCAGTTTAGACAAGGGCTCCATCTATAGATATATAGCGAGCAATTAAACTAATAGGAGACCCGGCTCTAACCAACTCACTCGACTCCCTGGCTCACCGAAGAACCGTTTCTGCCCATTCCCTGTACTACAGATACTATCACGGTGTCTATTCAGTCGAGCTGAAATCAATTATTCCCCCTAATGCCCTCTTTACGAGAAACACGCGGTTTTCTAACGCTCAGCACCCCTTCGCTGTCAAATTGGATAAAAGTCGAACAAACGCTTTCGCCAACTCTTTTATCCCTATGACCTCCAGAGACTGGAACTCGCTCCCTGCAACCATCTTTCCCGCGACTTATAACCTTCAGCTATTTAAGACCCGTATCCACAGATACCTTCGAACCCATAAAATTCTTTCTTCTTCTTTTCACGATAGAGGGGCCAACCCAGGCCTTAGAGGTTGCACCTTTTTTTATCATTATCATAAAAAAAAAATATATCCACGTGTAGCTTATGTTGGTGGATGAAAACTCAACGCACACACAACTCCAATAGTAGTGTCGTATCTAGCTTATGAATAAGCACCCTGTACTTGGGGCATACCCCCCGCATGAACTTTCGAGCCCGGGGCCCAAAATCTGAAACGGGATCCTTATTATGGAATAAGTATGTGTTTTTTATGAAGTGGAATAATAAAAAAAATAATATGGCCAGGTCCGGGTCCCTGTGGGGACAGGGCCTGGGACCCACGGGTTTACCTGGACCCCCTTGCAGGGACTTTGGCTTTGTGGTTAAATTTGAGTCTCCCTATTTTTAAAAATAAATATTAATAAATAATTAAATAATAATAAAACAATCATTTTTTCCGTAAGAACTTAATTTTATTATTAATAAGCAGATGCGAAGCCCGCCTTCGGGGGGCATCTTGCTGTCCAAGTGGCTTCTTGATTTTATGACCCTGAACATTCGTGAGTTTTAAAATAATAATTTAGATAAAAAATTCTTTATTCAATTTGATTGTTTTAATTATTTTAACGGGAAACAATTACATTGTTTTAAATATTTTATGTTTTATATTATTTGATAAAATTGAGTGATTTGTAAAGATACTGTTTGAAAATGGTTTTTCTCTTAGTCAAAACCTCAGACAGATAAGTTTAATAAATGAGCTACTGAAGAAGTTGCGAACTTACAACGAAACGTTTGGCCTATTTAAATAAAAACTTTGTATTTAATTTCAAGTCAAGTCCAACTTCCTACGCTCCCTTTAATTATTATCAATCATGGACACGAATAATGAAATAATAATTTAAATTTTCTAATTTTAATCAATTTGACATAAACTATTTGTGGGTTTTAAATGAGTGGCTCGCTACGGACAGCATAAGCGCTTTATAATAGAAAAAATATTTAGTATTCTAAAATTTAACCCTTTTAACATTTTTGTTATGAGTTTATTTTAATGTATTTTGAGGGCATTTTCAGGTCCTTCTAGACAGCCCGAGCTCTGTGCGGGTGCTCTTGTTGCACCTGCCAAGCTACGGCACTGCCTACAAGGATGAACTAGTTGACAACTGCTGAGCTAATTTAATGAATGACTGAGAAATAGAAAAGTAAATAAATAGGATAAATGAATGTTTCTAAGAACACCACTTGCTCAGGTGGAAACTTTCGAAGAACCGACTTTAGACAAATATTTTCACTGTTCAATTAATCAATAGTCCCATGATCTTGTACATTAATATATATTCATCAAAAATGCTTTCATTATTACCCTCTTTGATTTAAAATTTATTATTGAAAATATGATATTCCCTTTCTTAATGATTACTAATTATGATTTATTAATTTTTTTCAGATGGTCACTTAATTATTTCTTATCCCCATTATCTATTTGGATCTTTAGAACTACAAAATTATGCAGAAGGTATTAAACCGGATTTGGAAAAACATAAGACTTTTATCGAAATTGATCAGGTAAGTAGAAAACAAGTTCTTATAGTATTACACAGGAAAACAAAGATATTTCCAAGCTAATTTTAAATGGAAATAAGTCTAAAAAAATTATGACCTACCCTATGAAATCCTAATTAAAAGTTCAATCTGGTTCCAAAATGCTTGATTTTTCATAGGGAGAAATTATAAGATCTGAGCCTTTTTAAGCTAAGTGGGGACCACTGGCACTTTAGTACATATATGTATGGGGCCCCTTTTCCCTTTAAGAAAAAGATCTCCGCCTGTATCTATGCAACCTAAAGACGCCTCTGGATCGTATTAGCCTACCCTAAAGGCATCCTTGTTAAATGAATATTTTTCATAATGTTTAAAATTTGACGAGCATCTAACGTGAGCTCATATCCTATTTTTCTAATTTCTGGCCAACCACATGACTTTATCTTCACTTTGTCACTCTCTTTATTTAATATTTAATATAATTATTTATGAAAGAACTCCTTCTCTTAATTATGAGATTATTTTATTGGAAATATCAGCTTTCCTTGATTTTTCTTTGCAAATATTAAAAAATATTCATATTTTGACTAATTAGCTGATTAAAAAATTATATCTCAATCTAAAATGGGATTCTAATTTTTTCTGACTCGATAAATATGATATTTATTTAAAAATCCAAAAATAAGACATAATTAAAAAAAAATGTCTCTTAATATCTCGTATTTCTCTCAACTGCTGTTTTAAGGACGTTCCCTAATATGAATCAGATGCAGTTCGCTCTTTCCCCTTCTCTCACATGCGTAGAAAGGAAAAAATATTTTCACTGCGTCATTTCTCGGATATGACAGCATTGCATTCTTACCGACGCTAAAAGACAAAGATTTAAAAAAAACACTTCATGAAACAGCTCAATGCGAAATGCCAGATGAGAACAGTATAATTAGGCTGAGAGAATTAGCTAAAAATCTCAAATGCACCAGCTGCAGAAGTATTTTAGATATGGAAAAATTGAGTGATTTTAGTGCGACGTACACAAGTCTCCAACTCTCACTTGCCATGCCATGGGAGAAAAAATGAAAACCATCAAAAGTACTTAACTTTTAACATTTTTCATACAAAACGAATACCGCTTGATACAATTATTTTAACAGAAAAATATTTGTTATATCTTCAGCTAATAATTATTATTCTCAGTTTTTAAAAATAATTTCAAAAAAATTACGATTGTTATTTAATGAAACAGTTGCTTTAACATCAATCGGGATAGGGTTCGCGTGTTAAATATGCAAATTTCATTGATCAATATTTACAAATTTAGTGCCGCAAGAGCTATTGAAAAAAATGTCTACGTATATAGGACACTTATAAATATGTGTATTCAAAGTTTTATAAGGATTGCAAAAAAAAATCGATTTATTAGTGACGTCCTTAAGAGCTTTTATACGATGAACATGTGTGAACAGTTTCGAAGATAACAATATCTTTCTAATTACTATTTCACATAGAAAAAAAAAATATTAAATTCCTTTGACTCCCACCCAATTGAGTCTCTGAAGGTCAAGGGGCTCCCAAATAAAGCCGAAAAATGGTGGTTTCTTGTATTATTTTAACAAATATTTAATAAGAGGGGATCTTGTGATTAGATCCAACCCTAGGCCTGCACTCAGCGGCTCCTTATGTTGGATCTTCTTAGATGATTAATCATTATGAACATGAATCTGAATATTCTGTATATAAATTTTGAAATTTGAAACTCTAGAAAAATTAACATCAAAATGATGATTTGAATATTTCTTAGTTCACAGGAATTGCTCTGAGAGGTGCAAAACGTTATCAATTCAGTGTCAAAATGAGACCAGTGAATAGTATTGGGCCATTAGAAAATGTTACTTCAGGAATGTTTCCAGTTTTATGGGTTGAAGAGGTAAGGCATATATTTATAATTAAGATAGATAAAATCTTTATCAATATAATTATATTACCTATATATAATATTTTAATAGAGGTATTAAAAGTTTAGAGATAGGTGCACAGCCACTTGATAATATATTATAAAATAAAATGTTTTATGAAATAGTTAACTTGGAAATGAATATAAATTGTATAAATTATCTAATGAGTGAACGTGAAAATCGTTTAAACATATTTAGTCAGGAATCACATTCTCTACAACTTTGCTTCAATGGAATTTTTCGTAGAGCTAATAAATAATTTAGGAGTTATTTGATAACTTCCATTAGTGAGAGACAGAAAACAAACAGACAAACAGATATTTTGTTGAGGGTGTTTTCTTTCCCAACTTTTCTCTGTACTTTACTCAAAATCGCCCCAAATTTTAGATATACACATTTCAAGAAAAGTTATGAAAGAAAACACCCTCAACAAACTATCTCTTTGTCTGTTTGTTTTCTGTCTATTCACACATATACTGTTCGCAATTGGCAAACAACGGCTGGAGGTATTTTTATAAAATTTCGTCATCAAATGTTGTCCAACTTCAATTATAAGCTATAGAATATTTTTATATTTTGACGTCAAAGGGGGAGCACTAATGGAAGTTATCAAATAACTCATAAACCATAAAAATTTCGCTAGAAGCAAAGTTGTAGAGAATTCGATTCCTTGCAATTTTTGTTTAAACGTTTTTCACGTGGAATAATCAGCAAGGGAAATAATAAGAATTTATTTGTTTATTGTCTTTTTTAATTTTTAATCACTGTTTCTTTATTTGCTTATTTAGTTTTATTTTTATTGTTTTCATAGTTTACTTTGAGCTATCCCATACAAAAAAAGAGAAGCAGCTTATGCTCTGTTTCAAGAGCAGCCAATAGGGTGAAGATCCCTAGGGAACTAGAAATTCAAAAACCCACCCAAAATAGGAGGAGGGTCAAAAATAAAAATTCTAGGCATTTGGACCAAACTCAACCAACTTTTGTATACATAATCTGTGGGCCCTAGAGAAGAAGAAATAGTGTGGAGAGTGATGGAGGAGGTTAATTTTTCCCTGTAAACCACAATATTGATGTCAGTATTGCGGACCGCACATATAAGCTTGGTGGGCATATGCGGCTAGTAATAAAGGCAATGAAAATGATATGTTATTATTAATAAAAAAATAAAAATAATGTTATTTAATTTCAGCTGTTCGAATTAGATGATATCCATTTAGAGGACATCAAAGGCATGCGACTTCAAATCACACTACTTGACTGGATAAAATGGATCCTCATTGTTCTTGGAATTATATTGATATTGGTCGGATTCTACTTACATTGGAAAAGGCAAAAAGAGGAACAACACCTTACTCAGCTAAATCGTGCAAAGGCAGATGTGCCCAAGGGCGCAATGCAAGGTGAAATTCATGCCCTTGGTCGAATTTCAAATGTAAATCAAATTACGCCCGTGGATACGATCTTATATCCAATTAGAAAGAATACTAAAAATATACAAGATGTTAATGATGGAAACGGAAGTAATGTGGAGCATTCTAAGCTTCAGGATTGACAATTATATAAGAAGTTCGCTTGGAAAGAACAAATCTGGTGAACTTCTTTAGAAGGAATTCTTCAAATTTATTGTAATACACTGTGAGATTCATATTCAAAGAAAAACATTTTTTAACGAAAAGCAACTCGTGTGATATTTTTGGCCATCGGGCAAGAAAATTATTTCTAATTAAAAAACTGATGATGAATGTTAAGCCTTCTAAACTAGTCTCAAACAAATAAATTATATAAACCATTTAAATATCAGTGACGGGCAGTGACATTTCAACCATGGGATGGTGTTCAAAGAATATAAAATCCTTCAATTTTTAAAAAGTTATTTTATTTTTTGCTCCTTTTTGTAAAATTTATCGATAAACGTAGAATTTTCATTATTTTTCAAATTTAACATTAGATTTTTATAACACGGTATGAAAATACTCTTGATATTTTGAAATTTTAGGAATTCGCAGCATCCACAGCATCCATGGACCGCACGCCACTGATATATACATATTTATATTTAGTATATATATTATATATGTATATGTTTATTTGCATCAATCTCATTGTTTTCTCTTTATGAGTGTTAATTAAGTATTTATTTAAATTCGTGCCTGTTACTGTTCAAAATATTTCAATTTGAAAAACAAAACATAAATATTTACCTTAGGAAGTGAAATTTGTTCTTAAAGTTATATTTTTTATTGAAAAGTAATCTGATAATCCACAATAAACTAAGACCTATAGGTACGAATAAGGTTGGACTTCAGAGACTGTACGGTATTTCGGTATTTTATCGGAAATACTTGGAAGGATTTCAGGATTATGGAATATGTTGAAGAATCATTATAAATATTTATTTTAAATTATAGGATATTTTCAATAAAAATGGTTAAATAATAAGAAATTCGTGTTTGAAAATTTTGATATTTATAAATCCTTAATACACTTCAATGATATAATCATCATTTATCTTCATAAGGTATCCCAAATAGTAATCATATTCAGAGAACTACATAAAATAACAACAATATTTTTTTTTTCTTAATATTATGATTTTTTTTTATTTTTTTTTTATGAAAATTCAGGCTTTCGGCTGTTAGGCACACAGATGGAATTAGGGTCGAACTTGAAAGCAATCTGTTATTTACCAATCCTTAATATTATTTCCTTTTTCATTCATTTGAAGAGAACGTGATTGGAGAGCGATGATTAGAGATTGATGGGTTCGATAAGGAAGAAGATTAATACAATAGGTAAGGAGCAGGATGAAGAGAAGGCAGATTCGCATAAAAGCACAACACAGAGAATCCGAATAATTGCCACAACAAATGGGGAACATAAATTTTTGAGTAATTGATACATTCAAAAACGTCAATAAGTTTTTAAAACGATTAAAAATGGACATAGCTATTACATAATGATTTTTTTTATAATATATAAGCTATGATTAGACCCTGGTCTGTTCATATATTTTTTTCAGCTCAAATTTTTATTTTATGATTTTTTTTCTTTTGAATTTTTTTTTTCACACAAATTCAATCTTCCCAAAAACCTACCATTTAAAATAAATTTTATAATAGCATCTTTGTAAATATGCTTTCTATTTATAATATATATATATATTTATTTATATATATTATATCTTATTAAATATTTCATTTATGTACACAATATATAAGCCGTTTATATATATATTTTTATATACAATGAGTGTTCAAAAAAATTGACATTTATTTCCATCAATAAAAAATTAATCTATTTCAGTTTGATTTAAGCAGATTTTTATTATATGTATTTGACATATTATTATGTTTGAGATGAAATCAAATGCAAAACAATAGAATATTTTATAAAATTCTCTGATTGATGATTTTATCACAAGAGGTAGAGTTTTAAAAAGTTTATATATAAAAAATCGGAATAGGATTCGAATCATTTTCATACGGGACTCATTTAAAATAGAAAAATATAGGCCAATTCATTCCAAATAACAAGTATTCAGAAAATATGTTCAAAATAGAAATAAAGCTTAAAACTATTATGAAAATAGTGGTTTCTAAAAGGGCGTAAATAATATCCATCTACCTAAATCAAACCCCTTCTCTATCTAATATTTAAATAAATATATATATATTATATATATATGCCACTCTTTGACACTCCATGTATATAATATATATTTATATATATATAATTTTCAGTTCAGTCAACATGGATATACAGAAATACACATACGAGTTTATTCAATCATACCATTTCATACTTAAATATGATACATTCATTCATTTTTAGACAACATACAATATATCATTTGGCATCATTGATTAAAAATTATAAAGATTAAAATGACTAATATTTTTTTTTTCGAAGTCCGTAGTTGAAATTAAAAAATATTATTAATAAGATATATATAACATTTTCTCCGCATCACTGACAGATATACATACATACATAGATCGGGTGTACGTTGAGGATTTTCCATTGATTCAATGGAGATCTCGATTTTCTTACATTCTCTGGCTTGTTAAAAAATCGTTGAAAAGTTGATATTCAACAAACTTTTTTTTTATATATATATTAAATATACATTTTGGGAAAAATGAAAACAAGTATTTTTTATGTTTAATCTTAAAAAATAATGGCTTAAAAAAATAAATCACTTTATAAGTCCGATATAATTTACCTTTCCCAGAATAAAATGAATATTTTTCGGAAAGAAAAATATGATTAGAGCAATTTGATAAAATTGTTCCTCTTTTCAACAGCAGTTTTCCTGGACGAATCTTAAATATCCCTCATTTCTTCTCTATTGATTGGACCAAATCCCAAACGCCACAACTCATACACATAGATTAACATCATTGTAGATTTATAATTTATTTCAATTTCAGAAAGAGCTGGTCTTTTAATGACCAAAGTTTCCACAGATAGAGATGACGATCATGAAAATGGGAGAGGGGTGATTTTAACGACGTCAAACATTTTAATCTTATATTTAGTTTATTTTTGTTTTAATGACAATATCTTATCTTTTTATCTTTGCACGATTTTTAAACATAAAAACAAACAAACAAATAGACGATACTTTAAAAAGGACGTCTGTTTGTTTTTTATTTCACGCACAATTAATACGTCGATACATCTATTTTTGATATATTTTTTAAATATATAAACACTAAAATTGACTTTTTCATCCATAAATATATGATAATATCTTGTCTCTGGCTTGGGTGGAATCTGTGTCATTGTATTTTCAATGTTTTTTTTTTTTTTATTTCATATATTTTTTTCCTTATAAAAATCAATCTTTTGCACATGGGTCGCTTAGTCTGATCACTTGATAGTAGTAAAAATCAATTTTTTTTCTTTCTTTCTTGAAATAGTTTATAAAAACTTTTTTTTTCTCTTAAACATTATAGTCTTTTTATTTATAAATAAAATGTGAGGCGTATACTTGGAAAAACTAAGCTTAAAAATTGTTTTCACACAGCCAACAGATTTTGTTGAATAAACAACCTCGATTTTCATTCCAATAGATCATTAAAATAACCAATTAAATTAAAATTATTAAAAATATTCTTTGACTTATATAGGCGAGCTTGTATCTATACAGACATCTACGACATACCCTGAACTAGTTCGCTCAATGTAAGTCATTGGAGATTGTGAGCATATACACTCATTTCATATCAATAAATTACATAATTAAATACAAGAAATATAATAGAAATAGGTAAAAAATTTTAATTTTTAGATTTTCAAATTTATGATTATCATAAAAATAACATTTCATTTCATATTTGAAATTTTAATATTTTTTAAAAATTATTCTTAAAATGACTAGATTAAACTAAAATCACTTTTTTTTCCTTTTAAAAATTGGACCCGCATTTTCTTCTCTGCCCCTGCTTAGATATTTCATCAAAATCTGTTGGAGTTTTTGGTTATGCAATATATGAATATTTATATGTTTAAAAAGATATATATGATTTTATATATGTGTTATGTAGTTTTTATTTGGCGGTTAGCATGAATCCCGCCAGGGAACCCACCATGCAAGTGATCGACATGAGATATTTGTCACTGTTATTTGACGACGTTTGCGAGAGCCATTTCCCCCGCCAGAATTCGTACCCGATGCAGATGCTGCAGGAGTTGTTGCTCCATTAGCAGATGTTGCCCCAGAACCAGAACCCGCTGGTCTTTTGACAAATCGCACATTATATCCGTCCTCTGCAAGTTCTGGATAGCGGAACACATCATGAACATATTCTCCATCCCAAGCAGTCGCCGTTCCTTGTTTCATAATTTCATCCATTTCTGATTGGGACCATTCTACAGCAGTAGTTATACTATTTTTTAAAGCATCTCTTTCTCTGTGCCAAGCCTTTCGCACAGCTTGACCTTTAGCATGATGTAATAATCGCTGTCGTTCTTTTTCTGGTGTTGTTCCATAACGCAAATTAATAATTGCGGCAGTACCATGCAATTTTAAATCAACAACTTTAGTAGACGATTCATCTTTTTCATGATAAGTAACATTGATTTGACCTCCGAGCCTTTTTAATTGTCCTCTATCTTCTGATGCTCTCCAAGATTCTTCCTTAACAAAGAAGAATTTATCTTGCTGTCCGTTGTGATCCAGGAATGTAAATGGTAGAAGGTAAGATGCATTGAAGACTGATGTAAAAACATCACGATAAATAGCATTTGCTGCAGGGACACTTGAAACAACAGCTAAGCCGGTAGATGTTCGAGAAACCAAAATTCCTCTTCCAAAGGGTGGTTCACTAGCAGCTCCTAAACGTCTTAGGGAAAATTGCGCAAGGGAATTATCAGCTGGCCAGGCATCGCGCTTTACTTTTGATAAAGGTGGAGAGGCAAGAGAAAATGCATCTGAAAGTCGCCTTTCAGATAAACGAGCCAAGAATCCTGCCTGAACTCTAAACGGTGTATCCCGTTTATTTGAAAGAGCCGGTTTTGAAGAAGTAACTTTTTCAAGAAGAGGAGCGGCATCACTTAATCCGGTTGCTAATCTTGTCGGATATAATTGTGGAGCTATTGATTCAAGATCATAGCCCAAAGTAGTCAACCAAGATTCATCATCTAAAAAATTTAGAAATTTTGATTAAAATTATTTCAGTCTTCAAATTATTTAAAAAGTTCTAGTTATTTACCTGTTAGTTGTGGATCACGACGACGCACATTAATAGGGTCATTGCCATTGAAACGGTAAAGGTGTAAACGAGCTGGATCTGATACACGATCTAAAACACCTTGCCAGGATGGTGTCATCCACTGCCCTATTAGAGGATCATAAACTTTCCCTCCAGGCATATGAACTAAAGATGTAACCTAAATAAATGATTAAAAATAAAAAAATAAATAAGTTTAATAATTTTTTTTTTAACATATCTCTAAAGATCAATCGAGGATTCAACTAGAGAATATATCGTGAAATTTAATTTTTTAGAAATATATCGGGCTTCGGCAAATAAATAACACCTTACGTTTCAATTTCCTAGAATTGTATCTTTTATTAGTTCATCTTTAAATCTATAGGCTTTTGACATTGTTTTACAATTTTTTTAAGACATTTAATTAAGAAAATTCTTAAAAATAATTTTCTTGTTACGCAAAATAGAAATATTTGGATTAATCAATCACCAAGTTACTATTTTTAAAAGATTATGATGTTATTTATTGACTGAATACCCCATATCTATTTAGCAATTATTGCATAAATACATACAGTATTGTAACTATTATCATTTTATTTAATAACTTGCCTGATCAAGTAAACCTCCACAGAAATCAACAGGAAGATAGAGGTAAGGATTGCTGTCGTAAACAATATGACCATAAGGCGATCGCATAATCTCTCTAATTCCTTCTCCATATTGATTGAACACCATTACAGGTGTACCACATTGATCAGTGGCTACATAGTATTTGTGTCGATACACTTGTGCAAACATTACATGTCCCCGTTCGTCATAAACCAGTGTCATGAGCTTACCATCGCGAGGGCTATATATTTGTGAAACCTAAAAAAAATAAATTGAAAAAATTTTAATATTTAATTAACGAAAATGAATTTAGGTCAAATTAAAGATTTTCATAGATATGTTTATATTGCATGTAGGAGGGTCTTGTCCCCACGGGAGTCGAACCCAAGCACTAGTGCTCTTTGATCGCGAATTAATTTTGAGAATAAATTCGAACTTTCATTCTCAAATAGACACTCTTTTTTTTTATTTATTTAATGTCACCGGGAACAAAGCCCATTTAGACAGCACATAAGTAGAGTGTTAGTAGGGTTAGTGAGGGAGCCGAGTTTTCACCCGCTAGAAATTTTTATTTGCCAGCCAGTATCGAACCCCGGACCTCCACTTCAACATCGTCATAATCGATCGATGCCGAAGTGAGGCCAGCGCGTTAGCTGACTGAGCTACCCAACTCCCCCAAATAGACACTCATTTCCTTGCATTTAATATTTAAATTTTATTAAGAAAGATTCTAAATTTAAGGTCAAAATTTCAAAGATTTTAGTAGAAATAATTTTAAATTGCTTATCAGAAGGGGTTCATCCCCTCAGGAGTTGAACCTGAGAACCAACATACTTTCCGGGCAGTTGATCTAACCCTTGAGACAAAAATCTCTCCGACTTGCAATATAAATATAAGAAAAACCAAAATTCTTCACTCCATTCATTTCAAGTGGAAAATCAAAAAATAAAGCTTAACTGAAAAAAGTTTTCGGTTGAGGACCATTCATTTATTTAATAAATCGAAAGAATTGAGTATCTTTTTGAAAATTAGATGATAATTTTTTTCAAAAATCAACTAGGTGGTTAAAACCAATATATTTTATTATAAATATATTATTAGGAAAGATTCTAAATTTAAGGTAAATTTAAGGTCAAAATTTAAGGTCAAAATTTAGAATCTTTCTTAATAATATATATTGGTTTTAACCACCTAGTTGATTTTTAAAAAAAATTACCAACTAATTTTCAAAAAAAGATACTCAATTCTTTCGATTTAATATTTCAAGTTTTTTATGAGAATTATAAAAAAATGTTTTATCTTTAGTTACCTCATTAGGCCTATGTTGGTTTGTATAGAAAAATTGGGTAACATTTCCATAATTGTCTTTCCTTGTAGCGAGACGGTCGAGGTGATCATAAAAATAGCGAACATCAAAACGTCCTCTTTTTATGGCCCGGACAAGCAGTCCTTTGGCATTGTAATGGAAGCGTTCTTCACGGGCGTTCTGAATTACTAATCCACGACCATCATATTTATAAAAATCAAAATAAAATCATCAAATATAATCATAAGCTTTAAAACTTGTAAAACTAATTCTTTTGCCTACTTATAGAGCCCTTCACCAAATTTCTGAATCCTGTCCATGATGTTGTATTCCATTGGAATAGTATTTCCTCGATAAGTAAGGGAAAGCATATTTCCATTAGGATCATAGCGGAAGCCCCAAGGTTCTTGAGCTTCCACTCCTGTCAATTGTCCATCTGCATCCCAGGTATAATTTTTAACGGTGGTATATGTGTTGACTCCAACGTTGCGAGTGTAAGTGCGTGTTTGACAAACCCGGCCTCTTCCATCATAAGCAAACTCCATTCGGAATACTTCCATTCGATGAATTGTAACTGATACTTGAATGTCCTGATGAAATAAAACATATATATTTAGAGGTCAAGAAAAAAAAAGTTATACTATAGACTCAGGAACGATAGAGAGATCGAACCCAGGTTTTCAAGTATCATAATCCTTTAACCAATTAAGAGAACATGCTCATTCATCATACCACTCCTACCCAAGTTTCTTATTAAGATAATTTTTCATTTATTTATTTTTTCCAATATATGTACTAAAGCTGACTGGTTATATTTATATTAACATTACTCTACACCTCTAATAATTCCAACACTGAAGATAGGAAAATAATTTTAAGTAAGTAATAATCATAAAGTGGAATTACATAAAGGTCTCTTATTTAAAGAAATAAATTAAAAAAAAAGTTTTATGAACATTATTTTATATATATATATATATATATAGGCTTCAGGTCTGGTTGAGGAATTGAACTCCGGTCTTTACTTATCTTTCTAAAATTATTACATTTTCAATAATACTTTTTTGAAAAAATAATAAATAAAATTAATTTATATTATATTATTAATTATTATTTTATTATATTAAAAGAGCAATTCTTGTATATACGTATATATATATATATATATTACTATAGAATCGGTTTCTAGAAAACGTCTCGTACGATTTCGATGAAAATCACGGGTTAGTGGATCTTTTGGTCGACGCGTCGACGTCATTTAATGTTATAATTATATATTTTTAAATTCCTTTTCATTAATTATTAAGTTTTTTCATTTTGAAACCAGTAATAGTTAATTACAAATATTATTATTATTATATACTAAAATTAGGGAATTTATTTAGATAAATGGTTCAATAAATTGTTGATTAATTTAAAAAATAGAGTTATTGTCTAATTAAGATGGACTGGTAGAACTCAATGCTCGAACTATATATTAGTATTATTATAAAATAAGAATAATGAAAACAACGAATTTTGAATAAAAGAATTCATTATCGACATATTCATTCTCTTAAAAAACCGATAATTCGGAGGATCGTCCCTCCTTCAGGATTTAAAATGGAACTGAGTTCGTTAAAAATAAAATGATTATTTTTAATTGCAATTTAGTTCAAAACTTGTGCACAGCGATGTCTTGATAATGGCATGAGTGAGTCAAAAGGTTGGCAAAAAATAAATTAAATTTTATGTCAATTTTAATTAATTATGTTTGCTAATAAAAAACGACCTTTGTACCTGAATTTAAAATTAAAAATAATATTAATATATAGCTTTTAGCTAAAGAAAAACATTATCGAGCAACGCTCGTTTCCCTTAGGTATCTCTGATATTATACCTGAAAGTATCCATTTGTAATTCGACTGAAAATAGCAGTTCCATCGTGAACACTTGTTTCATTAGGTCCATTTCGTGTTACCCTAAATTGGCCAATAACTTCTGGTGCTCCAGTTCGCGGGCAATATCCAAGTTGATGTTCTGGAAGACTTTGTCCACCAATACGACCCTAGCAAATAATGATAAGTTAAAAATAGTGTCAAAAAATTGAACAATACAATTTTTCAAGTTATTTAATATTTTTTCTAAAGAAAAAATTTAACAATTATATTTTATTTTTACCTGAACAGCGACAAGCCTAAAATTGGTATCGTATTCGTAGGTGAATTTGGCATTGCTTAATCCAGTTTTGGCCCCAAAATCGAGTCTTTCTTCCGTTAGAAGACCAGCTATATATTGGTAATCCCAACGATATTCAAATACTCCTTCCGTATGTAGAACTTCACTAGGAAAAGTCGTTGAAGCTGCATAGTTGATGAGGGTGCGCCCATCTCCATGAATGACCTGCGATTTGTTGGATAATATGACATTTATTTAGAAATAAATAAATAAGAAGTTTGATCAGAAAATTCTATCTGGTTATAGTATACACGATATAATTAAAAAAATTGTTAAAATTTTCGACTTTTATTTACGATTCATGAGTTAATATAATAGAAATCAAGTCAGCTCAACCCACATTTCATGTGCAAAATTTTTTTCCTATTTTTCTGTAATAGTTATCAAAAATATTTTTCCCTTTATCTCTTAATCTCGGTAGCAGGGGTGGTGGGTTTTGAAAATAAATGGGAGTGCTAACAGTTAACAAGCAGAGGGGTCTGTGGGGTTCTTGAAATTTTTAAAATCGACCATTCTAGACATTTTTAAATGAAAGAACAAAACATTATAGTAAACACAGTGCAGGATTTAGGTATAAGCTACACACCCCCACCAAAAAAAAAAAAATGTCCGAGTGAGCAAGTGTCATATATACTTAAATATACTGCAGCATTATTTGTCCTAATGCCGATCACATTGTATATTGTGCCTTTTAAAAGAACTTTTCTTTCTTTTTACTAGAGTTTGCATTTATAATTATGTTATGAATAAAAATGATTTAAGTTAAAGATTTATTATTTCTCTATCTATATACTTCTTAATTGTATTTCAGTTTAACCCTCTAGGTATCCGAAAATCATATTTAGCACTGACATATTATATCTGGACTTATAAAGGGCCCGTATCTCAAGTAGCTTAGGGCCTTATCAAGTCTAAAGCCGCATTCACACTACGCTGGCGTTTCGTGTTAACACGTAAGTTGACGTTTTCTGCGGCGCATGTTAACACATCAGCTTCAGGCGGGCTGACGTGTTAACTCGACAGTTGTTCTTTGGTTGCTTATACAGACAGCAGGAATACATCGTAGCGGAATGGATAGGAGACTTTTGGATGGCTAATCCAAATGAATAAAACATTAAATATCGAATTAAAATGAAATGGGGAATTTTTTTAACTTTATTAAATTTGGGCACTTCGACATCAAATTTTTTGATTTATCCCAAACAAGAGTTATAAACTGGATCGAAATGTTCATCAATTCGATATAACTTCAAAACCTCTCCGACACTATGAAAAGTGTCCATGACTTTAGCAGCTGTAAAGAGTAATTTTGCAGAAAATTTCAAATGACCTCTAAAATTTCATTAAGAAGCGTAGTGATAAATTTAAAGTCAAAAGAGCGCATTAAATTTAAGAAATCTTTAGATTTAGCACCAGAATTAATTTTTTCGAGCTCACTTTTCTCAAAGAACAATATGATCTCTTTTCTACGAATTTATTTTGCAACACCACCTGGTAAGGAAACAAGTACGAAGAACAATATGGTGAATACTATAAAATTTTCGTATATTTATACATTGTGGCATTAAATTGCATGCATTTCGAATAAATAATATACAATCCTACTAGATTAACAGAGTGGGATAAAAAACAGTTATTTTATAGTTATTCTTTTCTTTCTCTTATTTTTCTCTTTTATTTTTCTTCTCCTTTTTTTTGTGGGATTGTCCAGTATATAGGTATATCTATTATTATTTGGAAATAGTTTCAGAATTAAAAACAGAAAAGTTGTGAATCTAGTAAATTTCTTGTGATCCAGTCCGAAAGGATTTCCCAATTCAAGAATAAATAATATTAATAATAATAAAAAGAACATAATATTGTTAAGACAGAATAAAATATTAACCTCTGCAAGTTGTCCAGTAGGATGATGTCTGAAAACAACTCGAGGTCCTTCGGGATAAGCTGTGAGTAAGAGTGCTCCTGAATGGGAATAATGCTGAAGATATGCTCTTGTGGATCCAGGAGGAGTGTATGTTACTCGAACGAAACCCAAAGAAGGTTGACAAGAAAACGAATGTCTGGTGCCAGCAGGAAGAATTACATGCCGTAAACCACCAGAGTCGTCGTATTGAAGATTAAATTGCCTTCCGCTTGGTAATATTATACTTGATAGCTATAATTAAACAATCATGAAGTCATTAATAAAGCTTAATTTCGAATTATATAGTACTATTATTATAAAATATTAATATTAATTCAAACATAATCTTAAAGATAATTTAGAAAAATTTGGAAAAAATAAAAAAATAATATAAGTATTTTAAATTCAGTGGATAATATGAAAAAATATTTTCTAAATTAATGTCAATCGTTTACATATCGTCGGCTTAGAGTGTAATCCTGCTAACTCCATTTTTTATCATATATATCACATATTAAGGTAGTTCTTTCGCAAATGCAAAAATTCAAGAAGTCTTTGAAACTTGGAATATAAGTCATTAAAAGCATAATACACATACTGTTAAAATTTGAAGACGATTTACCACACCAAACATGAAATAATTGCAATTAAAAATGACATTTTTAAACATAGAGTAGATAAGGAAAGGGTGGGGATATGATAATTATTTAATTTTTTTTCATTGAAGGACTATCACCATTTTGATGAAAAACTAATATTTGTTAGAATAATATATTCGGAGTAATTTAAAATTAGGTACTTACCACGTAGTTTTGATAAAAAACAAAAAAAAACATATTTGGGCGACTGTTTTTAGGGGATATAAGCACAATGGGTTGGAAACGACCGGCAAGTATGTGTGTATCTATATAGAGATTTCGTAGTGTGAGTGGACAGTCAAGTAAAAAAAAAATACCCTAAAATTTTAGTTCCTTTCATATTTATAGAGTGGTTACGAGGCTAAAACTTTTGGCGTGGATTGTCGCGAAAGAACCTCCTTAGGGCCGGTTGTATGTCGCAAAGTAAATGCTTTTTACCATCTACCCTGTGTTAGTGGTAAAAAGCATTTACTTGCGACGTACAACCGGCCCTAAATACCGTTCGAAAGAAAAAGAGATTCAGCATCGTCCAAGTAAAACTGCTTCTTAAAATTATGTTGGTAAGTGGTAGAAAAAAAATGTGAAAAATTGATTTTCCCATAACAACAATATTAAATTTTGTTTGTCTTTTTTCTGCCTTGTAAAATTTCCTTGTTGTGAGTTAGCAGGTTTACTCTCTAAGGCGATGATATAGATCTTAAGTATAATAATGTTAAAACTGTTTTTTTCAACCTCCTATTATTTTTATTATTAAAACGACGAAATATAAATATTCTTGATTGTATTATTTTAAGAAAAAAATACATACTCTAAGTACATCGTTTATTAGAATATGAAACATTTTGGGAAAAAATCTCTGATTGTAATGTGGAAATTTTTTTTCAAAATTTTTAATTATTATACTCATTTATCTTTCATAGGTTTTTAAGGGTTTAGCTTACTATTAAATTAATATCGTTTCAATTGTTATCTTTATAGGTTTATTAGCTTAGGACAACACAAATTCAATAATACAAATACAATTCAAAATACAATTTCAATATTTAGTGAATCCTTCCTTTTGAGCAATCAAATTTTGAATGCGCTGCGGAATGCTGGCTGGCAATGCATTTTTTGTCTATTTCTTGAAGGGCAGGTGTATTGTGCCATGCTTTAATAATATTTTCCTATCAAATCACTTTTGTTAGTAATTATTTTATCTTTGAAAATTTCTTATTTTAAAGCCGCACATACATTTTCAATCGGGTTGTGGTCTGGCGAGTTGCCAGGCCAGTTCAAAAGGGTTATTAGACTAAATTACTACTAGATTGTTTGAAAAGTTTGAATAAAATAAATTTACTTGATAAAAATCATTTGAGTATAATAATTTGGCCACCCAATATAAATTAAAATTACCAGAAAAAGCCGTGTTTTTAATGATACATAGTTTTCGAAGATTTCACCTTTCTACCATATTCACTCTAATTTAAATATTTCATTTAGAAATTATAATATTATATATTTGAATTTATCTTAAAATAAAAATAAAATCTTCGTTCGAAACCATAATCTCAAATGAGGGGTGAACCGCGATTGGAATTAGGTGTACACACTCTTTGGAATTATTTGGAATTAGTTTGGAATTCATTAGATAATCTATTGTCATCTATTGTCTTCTACTTGGAAATGAAAGTGGAAGTGGAAGTAGGTGTACACGATTATAGGTCGCGGTTTACCCCTCGGTCTCAAATAAAGAAAATACTGTGTAATTAGTCAGATGATTTAATTTTAATTAAACATAGGATAGATAGATAGGGAAAAGTTAATAAATATAAAAAGTAAATTAAATAAAATCTAAAAATGAATTACCATATTAACTTCATTATATTGAAACTTGGTAGCACCATCAATAGGAGAGACTACTTCCGAAAGCAGGCCTTTATCGTCATAACTATATTGTTCAGCTCTTTCTCCCCAACTCCATCCGTCGACACGGTTGAAACGGTCGTAGGTTACATTAACCGCAGGAGCGTGGCCCATTAGAGGGATCCAAGATCGAGGTAATCCGGAATGATCATAATTAACTGCCAAGATTGGAGTGCGATCTCTATCAGTATATGTCTGACGTCCAATACTTTGGTCATATTCTATGCCCATAATTCGAGATCCATTCACCCAAATTTCTTTTCGTAAAGTTTGTGTTTCTCCGCGTACATCACCAACTAATGCGAATCTGAAAATAAAAGTTTTAAATATTAGTTTGATTACATTGATCGAGTTTGTCTGGGCAAGAGATAATGAAAATAAAATGACCCTTCAAGAGGATTGAAGAAATATCACAGCTTTTGAATGAAAATTGTAAATACTATATCCACAAGCGAACAAGTACCTAAATAATATAAAATAGTTCGTGTCCATAAATAGATTATTTTTGCCCGCATCCCAGAAAATTTATATCTAAGTTGCATTAAAATTAAAAAGTTTTTGTCCCAAGTAGGAAATATGTTTTATTATTAGAAATAAATCAGATTGATATTATAAATAAGTAGATATATTAAAAAAATGCAAATATTAATATATTTAAGATTGTATTAATTTATAGAAATTAATATAATTGTTTTATAAAAACTAGTATAAAAAGTTTTATATAAATTTTGTTAAGGGAGATTGGTATGGGTTCTTGGTGAAACATTTTAAATAAAGTATAGAAAATTTTGAAATTTTTTTTGAAACTTTTTAAAATTTAAAATATAAAATACTAGGTAGGATTCACATAAATAAAAGATCAGATGCTTGAGGAATTCACAAAGGACCATCCATTGTGAACTCCTGAAGATGGGCTTATACCCCGAAATATATATAGAGTCGGGTAAACAAGCATCTGCTCTTTTATTTATGTGAAACCTACCTAGTATTTTATATTTTAAATTATAAAAAGTTTAAAAAAAAATTTCAAAATTTTGTTTACTTTAGTTTTATATAACTCTTTTGGGAACAATATTCCTTTTATCAATGGGAAAAATTTTATGCTATTCTATTTTTCTATTAAAAATATTTCAATGAGAAAATTTATACCCTGTATGTTAAAATAAAATCTTATTTATAACAAGTAAGTCAAAGGTTTTAAAATGGTCAAAAATTTAAACCTATCTAATATGATTAGATAGAGATAAATATCTAAAAATCAGTTTACCTCCAATGCATGGTATTAACCAGCCCTTCGCCCAATGTCCAGCCCTGGTGAGACCACATAGGGAGCATTTCAGCTTCCACAGGAAGAGCAAGCTCTAGTAATGGATGTCTTGAAAGAGCAGCGCATTGAACACGACTTCCCCAGGCTGAGACAACACTAAAAGATCCATTTCGATGGGAAACAGCTTCGGCAGTAGCCACTCCTAGAATTAAAGAAAAAATAGGAAATTGAATAATATGACTTACATTTGAACAAATAATCTTAAAAAAAAAGAAATATTAAAAAAAATCTAAATAATTTATTTACAATGACTTTTGGTGCTTAATGATTATTATGGTATTACAGTAGGTAGGTAGGTTCAGAAGAAAAAGAAAAATAATCATTATTTTTGTGGCTGTGATTTTTATAATACAAGCGGGCGGGCTTTCAAGAACGAAATTAGATTGATTTCTACATTATTCACATTTGAGTGTTTTGATTTGCTTCGGTTGATCATTGTTCGGTAAAATTTACTCTCCTGATCTGGTGTGTGGCGGATGTAACTCGCCTGATCTATTTTGATTCATTCAGCTTTGACATTTTAACTACTTTGATTTTGCTTGTATATTTGTTTAATTTATTTGAATTTTACTATTTATGACTTCTCAATTTTTATTTGTTTAATTTGTTTGTTTGACTGCGTTGATTTTATTTATTTATTTAATTTATTTTTGTTTTAACATTCATGACTTTTCATTTTTGTTAATTTAATTTAAATGTAATTGTCCAGTTCAATGCGATTCCTTCTATTGAGTTTGAAAATGGATAAGAATCATTCAACATGCTAAAATTTGTATTTTGGGCTCTGTCCTAGATTCTAACATTGTTTTATACTATATCTCTCAGTGAGAAAATGTGTAATAAATCTTAGTTTTTTTATTTTTTCTGATCTATATTATGTTTGTTTTGTATTGTGTATTTTTTTTAACTATGACTGTTGTTTTCTCCAAATAAATAAATAAATAAATAAATAATAAGTGTTCAGTGGCGTAAATAGGGTCCGCAAAACCTCGCAATTCGGGGGGCTGCGCAGTTGAGGGGCACAACACAATTTGCCACGAAACTATAATATACCATTTGGATATGAATATTTCTCAATTAAGTTACATTTTAGACATAATTATTGTGATTGCTGTACCCAAATCAGCAACAGAATAACAAAAACATTATTGCAATGATTTATCAGAAAATTTTCCGATGAAATTAATTAATGCGGTATATTTTCTTAAAAATAACATTACTGCCAATACAACAATACAGGAAATAACAGATATTATTTTAATCAATTATTCCTTTATAGAAAGTGATTTATGTGAAGTTTGCACTGCCTTATTACTATTTTTAAGCATTCCTGTCACTGTGGCTACAGCAGAAAGATCCTTCAGCAAATTAAAAATAATTACCTTCATATCTTAGAAACAGCATGAATCAAGATCGATTAAGTAATCTTGCTCTTTTGGCAATAGAACATCATGGGAAAGAAAATTTAAATTTAAAAACTCTTTTAACTGATTTTGCTAATAAAAAAGCCCGAAGAACTGATATTTAATTTAATTTTATACTAAGTATGTGGTTTATTATATATTTTTGTTATTATTTTACCTTTAAGAATTATAAAAAATATTGTACTTATTACTTTTTTCCTTGTACCCAATCATTGAATTTTCAAAAGTTTATCGGGGCCTACATTTTGTTTTGCGGGGGACCAACAAATTCTAGTTACCGCCACTGTAAGTGTTATATTAAATCAACAACTTATTATTGTTCCTTTTCCTCTGAAAAATTTATATATCTAATATTTATTATGGAGCCGAATTACAAACATGATTAATTTATTAAGGGAGAACATATAGAGTGTGTGGCGTATAATTATTTTATTGTAAATACTCAAAAAAAAAAGAAAAAAATGAAATATGAGTCAGGATTTATCCTGGCTCTCTTAGCCACCCTCTCTGAATTTTAGTTATTTGTTCTGATGCTGAGAGTGTAAATTTGCTTGTAAATATGTACATATTTATCTCTTTGTAAGAGGCGGCCCGCTCTTCGAAGACCTAATAAACAAAATATTAAATTTAAGGTGTCAGAATAAATTGAGCTGTGTATTAGTAAAAAAACGAAATTTGTTCATGACTAATTCTAATATTTCGAAGGCATTCGAATCAGTGGAAGTAATTCATCTCACCAATGTCAGCTCTCCAATAGAATATAAAATCATTCTTCATAATAAGAAGGCAACAATTCATTCACAAAATATTCCCGTCAACAGTAAAAATATTTCAGAAATAGATTGGATTCACTTCTCTCAACGTACATTTGTTACTGTTGACGAGAAAAATTTTTGATTGAATTGTTTCCTTCCTAAGAATTATTTATTTGTATTCTATTGGAGAGCTGAACTATTGGTGAGATGAGAGTGGCTTCCACACTGAAGAGCTCATATACCTTCGAAATATTTGAATTAGCCATTAAAATATTTCGTTATTTGTACTGATACACAGCTCAATTTATTCTGACATTTTTCCAATCTTAATATTAAATAAAGTTCTTTAGTAAGGACAAGATTTGACTTTTCATACTAAATGTCAATCCTTGGATTTGAATATTTCAAACTATTTCTTTAATTTTCTTCTAAGATTCATGCGTCAATCTAGACTTTGAAGTGCATCTTGCATCATTATCAGAAACAATAAAAAAACTAATAGAGAAGAGTGTTCGCTTTGTCCCCAAGGGGCCTATATGTGCGGTCAAATTATATTTCTACTAAAATTATTTATTAATGAATTTTAGTTCAATGGAAATAGAATAAAGATTATTTATTATGTTTGAAGTTTTCCTTTCTGAGTGCATATAACACAATAATGATCAGAATTAGCTAAAATTTATTTCACTGTCAGTATACTTAATATCCAATGATATTTTAATTAATATTATAATTTCCGTCCATAATTTGTATTAATTTGAAAGTTTATAATAGGAAAATAAGGAAAAGTTTTGATGTGTGACTTTTTTATTTACCAGCCAACGTTTCGTCGACTTCTTCAGGGCTTTAAATAGTCACATTGGTCTAAATTTTCTTTTTATCTTCGTTACTCGTGAAGACCATCGGAAACATAAATTTGAAAAAATATTTGGCACATTCACAGAAAGAATTTTTCCTTCTTTTCTTTATATAAGCAATTTTATTAGATAAAACAGAAATAACATAAATAGAATATGGAAACACTGTTTTTAAAACAACAGAATCGAATCCTTTTACTAGAAATTTTTACATATAGAAATTTCAAATTTAAGAAGAAGTCGGCAAAGTCGACGAAACGTTGGCTGATAAATAAAAAAGTCACACATAATAACTTAATATTTTAATCTTAGTGAAGTTATCATAAAGCTACTTTGGAGAGTCATGATTTATCGAAACACCCTCTGGAGATTTGCGATGTCAATAAGCTCAAGAAGCACTACTCTCATGGGTTGTATTCGACCATTCTCTTTTTTATATTCTAAACTTATTCACTCCTTCTCGAATTGATAATCTTCGGGAACCATGTCCGTCCATCTTGAGAGCAAGTGCTCGGTGCTGATGTCTTGGCGATGGGTCAGCAACAGTAGAAGCCGTCAATAATGCCTGTACGGGCACTTGAACATTCACTGCAAGACTATCATCAGAAGTAAGTCTCGGAGAGAGGTTCAGAGTCTCTCCAGTAGCAAGCACCACAGATTTCACACGACCTTGACTATCATAGGAATAAATATATGTTTCTCCTCCCTATAAAGAAGAAAATCAAATATTAAAATAATTATTTCAAATTCTTTCCAAAATACTTATAATGAAAGTAATTAAAGTATATTTTTTAGTAGAAAATCTTTTCTATCAATTCTTGTTTTTTTTTGTTTTTTTTTTCAGAACGAAATATATATTTAGGAATTATTTAGTGCCTTTTAATAAAAAATATTTCGTCGCCTTAGAGTGTAAACCTGCTAAATCCATTTTTTATCATATACGACATAGAAATAACGTAAGGTTCGAAAGAAAAAGAGTAGCAGCATCGTCCAAGTAAAACTGCTACTTAAAATTACGATCGTAAGTTGTAGAAAAAAATGTGAAAAATAGTTTTTCCATAAAAACAATATTAAATTTTGCTTGTTTTTTCTATGTCCTGTAAAATCTCCTTTTTGTGAATTAGCAGGTTTACACTCTAAGGAGACGATTATCTTGTGGATTTTTTAAATTTCAAAATTACTAAGAATTTAGTCGCAATTTAGCTTATACCTAAAATATTTAATTAAGAATAAATTATTTCATGAACTTTAAATAATAATCTCAGACTCAGACTTCTTATAAGTCGAAACTTGGTCGAAAACTTTAAGAAATTTTAATTAATAATTTTATAATTATGATTATTCCAAACAGAAATAAATAAATATCATAAATCTGACTATCAAAGCCTTAGATACTATGAAAATTAATAAAATAGTTTATAAATTAAATTATTAATCGAATATTTTTATCATCTTTATGATTTCGAAAAAATTATTTACTATCAAGTAAGAATTGAATGAAAAATTTATAAAATTCAAAATAGAAAAAATTAATAAACAAAATGTTCTCCTCCCCGTCCTCCACGAGCATCACTTCTGCTTGTAAGGAGGCCAGTGGCACTGTCATATTCAAGTTCAATATCGCTTTCACCTTTCTCGGAAAATCGAACCAAATATCCAACAGCAGAAATCTTCAAATCCGTTTTGTGATCCTGGCTATTTTCAATAGTGCTTACCTAGAAAATAATTTCGCAACATTATTAATGAATTATAAGCTAATTAAATTAAAAAACATGTTTCAATTATTTATTTTACATTACTAAGAATTCAAAGGCTAAATCATTAATGATTAATTAATCTATATGCTAACGCATCCCAATCGATTACACGATTGATTAATTTTATTTAAGCATAGAAATTATAAAAAAATAACAAATGTTAACATTAAAAATATAGACATTGAACTAATGAAATGTTATTTGTAACAAGATTATATTTTAAGGTAGTTCTTTCACAAATGCAAAACTTCAAGAAGTCTGAAACTTGGAATATAAGTCATTAAAAGTATAATAAACACACTGTTAAAATTTGAAGACGATTTACCACAACAAACATGAAATAATTGCAATTAAAAATGACATTTTTTACATATGGATAGCTTGGGAAAAGGTGGGAAAATTATCATTATTTTATTTTTTTTCATTGAAGGACTTTCACCATCTTGATGAAAAATTAATATTTGTTAGAATAATATATTAGGAGTAACTTACAAAAAAATTGAAATTATTTACCTAGTAGTTTTGATAAAATAAAAAAAAAAAAAAAAAACTTATTTGGGCGATGATTTTTAGTGGAGGGGAAATAAGAACAGTCGCTTGGAAACGATCCATTCATATAGAGGATATAGTAGTGTGAGAAGTACAGTCATAACATAACCTAAAATTTTAGTACCGTTCATATGTATAGAGTGGTTACGAGGCTAAAACTTTTTGTGTGGATTGTCGCGAAAGAACTACCTTAAATAAATATATTATATATATAGTTAGTAAATTATATTTATTATTTACAAATATAGATTTTTAAAGGAGTTAATTATTAAAATACTTACGACATTACTATAATCTCTTCTGAATATGACTTTATTTCCACTGGCATCCGCGACAGTACTCAATTTACCAAAGCTGGTATTTTTACTATAGAGGAAAGTGTATAAAGTTTTCCCGCTGGTCAAGTCTCGCGTTTCTGTATGTTGGCCATATCGATTGAAAACATAAATTTCTCCTGTAGCAGGGTATGGAATTCTGAATTCACCGTTTTCATCATGCGTCGGCAAGTAATGTTGTAGAGCTAAAATGTGTAATGAACCTTGAAAAAATAAATATATAAATAATATAAATTTCTTACTATTGAAAATTTTATTATTAAAATAAGAATTAATTACTTGATCAGCGACATGAAGAACACCATCTGGAGAAACTGTGAGAGCGGATATAGAAGAAAATTGAGCATTCCAAGCTAGGAGAGTTTCTTTTCCAGCATGTTGTCCTGTAGCAGCACCTCCGTTTACTCCTCCGATCCCACTTCCTCCGTTCCCATTAGTACTGCTGGTACCAACACCACCAGATACTCCACCAACGTTAGTCCCTCCTCCCACTCCACCATTTATATTTTCACCATCTGCACAAGCGCATCCACTTCCGTTATTGGCACTTGATGAACAGTCGCAATTTGATGATCTAAATAAAAATAAAAGATAATTAAATCATAGACAAGAACACAAACCAAAATAAGGTACTGATATTAACCTGTAAGCCTCTGGTTGTCGTCCCGCAAAGTCAGCTATAAGTCCAGCTGAATCGACAATTCTAATTGCATTTATTTTACGAGAATCACTTTCAGCTAGGAATAGATCTCCAGAAGGACTAAATGCTAATGCAAGAATTGATCCAAGAACAGTTCCAGTAGCTTTGAAGCCATCTTCATCAGGTTTAGGAGATAGACCAGGCCCGCCAGAAGTACTAACTGTTGGGATTTGTCCCGAAAGTCCAGTTACAACATTTCCTGTAATAGTTCCTCCTGGTCCAATATGACCAAGAATAGAAACTCCTGGAGACATTGCAGATGATTTCATCAATCCTGATCCTCGCGGATCAGTGGGAGAAACGTGGCAATGAAGTGGAGTTCCAGCCACAACTTTCACCTTAAGATCGTCAGTAAGTTTGAGAATTAAACGATCATCAACAAAATGTAGACTTCCATCTAGTGGGCTAAGGGCTAAACCAGTTGGCCATTGGAGTTGAGCTTGGGTAGCAGGTATTGCTCCTGAACATGGTATAGGTGCCCAGTGATTATGATGCCCATGATGTCCGACGAGTGTATGGATTACTCCCTGAAAAGGGTTTCAAACATGAATTGAAGTTTATATCTGATAGTAATTTTTTGGTTTTTCTTTTATTATTAATTAATACTAACCTTTGGATCAACTGCCCTAATATTGGTACCATCAGCAATATACATAGTTTTATCGGCAGCTATCGCAAGCCCTTTCGGATGTGAGAGTTTGGCGTCCATTGCTGGACCTTCATCTCCACATTGGCTTTCATCACCGGGAATGCATCTTTCTCCGGATCCCACCACTGCTTCCCAGTTAATAGCAGGTTCATGAACTTCTTCTAAAGATAGAACTCGAAGAATTTGATGTTTCTCGGGATTGGAAACATAAAGATGTCCATCAGCAGGAGAAACGGACAAATAATACTGATAGGAAACCTGAAAATGGTATAAAATTCCACAAAAATCAGATTTTATTTATAAATAATTATTTTAATATTTAATAAATTCTATAAATGTATAAAAATAATATTATATTTTTCACTGTTAATATTAATTTGATAATATGATATTTGAATAAATTTTTCAACTGATTGATTGTTTATATAATTTTTTTTTTTTTTTTTTGGCTTTTCGGCCTTTCTAGCCATAAGCCTAATTACGATACTAGTTATATTTTTTTTAAATTTGTCTTTACCCCTCGGGGTCAAATTTTAGCTGGATGCCTCGAGTCGGATTCGAACCCGGGTCCCCTGGTTAGCTCGCTGTCGCTGTTTATATAAATATGTATATATAATATGTTAATAAAAATACCTGAGTTGCACTGAGTTCAAGAACTGTAACCACACTTCCATTAGGAGTTACTCTTCTTACAAGATTGAAATCTCCAACATAGAGACTGCCATCTGGGCCTGAGGCCAAAGCGACTGGGGTGAGAAGACGCGCATCTCTTGCAGAACCATTACAATCAGGACAAACCAGAGATCGTTGTAATCCAGTTCCCATAACCACCTGATTCAAAGAATGAGAGAAAAACATGTTAAATAAGGGAAAATGAAATAAAAATAAAAAGGGAAAAATAATATAATAAATATAAGTTATTAAAGTGGGGAAAGGGAATCGGATTAGCCGAGTGCTTGAAGACACTAGCCTTCTAGCAGGAGTCCCGGGTTCGAGTCCGAGTCCTGCATTGATATTTGACCGGCTATAATCTGATTCCTAGTCACCAATCACGTCTGGCAAGCGTGGTGACTTAATGCCAACCCCTTCCATTTGATGGAAGAGGCCTATATTCAGGAGTTGGATTGTCGCTATCGACAGGCTAATGATGATGATGATGATTAAAGTCTAGAATTGCTCAATTTAAAATCAAATTTGACTAAAAACATAAATTATTCAACTCCTTTTCAATTAGCCTAGAAAAAGGAAGATGTTGTTGGGAAAATATATTAATGTTAATTAATTAGGGTGTTTATTGTTTTTAAAAAAGCAGCGCCATTCTAAAATATTTTCAATGAAATAACGAAAAAATTCTCCCGAATCGTCAAAATAAAATTATAACAACAGTCTTTTTAATTTAAACAGCCGTTATCAATTTCATACCTGGATCTGTCAGAGAGGATCAGACTCATTTTTTCATCATATTCTGGCTTGTTAGATTTATCTGATAATAATACTCTAATATCATAGTTTTTATCTTCTAAAAACTTCTTTGTATACGTTATATCCGCTGTGAGACTTTTTTTTAAATTCACCCAGTGAGAAATTATGGAGATGATTGCTAATAAGATTATTTATTTTGAACTCGATATGGTTTTTGTCAATGTCTTGGCCTATGTGTCCCAATTGCTTCTTAACATTACACACCAAATTAAGGAAACTCTCCCCCTGACTTCTCTTGTCTGTTGGGACAAGGGCAGGTTAAGTTTTATTTTTTAGTATAATCTCTCTCAATAAAATCTAAAACTAGATGGGTTGTTGATAAATGTTAATTGAAAAATAATTCATTTTATCTTTAAATGTTAAGAATTCACAATTGTTTCAATTATTTAGCGCCTGGCGATGCAACCCGCGACTCAAGACGTTCTATATGAATGCATACTCAAACATTAGCTAGGCGGCTCTATATCTTCCAAGTCAGTGTCGTAATTGTACACCAAATACATTATTTTCATCTTATTACTTTTATTTCTAGTATATATATACGTGATAAATAAATAAAAATTAATGATAAATACCTTTACTGTTCTTGGATATTGTTTAAGATGAAGTGTAGAACCATCTCCTTTTTGTAAAATTCCTTCGTGAAAGTTGTAATGATGGTGAATATCCAAACCCCAACCTCCAACATCGCTTATTTCCACATCAAAACCTTGTAGTTTGGCTGTTTGTGTTTCCCAAACAACTTGCCGACATGAACTGTATTGATAACCGACGCTTATCTTTGCCTGAGCAACTCCATAAACCTATAAATGAATTTTACAAGAGTATTACTTTTAATTAAATTTAATAATAATTTCAAACTAATTTTGATTAATTTTCCATATTAATATGAATTAACAAGTCGTTGATCGTTGAATTCCTACCTTTTGTTTATAAACATTTCGTTTATTCCATGCAAATGTATGACTAAGTTGTGGATCTGCTTCATAAGTTTTTGAATGTACAGCACCTTCAATTTCAACTCTTACATGAACATGAGTGAGCTCTTGAGGGACATGGTCATGGGTCAATCGCATCAGAATTGTGGAAAGGTATCCAGCGGACTGTTGAAAATTAAATAAGACATAATTATTATTATTATAAATTTATATAATATTACTATTTCAAAATAAATTCTTGATTAATTGATTTTTTATAGAAGTTTTGTTAAGAATTGTACCTATTTTTATACAATATTAGTAGAAGAAAAAAGACAACTTAAAATGATACATATATCTATATATATAAAACTAAAGTTTTGTCTGTACATTAGACCAAATAACCCTAAATTTTGGTTGCACACGTTTCAAGCAAAGTTATGAACGAAAACATCCTCAACGAAATTCCTGTCGGTCTGTCTGTATGTATATTTTCGTGGGTTCCGCGAAAAGTCGCTCATGATTCGATGATGTGATTATTATGAAATTTCATATTTGGATCGGATGTCTTCTAACTTAATTTTATTGCTATATGACGTTTTGATATTTTGACCCCAAAAAGGGGTTTGAGGGGGAGCACTAATGGAAATTATCAAATAACTCCTAAACTATTAGAGAGGTATTATTATCTTAATTCGGGTGTGCTTAATCTGAAGGAGCTATTTAATGTTGAGTGATTAATATAGCCGAATTTACCACGAAGCCCCAGGCCCAACATTTTTAGGTGCCTCATTACGAAAATAAATAAATTGTTTATTTCTTTTAATGAAATGGTCAAAAATAATAAATAATAAAAAAGCGGATAAGTGCGAGCATGGATTAGGTTTACATCGATGAGCAGTCTCATAGGACACGAAACAAAAAAAAATACAAAAAACTTTTTTAATAGGATATTAAAAGATCAGTGGCCAACTCGATAGTGTGTGCGTAATTTTTTATATCAGCACTTTTATATGTGAGGAGACGTCTCAATTTTTTTTCATATTATCTGCTGATTATCAAACTCTACTCACTTCGAGCTACCGTCTTCCCAGCGACTTATAACCTTCAGCTGATTAAGACCCGCATCCACAGATAACTTCAAATCTTACCCAGCCCATAAAATCCCCTCTTCTTCTTTTTTCACGATGGAGAGGCCAACCCAGTCCTTTAGGGGGTGCACCTTTTTGGTGTATCTCCTTCTCTCATCAATATCATTAAAAAAAGGGACCGAATCAGATAAAAAACCCCATTAAAAAGAAAAGAGAATTTTTATTTTTTTATTTTATTTACTTGGCTTCGGGAACTAGATGTCCATTTAGACAAAGAGAAATAGACTTGTCAAGTATATTAATAAACATATTTATATTTAATTATTACCTGAGACGATTGATACATAAGATGGAGACCAGATCCTGGAATGCGAATTGATTCTTGTACAATTTGAGTTTCAGCTAGAACAAGAGAATTGCCTGGTTTTCCTCCAACTTTTTCAGGTTGCCAAGTAGAAACAATAATGGGTTTGACACGTTCATCGTCGTGTGCCATGCAGGGCTCTCGATCCAGAGCTGGAATTAAAAATTTCATTTTGATTAATCAGTTTATATATAAATATTAAAATCATGAATAAACGATTTATTCTGACTAGTCAGGTGCAACAGGTACAGTGTAAGGAAGCACTAAAAAAGCTTCCAAGATAAAGAATGGATAGTAAAAATAATAAAAATTAAATTGCTTAATTCTATAATAATAAAACTATGTTCTTGAAAAAATTGTAATAAGCTAGTTGTTTTATTAATATTTAATAAAAATTTAACATATTCTCATAAGCGGCGTAGAATTACATTTGAGACGCTACTCACCTATTTTATTCCAATCAATTTAAATAATTCATATACATTTTACACTAAGTTTATTTTAAGTAATAAATATTTTATTCATTTTTCTCCTTTCCTTCTAAATGATATAGATCATTGAACCTCCATAATTTTTAATTCTTATGCTCCTAATTCTTATAATACCAATTTATTAATATTATGAATTTTAATTGAGTGGATATTGATGAGGCAGTCCAAAAAATAGAAGATAATTTTTACTATCTTTTTAATCATAAACCGACATTTCGGAGGCTATTCCCTCCTTCTTCAGGGTTTTAAAAAGTCATTGAAGAAAATTCAATGAGAATTCCCCTCTGTCTCCTCTTTCAGTGGCAGTAACAATAATATATAGTATTTCATTCTTAACAGAATTATAGTGAAGAAGGAGGGAATAGCATCCGAAACCTCGGTATATGAATAAAAAGATAGTATAAATAATCTTCTTTTTTTAGACTGCCTCATCAATATCCACTCAATTCAGTCCGTCTCCAAAAATTACTTGAACCTTATGAATTTTAAAATTAAGAAATGAATTAATGATTTTAACCAATAAAAAAAGATTTTTGAAAAAATTGTTGAAAAATCCATGCATACCTTGAATGATACTGTCATGTTCTAATGCTGCTAAAAAGATTGGAGGCGTAAGACCGAGTAAGCCTAGAAAAAGAAATGTTAGCTTTTATAAAATGAACATTCAGATTTTATTAATGGCAATTTAGATATTTTAATTAATTGGATTAATCTATTCTTTTATGAAGACATTTTTTCCAAATGCACTATTCTGCATTAATCTTTGGTTGCCTAGCTGGTAAGGTGTCAGGCGTATTTTGGGATAATTCGAGTCTCTTCAGAGGCCATTGTCAATTCTTTACTTCAATAATAAAATATACTTAAATAATGAAATAATAGTTTTAGCTGAAACCACCAGGATTGCACACTTTTTATGAAAAAATCTTATCAGAATGAACGACGTTTCCACAACTATCTTTGGAGTCAAAACGCCGTGCATTCTTATAAGATATTCTCAATAAAAATGTGAAAACTAGTAGTATACAGTACATGAATACGAATTCGTCTGTTCAGTGACCTGCTAACTAAAACAGAACAAATTTATTCAAGTCCAATCTGGTATTGGATTCCATAACAGATCAAATATTTCTAAAAAGACTGATTAAGGTCAAACCTTAGAAACTATAGTCTGAAACAAATCAATTATATATAGGTATCAGTAGCGGGCGGTGACTTTTCAGCCAGGGGATGCTGACCAAAAAAAACTTAATTTTTAAAAATATTATTTTATTCTTCGCTCCTTTTTGGAAATTTCATCGAATAACGCATCATAGAGTTATTTTTCAAATTTAATTGTAGAATTTTTTATCACACAGTATGAAAATACTGTGAATGTATTGAAATTTTAGGGGTGCGCCTCATCCACAGCATCGCCACTGATAGATATATAGTTATTTATATTTTCATATATATATATATATGTACGTAAATGTTTATTTCCATCAAGTAAAGGACACCCTCATTGATTTCCCTTTATGAATCAACAACTCTCGGCAAAACAAAAAGTTTTCAATTAGTAAAAGAGATATTGTTTAAGAATAAAGCTTAATATAATTATATTTCGGCCCATCTTCAGGATTTTACTTTGATTGAGTCTTGCTCATAAGCAATATTTCTTTTATATGTAAAACCTATCTGTAAGTCAGTCCACTAATTTTAATTTTATTAAATATGTTTCGCCTCGAACCAGCACTATGATCGCTGAACAAAATTAAGAAAATTCAAAAGATAAGAAAGTTATATTATTATTGACCATAGTAGCAGTGTTGATAAAAAAAAATCACTGGGAATGTCCTCTGTTTAGTCGAAAATGTTATAGATTGATCATAGAATGAAATTTAGTAATGAGTTATATACTATATGTTAGGCTCAAAGAAGGAAAACGCTCATTGAGCGAAAAAAGTCATTGTGGCTAACTCAAAATGACCACAACTCGAAATTCGCGTCGTGGCTTCCTTGATATTTGACCACTATGCGTTGTGGTTATTAAGAAAAGCCACAACGCGTTCTGAACGTTAGTTGATGCAACCACGATAAGACGGACAGGTTGTAACTTGTCAACAAACTTCGAGTTTATGTTCATTTTTGAATGCGCTAATCATAAATAAATAATAAATAAATCTTTATTCCTCGACCTGCTTAGAGGCACAAGTCCTCGGTGGCTAGGTCCTCCAAACATCAATACAATCTAGCTACAATACATTAATAAACATTAATACAAATTAATACAAATTAATTACAACAATCATGACTGGTAAAATGAACATATTTTATAATAAACTAAGTGAGTTAATGAAGACAAGTATGTACTGATCGCAGATTTTTACTGAGTATCGATTTAATACGAAACGTTACTTCAAGAAACAAAACAGTCTCAGCTTCTTCTTCTTCTTCGAGTGCCATACCCGAAACGGGTGTCGGCGCCTCTCCACATATACCTGTGCTTAGTGTGTTTAGTTGTTTTACACAGATATACGGGACCTACCTTTTAACGCCGGTTCCGAACGGCTAATTTGGAGAGGTTACTAGGCAATTATACTCTTGGTAGGTTGCCATTACTTTCCAAGAGGAGGCGACTGTAAATATCTATCTGCCGAGACTCCATCTTCGAGTCAGCGACCCGACACTCTATCCACTGACGCACAGTCACCTCCTCAGCTTCTTAAACTAACTAATCTCTATCGACAAAGCAGTAACGTTGTCTTAAACCATATGATATCTTAATAATTGGTTACTGTTAAAAATTAATTGAAAGTAGATCAGACAGTACTTGTGATTTAAAAATTGTCAGCTCGATACGCAGTAAAAAACTGCGATCAGTAGCTACTTGTCTTCATTAACTCACTTGATTTATCATAAAAAATGTTCATTTTACTAGTCATGATTAGCGAACAGATATTTACAACCGGAAATTGCATTCAAGAATGGACACAAACTCGACGGGTGTTTGCAATGCTCCTATTGACAAGTTACAACCTATCGGTCGTATCGTGATTGCATCAGCTAACGCTCAGAACGCGTTGTAGTTTTTCTTAATAATGTGAAGTATAGGTCAAATTTCATGAGAGACACGACGCAAATTTCGTGTTTTGGTCTTTTTGAGTTAGCCACAACGCGTTGTGGACGCTTGTTTGCTCAATGAGGGTTTTCATTCTTTGAGCCTAACATATATAGTCGGATAGCTTTTTTGGCCCTTGGGTCCTATTCCTGGAGGGAGAGAGGATAAGAAATCTGATATGCATTCAAATTATTTATTATATTAGATTAATTTTAAATTTAGATAAAGTTAGAACCTCAAAATTTGGCATTTAATAAGACTTGATGATCCGCAGATAGTTCAAGAGTCACAATAAAAAAAGACAATTTCAGTGATTTTTCTTAATTACGAGACTTAATGTTAAATTGAAAGTATTTTGTCGAGAGTAGCAGAATTTTTATATATTGAAGGAGACAATAAAAGAGTGGAACTATAAATTTTGTTTATAACGAAACTATAGTCTCATAAATAACATTTATTATAAAAAGATATTATTTTGCCGATGGTAATAGATTCAAATTTACAAGAAATCATAAGTTGGCGTCATCCATTCAATCCGATGGAATGGAATATTTTCAATTATATGTCAGAGGGGTTGTTTTTCACCCCCTCGGGAATTGAACCCGAGTGCCAGTAACTTTACGCGTGTTCATATGTCAGAGAGGTTCGCACCCTACAGGTGAGCCAGGTGGCCCGGATTGCTGTTACTGGCACTCGGGTTCGATTCCCGAGAGGGTGAAAAACAACCCCTCTGACATATAATTAAAAATATTCCATTCCATCGGATTGAATAGATGACACCAACTTATGATTTCTTGTAATAACATTTATAATTCCAACAGAAGACATACTCTTTTATTATCTCCTTCGACTTAATGTTAATTAATATCAAATAAGCTGATTTTCCCAAATTCTCTCCACCTAGGACCATTCATTAATATTGCTAGTTTAAGCAATAAATAGGTAATAAAAAACAAGACATATCAATTTCCTAATTCTTTCTCTATAATTTAGAAACTGAGAAAAAAAAAATAAATGATAGTATTTTCAAACAAAAATACTAACCGTTAGCGATGTTGTGAGGGGGAGCTGAAGATTCTCGATAAGCTTCTTCACTTAATTGCATAGCGATTGGGGGCAGAACAACGATCTGGTTCCATGGCACAAAGACAGTTTTCGTGAGGGGTCGGAATGGATTTCTCTGAAATTGCAGAGTAATGGCTCCACCCCCGTTGACCAGCACATCGAACCTAAGCACGGTGAAAATGACAATTTAAAAAGACATTCAACAGTAATAAATATATATGGGAAAATAATTTTAAGAAATTAATAAAATTAAATCTAAAATAAATTGATAAATCTTTTGATTACTAATAATTATAATAACATTACTTCCGATAGTATATTCAAAGTACACACCTCTCTGCACGCATGGTTACCTTGAAAGCCTGTTAAGTAACTAGAAACAAATAGGTATACCTATTTAAATTCAGAATCTAGATATATTTTTGAGTATCTAATTGCCTATATCAGGCAGTACCCAGGATTTTTTTTTTGGGGGGGGGGGGAGGGGCTGAAATTCGGATTTGTCAATATTTTTTACTATATATTCTTGAAATAGTATTTGAAAAATTACAAGTATATTAGGACTATCTATAGTTTAGTAGACTACTTTACTTTGTTGGGTATGTCAATTGTTTATAATATTTAGAGAGAATTTTAAAATATGTAGGTCTTTTTATCTTGCGAATTTGTTTTTTACAATCTTCTATTGAGATGTCAATTTGTTTATGAATAGATGAAAGAACTAATCTGGTGAAATTAATGTTCCTGGCCACAGGAGTTCCTCAGATATGATTTGAGCCTCCTGAGTAGAGAATATCCTCTCTGGAGTAAAAATTATTGTTACTGGTAGGGTAGCAAATTTTTTAGTATCATTATAAATAATCGGGTATCTACAGTTCTGCATTACACTACAGTAGAGCTTCAATGGCGCATGATGGTCTATCTTTTTGACTCCTAAAGTTTTTCTAAAAACAAACTGAACTTTCAATAGGTCTAGATCAATTTTATTTTTGTATATAATAAATTTTTATTGGTCAACTGAAGTGTCAGCAAACCTTCGGTATAAGTTGGAGAGCACGCTCCTATTTTTTCAATTGGCCAGTCTGAAAGTGGAATGAAAGCTATAATAATTTGAAAATTCTGTCAAAAAGGTATAGCCCCTCCATCGTGAAAAGAAGAAGAAGAGGGCATTTTATGGGCTTGCCAGGAGTCGAAGTTATCTGTGGATACGGGTCTCAAACAGCTGAAGGTTTTAAGTCGCTGGAAAGATTATGGCAGGGATCGAGTTCCAGTCTCTGGAGGTCATAGGGATAAAAGAGTTGGCTAAAGCGCTTGTTCGGTTTTTATCGATTTATAGCGAAGGGGTGCTGAGCGTTCGAAAACCGCGTGTTTCTAGTAAAGAGGGATAATGGGGGATAATTGATTTCAGCTCGACTGTACAATCACCATGATAGTATCTGTAGTACAGGGAAAGGGCAGAAACGGTTCTTCGGTGAGCCAGGGAGTCGAGTGAATTGGTTAGAGCCGGGTCTCCTATTAGTTTAATTGCTCGCTTCTGAATCGCATCCAGTGTAGCAAGAGCTTGGAGGCTCCCCTCCAGAGATGAGAGCCATATTCGAGACAGGGACAAATTTGAGTTTTATACAGTATAAGAAGTTGACTGGGAGTATACTAGCTTCTAGACCTAAATAGGAGACCAAGCTTGCGCACTGCATTTATGCTTCCGATTTTTGATTAGGTGCATTAGGTGTGATAACTGAGAATCAAGAGAGGAGAGGAGAAAATTGGAACGACATGCATCCATATTACGAGATGTTTTCGAAAACTTTATCGCCAACAGCCAAAATGCTATTTTCTCGGGGATAATGTCACACTTGAAAAATTTGAGGCATTCCGTGGTTGTTGCAGTTTTCGTCAATAATATATTCAATTTTCGTCAATATATTCTCCCCATAAAATTAATCTAGAACTATTGAAAGCTCAGTGTGTTTTTAGAAAAAACTTATTGGAGACAAAAAGATAGGCAAAATATGGCATGAAGATTTTCGCCCTTGTTAATACTATTTTTGAATACATTTTACTAATTAAACAAGTTGTTTTTATACTTTATATTTCCAATGAATCTTAAATAGGTAACAATTAACTATTTAAACTAGAATAAATTTCACTCGGGCTTCAAAAAACTAGAAGCACTTTCATAGGTGAAAACGCGACCTACGGAAGGTTAAATTAATCATTGCATACAAATTTCCGTGTGCCAATTTATTTGGGGGGGGGGCTTAGAATCTCCCTAACCCCCTGGGTACCTACGGCTTTAGAGTTTCTAGACATTTGAAAAAAGTGAATATGTATCTGTATTTAGGTACAACTTCTTTTTTTTAATCATAATATGTATTTGAATTTGACCGACCATTTGTTCCTTTTAGATATTGTCACGAACCCCGATTTCTACCAGCTATAAAGCCCAAACTAGAAGTTAAAATATTTTATTTATATTCCTCAAAGAGAATTAATCAAAGAAAACATTTCACGAAAAAAATCTTAAGCCTTCAACTTTTTAAAGGGTTATTTTATTTGTTAATCACCTAATTCTAGTAGTATTTTTGTATAATTTGAACACTTTGAATAAATTCTGTTAGTAATGAAAAAATACCCCCCCCCCCCAAATATTATTTATAGAGTCTGGAATTTTCCCCTATCATGTACCCATGTGTATTTACCGTAACATACCTATATACTGTTTCCTATTGCAATCTAGATAAAGAATAGTTTATAACTTCCAAGTTAAAATGGTCATTTCATATTTTATCTATCTCTGTTCGAATTAGAGTAATATTATAACTTAATCATAGAGTAAAGTTTTTATGAAATATTATTATAGTATTTAAGGGCTTAGTGGAATTATTTGAATGAATAATTCACAAGGCACGATAATAGAATATCTTAAAACGGAATCTAAAAAGACGTTAATTATTAGACCCAAGATATGTCAAAGATAAAAAAATTGTATTTTTTATTAATAAATTATGGTGCCAAATGGAAAAAATAATTAAATCATTTTACTAAGTGAAAATAAATTATTAATTTTGATATATAATAATTATTTATTTTAGATTATTTTTAAATACTTATGGGTATTATATTTTTTGATAGATAAAATTAACTTTTGCTTTGAAATCTTAAGTTAGTAACAGCAGCTTAAACATTGTTTTAGTATTTTAATTTAAAAAAAATGTTCATTTAAATGAATGTCTGTTGAAAATTAATCCCGACTAAAACAAACTTTCCAGGTTTTAATTAAAAATTATATTAAAATTATTTTTAAATATTTTTATTGTAATTATATTTATACTAATTAAAATTTAGAATTGATTATCGCACTTCACTCATGGGGTGATCGCTGAGAAAGGGTTTCTTTTGGCTTATAACTCATAGTCGGTCATTGTAAAATTAGTATGCAGCATGTCACGGGAATTTATTTTTGTAACATTTTTATTCTAATTTAGAAAGAAAGTGTGCCAGTCTCCTGAGCAATTTTTTTTTTAATGGAGGGTATATATCTATATATTAAAAAGGCGATTTTTGTTTAAGGAGAATTATTTCTTCCACTCTTGACTCAGAAATGAGGAAAAAACTATGAAGAAAAAAATAAATTAAATATAAATTTTCGATCCATTTCAGGAGCATACAAACTTTTATTCTATATTTTTCAGTTCAAAATTAAAAAAAACATTTAATGGAGTTTGATGAGGCAGTTCAAAGTTCAAAAAAAGAGAGCAATGAAAACTTTTATTCTGTATTTTTCAGTTCAAAATTAAAAAAACATTTAATGGAGTTTTAGGCAGTCCAAAGTTCAAAAAAAGAGAGATAAATATAACTATATTTTTTTATTCAAAGCCGATGTTTCGGAGGTTTATTCCCTACTTCTTCAGGGTTTTGAAAGTTCAGTCAAGGAAATACAATGTGACATTCCATTTTATCTCCTCTCTCAGTAGCAGTAACAATATTATACTGTATTTCATTCTCAGCAGAATTTAGTGTATAGTGATACTACGCAGAATTTAGTGTAATGATACTACACTGCTGAGAATGAAATACTGTATAATATTCTTACTGGCACTGAGAGAGGAGACAGAGGGGAATATCACATTGTATTGACCTTTCGAAACCCTGAAGAAGGAGAGAATAAACCTCCGAAACGTCGGCTTTGAATAAAAAAGATAGTTATAATTAACACTCTTTTTTAAACCTTGGAGTGCGTAATCAAAATCCATTAAATTTACTTATCACTCCGACTCCCAAAACTACTTCAAACGTATTAATAAACATTGTTGATTAAAATTAATAACATTGATTTCCCACAGTGAATCAACCCATGAGAAGAAATGAAAAATCGAACAAAAAATAATTCCTCTCTAAGTGGTTGAATTTTTGTTCAATTCTGAGTCTGATAGTTTTATACCTTTTAGAGATGCTGTAAAAACATGCATTTCTATCTTTGTTGTATGTCGCAAAGTAAATGCTTTTTACCACTAATACAGGGTAGATGGTAAATCGGAGGGACTGGGATGGCCAATAAGATGCCAGGCACTGTCATTGGCCATCCCAGCCCCTCCATTTATCATCTACCCTGTATTAGTGGTAAAAAGCATTTATTTTGCGGACATACAACCGGCCCTTAAGTAGGTTCTTTCGTCGCCAATGTTAAATTAAAAATATTAGATTATAACTATAACTTAATTTTTTATTTGTTTAAGTATCTATGTATGCTTTGGTGAAGTTTCAATCACACATTACCGTGAAAATTTTTGAAAATAATTTTTTTTTTAATGTAAACATTTTCTCAGTTTTATGGAAAATTAATATTTTTGACACTTACTCTTGAATTATACTACTATTAGTTGATTAGATAAAGTTAAAAAAAATTACACTACTTGACCATACCCTGTTTAGTAAAGTGAAAAAAAATAGCTTTTTGAAACATTCAGGTTTCTTTTTTTGCAATAAAATATATCATTGACCGTTGAATTTACTGAGATATTTAAAAAATCACATAAATGCTATGTTAGATGTAAACATAAACAGTAGAAATACAACGTTTCCAAATCATACAAGACTTATTATCAGCTGATTTGAATAAATCAAACTAACTTTTGTATTTAATTATTATTTTTTTTTATAATTGTTTTTATTTCAAACATTTACTGCTTTCATACTATTTATTTTTTAATTCTATTATTTTTCATTTGTATTTTAACTTATTTTATTAAATACTAGCTGCAAGGCCCGCCTTCGGCGGCCTTCTTGCTAGCCAGACGGCACGCCCCCTGAACCCCCAACCCTCGAACCCCACCCAAAACCTCCCACCCCCCGAGCCATGCACCCGTGCCTCCCCGCACCGACCCCACTAAGCCTCTATCCTCGCCTGAACTCTAGTCCTCACTGTACCACCCCACCCCCGTGCCATACACCCAGCCCAACACCACCACCCCGGACCCCACTACTCCTCTGGACCCTCACCTAAACCTTTCACTCCACCCTGCACCCCCGGACCCCACCCCGTGCCCCACCCAGGCACCATCACTCCACCCCTGCACCCAGTTTTTTTATTTCTAGCCTTCGAGTGACCCACAGATTATGTATACAAAATTTGGTTAAGTTGGCTCTAAGAGTAAGAATTTTCATTTTTTGATCCCCCCCCATTTTGGGTGGTTAGTTTTTGCATTTCTAGCCTTCTAGTGACCCACAGATTATGTATACAAAATTTGGTTGAGTTTGATCAAAGAGCAAGAATTTTCATATTTTGACCCTCCCCCTCCTTTTTGGATGATTTTTTGGGGGAATTTTTTAAAACAAAAGTTGTCAGAAATCACATCCCCTACAACTTTGCTTATTATAAAATTTGCCGTTGAGTTAATAGTTTAGGAGTTATTTGATAATTTTCATTCGTGCGCCCCCCAAACCTCCTTCTGGGGTCAAAATATCAAAACATTATATAGCTAAAAACGTAAGTTAGACGACATCTGATGCAAATATGAAATTTCATAATAATCCCTTTAGCCGTTTTTACGTGAATCGTGAGCAACTTTTCGGAAACGACGGAAACGTACATACATACATACATACATACAGACAGACAGACATACAGGAATTTTGTTGAGGGTGTTTTCGTTAATAACTTTGCTTGAAACGTGTGCATCCAAAATTTGGCGTGATTTGGAGCAATGTACAGACAAAACCTTAATTTTTATATATATATATATATATAGATTAGATATACTACAAGTTCTTTTGACTCAACTGACGCGAAAGAACCTCCTTAAGAAAATAACCTCACGAACAAATTTTATAAAAATAGGAGAGCAAGCTTAGTCTTAATAATTATTAATAATTATAAACTCTTAAAAGATGATCCATTGGAATTAATAAATAATTAGTTATAAAAATGATCTACTCACCATCCTCCAGCTCGGGTGAGCGTGAACCCGAACCGCGAATCGCGGTCGACTGAAACGCGGATACCGACGATGCCTAATCCTTGGCTGGTGACTACTTGACCTCGCATGACAGCCACCCGGCTATAACATAGTCAGGAAGTTGTTGATGAATGGCCCCCCCCTGACCCCCGACCACCCCTGGGTTACGGGAGAGGATAGGGTAGTTCAGGAATGTACAGGAAGGTAGACCTTCCTAATTGCTTCTAAACATCTAAAGGCAATTAGGAGGGAGAAGAGTAATGTGTGGTCAATGGGATCAAATTCCAAAGCCCAAAATCACCCCAGCATCCACCCTCCCCTTCAGTGCATTCCACCCAAAGATTGAGGTATTCAAATAAACCAGTAGTAATCAAATTGTTAGAATGCAATTTAATTTTTATTTCTACACTGTTGAATAGTCATTCATATTCGAAATTTTTTAAGAGAAAATTATTCATGTTGATGATGATACATAGACAAATTCAGATAGTTTGCGATACGACAAAATATAATTTTAAAAATTGAAGAAAAAAAAATGGGAAATTTTTTCAAGATTTCGTAAATTTTTTATAAATTTTGGTAATTTGGCAACAAATTTTTTTAGTAAATGTATTGAGTTAGAAAGCTGAATCACGGTAGACAAGCGCACCAATTCATCATAAAGATAAACAAAGAGATCCTCCTCTGCTTGATGTAAACAATACACACACATTTATCAAATATACATAATACATATCTATTGTATATACGTTTTATATATGATTTATTTGTTTGAGACTATAGTTTCGAAGGCTTGGCCTTCATCATCAGTTTTTTTAAACTAATTCAAAATAGGAGGAGGTTCTCAATTCGACTGATTTTTTTATTGTATCTATGTTATTTAATTATAAATATGATGAAGGCCAAGCCCTCGAAACCACAGTCTCAAACAAATAAATTTTATAGATATAGATATATACTCGGATATATACTTATGTAAATTTGATATATGTGTGTTTTGTGTGTTTATTTGTATCAAGCAGAGGGCGACCTCTTTGTTTCTCTTTATGATTGAACAGCTCTGCTACTCTGGGCACAATAAAAACTTTTCAATTCCACCAATAAATAATCGTTTGACGAATTTCACCTCATTAGCTACAACTAACTATTAGACCTACCAGTTGATTTTTTTATTCTGATTTTATGCATTTCATCCATACCAAAGTTCTGAAGCTAGAAAGTCCAAAATTTAATCTGTTTTTCGTTTTGGAAATTTAAATATTTTAGCTTAGAACGAAGTTTTCACAGACTTCTGAACTCCAGTTATCGTCGGTATGAGAATCTAACCTGACAAACAGACACCCAGACATTTTAAAACATGAATAAGATAAACAAAATTTAAAATTTTCGAGTCAATCCAATAATTCGGCCGCATTGTAAACGAATGTATTGATTAGAACTATAATAATCAATAATAAATCATTTATTTGAATGTCAAAACAGGGGTCAAAATTAACGATTTGTGACCCATTTACAAGTTCTAAGCAGAGTTTTATCACAATGAGCTTTTATTTTCGCGAATTTGTAATTAAAAGATTGGTATAGACTTTTAGAAAGATCACATACCCCCCAAGCAAGGTTTTGACAATTAAAAATAAAACTCTAAAAGAGGTCTTTATAAACTTAACATATTTTTTTAAGTTGCTTAAAAATGATTAACATACTTCTTTTAGTAAATAAATATTAAAGACTTTGATTAACGAAAAAAAATGTACAGTAATTTTCAAAGAAATTGATAAATAGAGACAGACTAATTCAAATTTTTGGGTATCAAAGATTTATTAATTTTACACAAATAACCACGATGATTTTTATCAATTAATTAACTTAATGTTTGAATTGAATTTATTCAAATTACCTAGTAATTTGTATATGAAAGAAAATAGAATAAAGATCAAATCAGACTATTAAATAACCCCAGCCTTCATTCTATTATAACTAGGCAGGATATTAGTTAGATCTCATTACTTTTTTCCGGAAAACAGAACTTGTTATTTTTTATAGAAGTCTTTTGGTGAAATTTCTCTTCATGTTGTAAGCTAGTAGGTGGCTTTTATTTTGTATTTATTTATTTTTTTGGATGTTGAAAGAGAGAGAATTTGATCTTACCCGAAACGAGGGCATTTAAAAGTCATAAAATATTAATTTTGATATAAATTGATATCAAATTATTGAAATTTTTATCAAATATGAATTTAAGCTAAGCAAATTTAACCCGTTCATTTTGGGGATTAAGTTTAGGTTTTAAAATTTTTCTTTGTTAGTGAACCAAGCTCTAATACCATACCAAATTTTACCATTCTAGGTAGGGTTGCCAACAACGTCATTTTGACCCTGAGTCTCCACGTTTGGTGATCATTCGTAGTGGATTATTCGGGTCATTTCAAATAATCTTAAAATACTACTTTAAAATCAAATATTTTTTAAAATTTTCTTGCCTCATAAGGGAGTCTTCCCTCCCGAACTCTTCTCGGTCAGCGTTCCGCATGCAAATCTATTTAATTTATATTCCTCCGAGTCAACAATGATGTAATGTTGGCAACCTTAATTCTAGGGTCATTGCATATATACTAAATTTGAATTTATCCTACCATTCATCCCTTTATTTTAAGGATTGAAAGAGGGAAAGTCTGGGTTTTTCCTATTTTTCTCTTTAGTAGTATGACAAACGTTATCACCATCCAAATTTGAGCATCCTAAAGTAATTTAAAGTACTCTAAATTTTATATGAGTAAGCGAGTCACGAAATAGTTTATCTTTGGCTTTTTCTAACTTTGACAGTATAAGCACTAGTTATGTGAAAATTTATGATTGAGTTAAGCTTATGGAGTGCTATTGAAGAAATAATCTTCAGCCATGAAAACCTTTCCAGTGCAAAGTTACAGAACAGTCAAAATAGCTCGAGTTATTTCGAGAAAATATTTTTTTGGCTTTTAGGCCTTTCTAGCCATAAGCCAATTTACGATACTTATTATTTTTATTTCTTTTTAATTTGTCTCTACCCAGGGATCAGATTTTAGCCGGATGTCTCGAGTCGGATTCGAACCCGGGTCCACTCGGTTAACAGGATGGTACGCTAACCCCTAGCCTAACCTGTCCCCCTACGAGAAAAGTCACCCAGCTATTCCGGCGATCCCGAATCGAACTTGACTGGGGCATTGTTGTGGCAGAGATAAACCACAAGAGATATGGTATGATTGATTTTAAACTATTTTCAAGGTGATCGATTAGATATATACCGAAAAGATAATTTGTAAGCGATTCCGAATATTACTTAGTTTTAGGTAGATAAGATAATTACGCAAAAACTTATAAATCATATTTAAATGTAATTATATGAAGGGAAAAGCGGTCAAATGTATTTTGACATTCATTATCTATGTATCTTCATCAAATGTACTTATTAATATTATAGAAATAGACGTGAAACTCTCGCGCGGTAGAAGTGAAACTTCTTAGCTCCTTTATTTAATTCAAGAGCATTTTTATTAAATAAAAAAAATAATATATTATTTTATTCATCATTTTGGGGTAGCCTATCTATGATGTATGATTGAAGGAGACAATAAAAGAGTGTGTCTTCTGCTGGAATTATAAATTTTATTTATTTATAACGAGACTATAGTTTCGAGAGCTTTGCCCTCTTCATCGTATTTATAATTCCAGCAGAAGACACACTCCTTTATAGTCTCCTTCAATATATAAAAATTCTGCTACTCTCGGCAAAAACTTTCAATTTAATATGATGTATGAGTTTGACTGAAGTTTTTAATCCTTTAGTTATAAAGATTTTTTACTTATAGCTAGTTTCATGCTTTGTTGAGTGTTTCATTTGGAAAAAAGCTCTCTCCCACACCAGCAGGGGTTGACCTGACAAAGGTTACTTAGAAATTTCTCACTAGAAATTAAAAGTGGATTCTTGGTACGCCCGAGCGCGAGTAATTCAAGTCAAATATCCAAGAAGAATAGCATGTGATCATAGCTAATTTTTTATAAGATTTTTATAAAAATTAAGGAAGTTCGACACATCAATTTGTGATACTAGGAAACCAATTAAGGGAGTTCGAGACATCTTATCTATCTGATTGATCTACGAAAAAATCTTTTGTATTTCTGCAGAGTGATAACTTTTGCCTACTAAATTGTTTAATAAAAAAAGTGTTAATAATGAGGTTAATTTCGAATACAAATCTTTGTTTTGATAATATAAATAAAAAGAATATTGAAATAAATTTTTTCTCATTATAAAAACATTTATTTAACACAAAAACGATTTCGAAAAATAGATTTGTAATTCTACACTAGTGCTTTTGTTATATTCTGTTGGTTGCAAATAACTTTTTATTTTTACATTTATTAATAACTAATTAGCTAGACTATCAAATCTATTGAAAAATGTATCATTAGATTCATAAAAGTTGAATTATTGATTTGTATAAATTTGGTGAAAATTGTATAATTTGTATAAAAGTTATAGCCCTTTTAAATGATCGGTCCATTTACTTCCATGTTAAAACGACAATTTTAAATAATTTATTTCTCGGTAAATAGGACAAACGATCAACTTCAAATTTTGCGAATAATTATTTAATACATCAATGATTTGATGGTAAAAATTTGAGAATTTTCTTATAAAAATAATAAACAGTCCCGAACCCCCTTAATGACTTATGTAGAATTTAATTTTATAAATTTTGGGGTTTATTTAGTCACACAAATTAAACAAATAGAGTAATTTCAGCTAATTAACACTATTTATTTCATAGATTTACTAGACAGTTTCGGTCGCTACTGGTAGACCATCTTCAGTAGCACTAATTTTTTATTCGAACTTAAAATAAACAAGAACTATAATTTGAAGCTTTTTCTTATTTAATATAGGTAATATTTTGACAAAACAGCTTGTTCGTTCTGGTTACGTTTGTAAACGATTATTTTAATAATAAAAATTATCTCTTTAATATTCAAATATGATTACTTTCCTTTGAAATCGATTGAAAATGTTAATATAATTAGTTTAATAATTTATTTATAAATTCTGTAAAATAAGTAAAAATATGTTTATAAATTAAAACAAGCATTAAAAAAAATTGTTATATCATTCATGTAAATATCTTTTTATATTAAATTTTGAAACATGAATCAATTGGAAACAATAATGAAGGTTTGTATTTATAAAGATAAATTAATAGATCCACTAATGAATTTTTTCCATAGTAGGTGTTTAGTACATAGCGTTTAATTTCTAAAAAAATAGCCGGAAGCTTGTAAAAATTAACGTTAATTGATATTCTTTGGCATTCCTAATTTTCTTGACTCAGTAAAAAAGATCCAGAACGACGTTCCGGACCATTCACTCCGAAATAAAGCCCTTATAGTACCTAATGTAATAATTTAAAAAAACTAAATTTGAAAGTTAAAGAGGATCTCCGATAGTCAAGAAAGATAAATTATTTATTTATTTATTTTATTTTTTGGGCTTCGGATACAATAGCCCATTTAATCAGTAGTATATAATATGATAATTTTATCTAGTTTAAGTAGTTTTAGCGCAGAAGCTGATTGTAATCGATCAATTTTTATTCTGCCGCGAGCGAGGCTTGAACTTGAGCCTCTCGTTCCAACATCGTCATCAAGATCACGATGATGGAGCAAGACTATGCCCGAAATTAAAAATACGCTTTCATTTCAAATTACAATAAAAAGAAATACAATATAAATTTTAAATTGAAAGTAGCAGAATTTTTATAAATTAAAGGAGACAATAAAAGACTGTGTCCTCTGATGGAAAAATAAATTTTCAAATTATAGTCTTGTTATAAATAAATTTAAAAATTTATTTTTCCAGCAGAAGACACGTCTTTTATTGTCTCCTTTAAAATAAATTTTTTCCCAAAAATTGTCCATACTAACATGAATAAAAAAAACCTTTTAATCATATCACTATATGGGAATTTTTAGGGCATTAAAGAAATTTTTTTTTTCTAATTTTTACTGCGTATTTGAAATGAGAGGGTGTTTTTTAAAAAAACTTTAAATAAATCTTGATTTTATAGGATTTAGTGTTTGAAATTAATTAAGTGCGATATATAAAAGTGCATATGATATAGAAAACACCCTTTAAACTAAATTTTCTCTATTAATCCGAAAATTGATGAAATATTGTATTTTAAACGTAAATATAATGTGCCCCATTTCAAGGAAATCGTCTCGATAGTTGTGGGCCAAAAATCGACCACTTTCGATTCTACTTTTTGTTGAAATTTGCATTTGACATTGGATAAGAAAACAAAACAATTCACATATATAATATAATAATATTTTGTGAGCTGTAAGAATAATTGTTAATATTTATTTATATTTTTTAAAGTTTACAACTGTGTTTTACTATCATGATTTCTGGAATTAGTGAAATATAATAGAAATATGTCAAAATTCAATTACAGGATTCTACCTCTACCCAGACAAACAGACAGACAGAGGAACTAAGTTAAATAAAAGAATGTAAATGATTTGTTCTCTAAGGGCACGTGTCCACTTGAGATTAAAATGATCTCAAGACTTGGCTCTCCAGTGGATAAGGGGCCGTCTATAATTTACGTCACACGAATTTCAAGATTTTTAGACACCCGATTCAAATTCTGTCACTATTTCATTGACCCCCCTGAATTGTGACGTCACAGTATCAGTTTTATAGCCTATAATTTAATAATTGTAGAGAATTTAATTGGTTTTGCTTAAAAATTGCTTGCTTACAAATTTTGGTCTAGATTACCAACATTTTCTAACCTGAAATCTAAAAAATACATTTGCAAATTTTTAATTTGACTTATGTGACATCATAATTTTTTAAGATCTCCGGGCGCCCCTGACACATTTTGTCACAAATATGAGATGCTTCTTTCTGTGTGATATAATTTATGGACGACGCCTAAGGTGCTAAGAGCATTTTTGGAGACAAGCTGCGACATGTCTCTGAGTCGACAAGTTCATTCCTGTATTTTGGAAACAGTGGCGGCGCCAGCTTTTTCTTTTCGGTTGAGCGTTACCCGGTAGAAAAATTTCTAGGGTGGGCAGCAAAATGTGCATTATTTCGGGTAATACAGATTATTATATAATTTAGATATTCTTTTTAATAGTTTAGCTATAATGTATAGGAAATTATTATAATTTTATTATATAAAGTCTATATCTCATCGCCAAAATTAGCGGAACCTGTATCTAATAAAGAAAATTTTATAAAATGTGAAATTCGAGAAAAAAATCTATATTTAAGTGAGTTATTAAAATGAATAAAAGTAAGATTTATATAAATTGTTATTGTTTTAAGGGTATAATTAAGAATAACAAATTGAAATGTCTCTGTGGCCCTGTGTTCTAATTTTTGTGAAGACTGAACAACAAGATTTTTTTGGGTGAGGTCCAGTGAAGAAGGAAATTGCACAAAATTTCCAAAATATTTGGATAAACAAATAAAAAAAAAAACACCATTTAAAATTTAAAAAAATCTGCTGAAAAATAAGCCTTTCATTTAATACTTATAAAAATAATATTTTAACAAATTAATCAAGAAACTAAAAGATAAGAGTCATTTCTTTAAATCATATTATAGTTTTTTTTGTTCCGCTAATTTTGTCCATGAGTATTGAATGCAATGATTTACTTTGTTTTTATTTTATCAACTCGGTTTTTCAATATTTTTTGCTTAAAGGCGACTGTGCACCCGCGCCCACCCCTGGCTCCACCACTGCCAATTCGAAAAATAGGAAATGAGCTCACGGGAGATGGCAGTCAAATTTTAAACAACATGAAAAATATTTATTTAACAAGGACGCCTGTAGGGTAGGCTAATAGGATCCAGAGGCTTCTTTCGGTTGCATAGATACAGGCGGACAGCTTTCCTAAACTATTCTTTACGTACTAACTTGGCTTTAGTTAAAAGCAATATATTAATATTATTTTAGACTTTGAATTCAAGTAAAAAGGTCAAATTTTATTTGCAGCCAGAAATGAATATAATTGAATATGCAATTTCGAAAAAGGCACATGCCTAAAAATTGAAAATGTTCAGGAATGAAAAAACTAATCATTTTCTAAAGTAGTGTAAAATTTATAAAATTTATTTTTGAGTTACGTACAATTTGGGGGCATTAAAATTATTACCAGATTTGTCCCTTTTTTGGGCATAGTAGGTGCAGGGAAGGTTTTAAATTACATTTATATGAATAAGTTTATTTGTCAAAATATGGGAGATGTGCCCTTTTTGAAATTCCATATTCAATTGAAATATTTTTTTTTTCAATGTTCTGACCCACTTGTGCCATTATCAAGGCATCGCTATGTACAAAGTTTTAAAATTTAACGCAATTCAAAATAGTATTAATAGTAGGTATCTACGATGACCATTTAAACCCTGAATAAGAAGGCATTCATTCCGTTCCTCCGAATCGTCCGATTTTTTAAGAGGATGAAAATGACCTTCTAATAAATTATTTTATTCGAAATTTGTGGGGGCAGTTGTATGGTAAAGTCAAGTGGATGGTCACCAGTGACGATGCCAGTTTTATCTTTTCGGTTGGGCGACACCCGGGAGAAAAATTGTTAGAACCCTGAGATGGGCAGCAAAAATGTCCATCCTTCTTCATGATATAAAATAGTCAACAAAGGAACTTCCGTGTATATTATTATTATTTTTAAAAACTTAATGAACATCGGTGCCTTGATGATGGCCAGGAAAAAATAAAAAAAAAATAAACTAAATTTAAATAAATAAATAACTGTGAATAAAAATCGACATTTCAGAATTTAAAATTAAAATTAATATTAATATTAATATATGGCTTTTAACTAAATGATAAAATTACCGAGCAACGGTCTATCCGCCAGGTAGGTACTATTTGTTATATGGTCAATATACATATATAAACCATAAAACCTTACAATATTTCTACGTTCACTAATGATACAAATTAAATTAAAGTTTCTAATTCTATTTGGATTTAATTTGAATTTTTTAGTTTATTGTATTACTTTTTTGTGATTTCTATTTCCAGAAAATACTACGTACACTTGTGTGTTATTATAATTGAAAATATCACCATATTTAAACATTTTTTTAAATGTAAATATTATATGAAACACTCTTCTGTTGATTTTATAATTTTATTAATTAAATGATTTTAGATTTTATTAAAATTACTTATTTTACAGATATTATTTTTTTGGTTAATATTTAAATACCTCAATCTTGTTTCTTAAACTAAGGAAAAATAGAAAGATAAAACTAGTTCATTTACAATAAATTGTAAAAAATTGTAATATAGAAATAATGAAATTGAGAAAGAGTAGATAGTATATAATATATATAGCATGCATTGGTATGAATTTTTTTTCAGTGAAAGCGGAAATTATGCAGCAGTGCAAAGTTACTGGCGAAATTCGGAATTTTGTTTTATGAAAGAACAAATTTTGAGAAAATAAAAATAGCAAATGTGAGTGGTTAAAAAAAAAAGAAAAAAAAGAAATGGGAAAAATTATTTAAAAAAATAAAATAATGGATCTATCAGAAAATATATATTTTTTTTAACAAGTAAGCTAATGTTAGGTGGTGTTGTTTGAGTTGCGATAATAAAATTAAAAAGAGAAAAAAGGATTTTTAAGGTTTGGATGTAAATCTGGTGTTTTTTTAATATTATTTATGTAGAAACAGTAATTTGAATTTTCTAAAATTTAACCAAACGATGGTTGAAAAATTAAAAGAAAACAGGCGGATAAAATAAAGTTACAGAATAAGTGAGTGTTTAAAATTTTTTTTGTTGAAAATTTTAACTATTTTGTGTGAAGGGAAGAAATTTTTAATAAGCATCTGTTAAGGGAAAGGTTGAAATATCCAAGCCATGAGTGAATTGTCCTGTAAATACTGAAAAAAGAACACATTTCCCGAGAATAGTAGCGCTAGTTTCTTAAAAGTAGCGTGTCCCACTCTCGAGAAGAGTGAAGTGATCTCCACATTTTTGGGCCAATCCTTGGACGTCCCCAAAATCGCCAAACCTTGGGGACAAATCCTGTTTTCTATGAACAAAAAGAACATGCATTGAAACATTCAGTAAACGATTACAACACTGCTAATTTTAGGTGAATAAAAGAAAAAAAAAGAAAAAAATTAATAGGATTTTGCCCAGAAAGTAGAGCAAAATGTATAGGACAATGCACAATTAGCCTGGTATTGAACATTGCCCAAAACAGAACAATATTTTTTTTTCGGCCTCAAATTTAGAGTTTCGAGAGAAGGTTGTTTCGGAACGTGTAGGGCTTAAGAAGGTGAGGGGCAAGGGTCACATAAAGACAATTAGACGCAGACAAGGAGCGAAAAGAGGTTTCAACGCCACTAAATATATATTTATATATAAATATAAAATAGATAGTAAAAAAATTGAAAATAATAAGAATTATAATACCACGTGAATAACAAGAACAATATATATAAATATAAATATTCTTTAAGGAATATATATATTGTATATATATTAGGTTTTCAAAAATAGAGCTGCAATGGAGGTGAAAACCATAACATCAACATAACATTAAAACATGGATTGTTTAATATAAAGAGCACACAGTGCAAGAAGAAGAAGATTAAGACAACAACACCGACATTAAATGAAAAGAAAATTAATGGTTTCAAATCAAAATAAATAAAATAGAAAATAAAATTGTTAAATGCTTTTATTAGACACGAGTTTAAAATAACGTACGACTGTCTGAAATCAATAGAGACAGCGCTAGCGGTACGCCCGCCGGATTTCGAATCGGGCCAAACAAGATAACCCAACTGAATTGGTACACATCGCTCTCAAACAAATCCAAATTAATGAGTCTCGCTCTTTTTCCAATTTCCTCTCAATCATCTATTTTTAATTCTCCGTTTGTTTTTCTCTCTAGAATTTGGATGACTTTTTTTATGACAAATTAATTCGGACGTCATTTCAAGAACGAGTCTATCAGGAGGAGAGATATTGTTAGGCGCGTTTAGGAAACCGAAAATTACCCAATTAATGAAAACAAAAGGTTAAAATGAGAAAGCGATGTGTAAACCAATAAAATAATAACATGATACAAATTAAAAATCCCGAAAAATGAAAAATAACCAAATAAACAAATTTAATCGTCGCTGCAGCGCGAACCCTGCCGTCCCCATGTTTTATTATTATTATTATTATTTTATTTTTATAATTTCATATCAACTCTGTCGTAACGATACTAGAATTTTGTTTTGAACGTTAATGATTTAACCAAAAAAAAATAAATAAATAAATAGAAATTCTTACAACACCGAGTGAGTTGACCCAACAATATTTATCAAAGGAAATGAAATAATATCCCGGACGGCTGTTTGTGTGTGTATGTCAAGTGTTTTTATTTAGAGAAAAAGAGAGAGAGGGGGGAATTAAAAAAAATAATAAAAAATAAATTTGTAAAATAGATAAGAAAGAGCAAAAATAAAATGAGAACTAATAAAAAATTTTCATTTTTAAATGGATAATATAGATATATAGAGAGAGAGAGATAATATATATAAAGAGGTAGAGAGAGATAGAGAATGTTTGACTAAAAAATCTTTCATATTTTTATATATATATAAGAATAATAAAATATATAATTGATTTTTTGGTTCTTGTTTTTTTCATGTGGGCAACTTACCCCGGTGTGAACGAATTCCAGAAATGACTTCAATGCGGAGAAAATAACGCAAAGATCAAGAGGAATATTCACCGCAAAACATTAGAGAATAATAATAGATAAAATTAATTATATTAAAAATAGGGAAAAACTTATTTTTTTCATTTTTTTTTTTTTATATTTTATTTTTTTAAATTAAGATTTAAATTTTTCTATTATAATAGAAAATCAGAAACGCTCATTTTTTGAATTCAGACAATAAATGAAACGCTACGCGAAATAATAATAGGTAGTATTTATCGTTTCGTACTTTTTTTGATTTAATAGATAAAAAATGAAATGTTTTTTTGGAAAAGTCAAAAAAAAAAATGAAAAAAATAAACATAATAAAAAACATAGTAAAAAAAAAATCAACCAAAAAAAATATTTTCATACATACACACACAAATACCTATTAATTAAGAATAAAAAAGAAAGTAATAAATTAATAGAATTAAAAATTTTGACTTTTCCAATTTCCAATTATAATTTGATTTTGTAAAATTAAAAAATTTTGAAATCATAATGACTTTCAAGATACCACCCTTTCACAGGCTCAAATCATGATTTTTTTTTTTTTTTTTTTGAACATTTTTCCAATAAAATGCAAAACAGGGAGGCGGCGCGAACAGCTCAAGAGAAATGAAATAAAGAGACAGATGCTAAAAAAAGAGACAAAGATAGAGAAAGAAAGAAAGATTGTGAACGAAAGAAACGACAAAGAACAGCTACTAATCCTAAATAGCGACACTACAAATACGCTTTACATATTTATGATAATATACCGCTTTGTTTCATAATTTATATTTAAAATTTGGATAGTTTACCTCGGAAAGTTACAAAAAACTTGAATTATGTTTGTATGACATATTAGCTGTAGTTTTGAGACTTAATAATGATCCTTCATTTGTATTTAATAGGAAATTTACTCTATATGAAAAATAAATAGGGAGTTGGGTTGTCCGAGCTGGGTAAGTCGCTGGGCCCGCTTCAGCATCGTTGATGACGATGTTCAAGCGGGAGACCCGAGTTCGAGCCTGGCTAGCATATAAAATTTCGACCGGCTAAATCTCCTCTCCATCACTAACACTACTAACACTTTTCTGTTGTGCTGTCTAAATGGGCTGTGTTCCCGGTGACAATAAATAATAAAAAAAAAATAACAATAAATAAACAGAATCTGATATTAATTTATTTTTTCAATTCTACTGAGATTTAGTTACCTTAAAAACAATTAACTAATAGTAACTTTGACTAGCACTGCATCGTGAAGAACCACGCATGCGCAATTATTTTGGGGAGAAAGTTAAACTGCGCACACGAGGTTCGCCCAATTGTGTAGACCTAATGCAGTAGAGTGAATTTACTATTATAGAGTAGTTAATACTAAAATTCTTTGCCACTATTTGTAACAAATAATAGGAAAAACAATATTGGTTCTAAGGTGATTACATCCTTAGGAAAAATAACGTGAAAGCTCCCTAGTTTATAATTTTTCTAGCTAAAAATTCTTCCGATTAATTGCTAGAGTTCATCAAACAAAAAAATCAAATAAAAAGAAGAAAAAAATGATCAACCGAAAATTTTTTTAAGAAATGTATTAAACAAACTTTAAATTGTAAAATTATTTAGGTAGCAAATAGTTAATTCTAGATGACAAATTAATTTTTTGCATGTCTTTGATTATAGGTATTTATGAATGGGTGTGTTAGTGTAAGCAATTATAAGAGTCAAACTATAGCCACAAGTCTGCTTAAAAGCTCTACACACACTGTCAGCCACTATCCAAGGTAGAAAATTGAAAAAGAATAAGTTATTTTCAAAAATGGAATGTGGTTATAAAATGGATTTTTTTTTATTTTAAATATTTAATTATTTTAATTATTTATTTCGGTTTTACGAAAAGTGTTTAAAATTTTGTCTTTCTCATACATGAATAATTTAACATGAAAAAAGCCACAAAATCATTAAAAATTATTACGTACTTATATAAACTATTATAAAATACTAGTGAACTTCTAGTCTACTCTTCGACATATTATATTATTTATTATTAATAGAAGTGGAATAAAAAATATTAATGGTGGTGTCTATTTAGGTATGTAATTTTTGCTTTGAAGATTTATTTGGTGGACATAGTGATTATTATTCTGTGTTAAAATAACTACAGTGAAATTAGAGAAAATAATTTAAAATTGTTTAGTCAAGTTAATTGAACTAAAATTATGATTTTATTTTATACCGGGTGTCTTTTTATTTGTATTTGGTTTTGTTATATAGAACATTTAATGGTAAAACTTTAATTTATCGATAGATTTTTCAATATTAATTGTAGGACAAACACTGTATCAAATTTATTGATTCATTCCTGTGGGAGTATTATGAAAAGATTGAATAGCTAGCTAGATCGCTCAATTTTTTTTTTGACTTTTCGGCCTTTCTATACGCCAATTTACGATACTAATTATTTTTTATTAAATTTGTCTCTATCCCCCCCGGGGTCAGGTTTTAGCCGGATGCCTCGAGCCGGATTCGAACCCAGGTCCACTTGGTTAGCAGGCTGACATGCTAACCTGTAGCCTACCCGACCCCCAGATCGCTCAATTTAGCAACAGTTCTTTTTATGGTCCTTCCTGATGAAAAAAAATATATATATAAATACCGTTTAAATCTTATAGTGATTTAAAAAATTGTTGAAGAGTGCAATAATATTACCCAAAGACAAGCTATGTACGCCAGAAATTTTATGATAATATAAAATTTTAGACACCGGGTATATTTATAAAATAATAATATCTACAGAACTAGAATTCAAATCGTTTTGAAAAAAGTAAATAATTTTAATTAACTGAGATTTTAATGGAAGGCAATTTAAAAAATCAATAAAAAGAATATTTCCAATAAAAGAGTATTTATTGGAATTTTTTTCTCTTTACAGCTTTTGAAACCGACGTTACGGAGGATCTTGCCACCTTCATATGAAAATATTATTTTTATTTATTCCCTGGACTAACTTCCATTAAATTCTCAGTTATAAATCAACCAGTCCATCTCAAAGAAAAAACTTCTAATATTAATTAATTTTATCATGGGTGGCTTAACCACAAAGAATTTTCCAGATTATCTAAATACTTATGTCTTGTTCGACTGTTATTTTAACATTGTATTAAATAATGAACAAACCATAAACTTTTCCTAAAAGTCCTCATATTTAATGAAATCCGCCTGATATTTAAAAATTCATTTCAACAAAAAATAAAAAAAAAGTTTTAATAATTAAAAATGTATAAAAGTTTCAAACTAGGTATATATATTTTGTGGTTCGGAAGTGATCCCACACGATTTTAATATTTTAAAAGCTCCTTAAGTCAAATATGAAATTGTTTCCTATAAATGAATTAAAATGATAGCATTTAATAAATATTATCCTATTATTATTAATGAATAGATAATGTTGTATTTTTTTATTAACTTCGGGAGTTCTAACTAAATATTTGATAATAAATAAATAAATAATAATTAAGAATAATATGATTGGAGAAATTTTCATATTATTTTGGCTTGAGGTCAGGTTAGTTTTTGTAACTTTCCTAAGCAAAGAAAGGGAGTTCGAATGAATTGGATTTCAAGTACAAGCAGGAAGTGTGAAAAAGAGGCAAGGGCCAAAAAAGCCTTTAAAAAGGAGAGGGTTAAAATGGTCGTTAGAATGAAAGAACAGACACAATTTCAAATTAATTTCGCTTGTGATTAGATAAAAAGATAATCCAAATAAGCGGTCACAAAAAAATTCGTGAATTATTGAGCTAGTGAAAGGAGTGGTTGATATATATTTTGTTTTGAAATTCTTAATCTACTTTTTTATGCAGACCAACACTAAAAACCAACTGAACATTTAATCGTGCTTATGATCTAGAGCAACCAATTTGTGCTTTTGTTTAATTGAATCCAGAATAATAATTCAGGTGTGTTGTTAAGTGATTTTTATAATAAATAAAGGTGCCTTTTTTTAATGTGGGTCTGCAACTAAGAGAAAACATTAAAAATCACCATCCATCGCTCGGAAGAGAACATACAACGTCGAAACAGCAACGCACCCACTCAACACATCCGTTCTGGCTCTCTTAATCGCTCAACACATTCACACACAGTTACAGGGACAGAAATACAGACATTCTCACTTCTTCCGTTCCTCATTTATTCCACAAATAAAAACAGAGAACGAACAATTAACAGAGACACTCACCCAAATCAAACACTTATCAACACTCAGCAACAGAAAACTCATTTCACACCAACATAGATTAAAAAAGATTTCTAAATTCCAAATGGAATCGAAAAATCTTTTTTCTATGTGTAGAGAAAAAAAAATGATGTATTTTATAGAATCAGATAGTAAACATCATTTTTTTTTAAATTAAATATTTGAATCGATTTATTAAGAAACGATTACACTTTTGAAAAAACTTCTATAAAAATCAACATAAGCTAAAAAAACAAAAAATATATGAAAATAAAATAAAAAATCATAATAAAAAAAAATAAAAAATAAAATAAAGATCTAACAAATTAATAAAAATAAAAAGAATAAAAACAGATATTGATTTTTTAAATTTTTTTGTCTTTTCAAAGCGTAACATCTCGTAAAAAATACATTCAATACGAATTCAATTAAGGTTATAATTAACAAAAAAAAATGTATTAATTACTTTGAATTCGTATCTTTTTTTGTAACACTTGTTAAAACATTCAATTTTCTAAACGTTGAAAGTATTTTTTTTTCTAACATCCCGTCAAACACATTGGATTATTGTGTTTGATTGGTTTGTCAATAAATACTTTCAACGTTCTAGAAAGAAAAGAATATCGAAAAAATGGTTAAAAAATAAACGAATACGTATTGAGAATATAATACTTAAAAATATGTATAATAAAAAAAAAGCAATATGAACATATATAAGTAGAAGATGACACACAAAGTATTATAAGGGATAAACACTAGACAAAAGACAAAGGGGAGGAAGAGACCACGGCGGCTAGACGTGGAAAAAGTAAGTACGAAAAAGCAAGAGAGGAGAAAATCGATTCCCTTTGTGAAGGAGGAGGACCCATTAAAACATGGAGTCGAATTAGCGGGAATATCTCCTTAAGTAGGAGATAAAAGAACCCGAGAATCAATTTCAAACACTTTTACTTTGTTATTAAGAGGGCACGTGACCTGGATTTCATTTATTCCCTTTGAATATATATTAGCTATTCTTCCAATGCTAATTTGAATTTAAGATTTAGTAAAAGAATCTTTTAGCTTCAATGGCTTTATAATTGTGGAGCGATACAAATTAATTACAATCGTCTAATTATTGTTTTTATAAATGTATAAAAAAAAAGATTTCTTTTGAAATTCATTAAGATTTTCATTCTCTTTTTAACTCAAAGATAGAGAGAGAAAGGAATGGTCCTTTTATATAAAATACTGAACTTTTCTTTGAAGATTTTAAACAAGAGATTTTATACTATTTGAAATAAAATTGAAACGTAAAAACATTTTCAAGACTCGATATCCGGCCAGATTCTAATTAAGCAATTTTTTGTCATCAAATGGTATGAGCTAGAATTCTGCAACAAGTGCTGAGATGTAGTTTATTAATATAAGCAAGAGACCATTTTAAAGGCAACCGGTCAAAAAGTATCCATTAGAGTAGGGTGACCAGCATGTGTCCTACTTTGGGAGAACATGTCCTAAAATTAAACCTTTTGAACTTTGTTCTACCGCCTAACAGAAATGTCCTACTTTCACAAGAGATTTAAACTATGGTAAGTGAAATGAAATTGAAAAGTAAAAACATTTTCAAGACTCGATATCCTGCCACAACTCTAATTGAGCAATTTTTTGTCAGCGAACGGTATAAGCTAGAATTCTGCAACAAGTGCTGAGATGATGTTTATTAATATAAGCAAGGGACCATTAAGGGCAACCGGTCGAAAAGTATCCATTGGAGTAGTGTGACAACTCGTCCTACTTTGGAATAACATGTCCTACAATTAAACCTTTTGTCCTACGTCCTAACGGAAATGTCTTACTTTCACAGAAAACTCCTTTGCTATTGGAGATTATGATCGCGCGACCGGCGAGTTTCTGTGTTGAATAGGAAACTGAACGTGGCCATGTTACCATGGTACGTGCTGAGCTTATTGTATATTGTTGGTCGCACAACAAGAGTAGTATATCCTATATCAATTTAAAAATATTTACTTATCAATTTTTAGTGTTTTGTGCTTTTTTTACTACCGATTTTTATTGTTTTAAACTGGCTTGTCAAATATTCTACTGGGAAGCGATATGAAAATTCAAATGTCCTACTTTGACCATGTCAATATCTGGTCCCCTTACAATAGTGCAGTGTTTCCCAACCTTGTTTTTGCCATGTCCCACCTAAGGGTTTCTAAAATTCTCATATTCCCTATGTAAAATACTTATACATAATATTTATATTCTAAAAATTTATATAAATATAATTACAAAAACGAAATTATGTTGATTAGTATTTTGTATGGTTCTATACATTCATTTAAGTGTATTTTATAATTTGCTGAAGCTACTTACTATCAATTTTTGTTAAAATTTATTTTTTCAATTATGGGTAACTAATTATGTGGATTTTTATATTTATCTGGACGAGCCCAAATTTAATTTCCCCCTTTAACAATCAAATTGCCTCTCTGTGGGGCGTGGCCCCACGTTGGGAAAGCCTGCATAGATGATTCAATTTTTTCTGATTTTCTATACATTTTTCAAAATGAAGCTCTAAAGATTTAATGCTCATGATCCAATGTTCTTTGTTTTTGAATTATAAACATTTTGACACACTGAAAGACGTTTCATTCTAAATAGATAATAAGAATTGCCTAGATTGGTCAATTTCTTTCTAGATTCAAATCGAATTGAAAAAAAAAAAATATTTTAGTCGCAGAGAATCCCACTTTATTCACTATATACATACTATACCTATTAATGTGGTCCTTATTTTGGGTATTTTCGAATTTTCACGCTGACAAGGGCTTATATGGTTCGAAATAAATAAAAAAATATCCTCAAGTTTCAAGTCTCTATCTCAATTATAACCTGTGCCCCCAGCGATCTAAGTTTCTCATCTAAATAACATGGGGTTTTTGTCATTGAACGATCAATTTTTATTCCGGCCAAAGTAATCGTTCAAAAAAGTTGAAACCTTCTAGACTTTATTCATATATTAGTAGCTATCCCTCAGAATTTTTAAAGATTTTTAGCTATTATAATTTTGGAGTCTATAACTTAGTTACAATAAAATATATCAATAGTTTATCTAAGCATTTAACTACAAAATTATAATAATTAAAAATCTGTAATAAATTCTGATGGATAGCTACTATCATAAGGATAGAGTCTACAGAGTTTCAATTTTTTGAACCATTACTTTGGCCGGAATAAAAAGTTTATCTCTCAGTGGCAAAAACCCCATGTTATTTAGATGAGAAACTTACATCGCTGGGGCACAGATTATTATTGACATAAAGACTCGAAACCTGGGTGATATTGTTTTTTATTTATTTCAAACCATATGAGTCCTTGTTAGCGTTAAAATTCGCCCAAAATAAGGACCACCCTAATACCTATAAACACTTATTAATCCGATGTTAAGGAAGTAAAAAAAAATAAAGAAAATTTATTTAATTATTGAATTTTTACATTTAATTACCTATAAAAAGTAAGTGTAATTATTCAAGGCCGTAGCCAGAAAAATTTATCAGTGTGGGGGGGGGGGTCTAATTAACCACCGAAGGACTATAGGGTGGTAGGAGACTAACCTCCCTGATGCCCAGATTGCTTTTTTATCGGAGTATTTTTATTAACATTTTATTGAATATTTATTTATATCCTGTAAAATTTCGATGTTTACATCAACATTTCTAACACCCTAAGCCCCCCCTCCCCCCGAATGAGAAAATATTAATGAAATATTTTTAGAATGGTCACCGTTTCGATACCTAATTTTGGACTCGTTTTCAAATGCTTGTGCAGTCGTTCCAAAAGGTTTAGGGAAACATCTCAATCACTGAAACATCACCTGTGTAAGTGAAAATCGCATGGCACGCACACCAAGTTTTTTTTTTAGTTCCAATTTCTAAGAAAATAAAGAATATTTATCTCCGTATATTTTAATTCGTTTTGTTTTCATTTCGTTCATTCTTCATTATGCGTAAGCTAGCCTGGCGGCACTCTATGTCATTTTTTAAACTTACCCTCTACAGTACCCCGCTGCCCTTTCACAATATACAGCAGAGCGGTGGAGAAAGAGCTTACGCCCATCCCCCAGGAGCCAGTTCATACCATATACGAGCCTCTTGCCTAGGCACAAAGTAAGCTCATTTTTAATTCCGCCCGCCATTCCATTTCATTCTCCCAAGGGATGTTAATACAATGATTCCCCTATAGCCCCTACCTATACTCTATATGGTTTATATATATATATATATATATATATATATATATATATATATATATATATTTGCGTGCTACTTTTTGTATTCCGTCATGAAATTAAAACAAAATGAACTTGAAAATGAAAATAAAAAAATAAAATATATAATACCATATATATGAATAAAAATAATTTTATTTTAAATTTCACATATTATAATTTAAAAAAAAGTTATATTAGATAAAAATAATTAAATCAATAAACAATGAGAAATATTAATTAAATATTAAATTTTTTAAATTTTAATAAAAATTCCCTAGCAATGTTCAATGACTGAATATTTTATCAAATTGAAAAAAAAATCAATAGATATTCAATGAAAAAATGTTTGTTTTATAAAATTATTTATATTTAATTGACTTCTAGTGGAAAATATTTATTTTGTCCCAGAGATATACTAAACCTAGCAGAAAAAATGAATGAAACAATTAATTCGGAATTTTTAGTATCTATCTTGACTAGTTGATCAGAATTGAAATCCGAAATGAAAATATATGAAATTTTTTTGCCCTTTTACGGATTTATTTCTATAAGCTAAAATTCATTTCTTTAGAATAATCACCATTGTGGTGTTCTTTATTGCCCTTTAAAGTAGCTCTTTTATGCAAAAAGGTCAATGGTGGTGACACCTGATTTAATCAATTTAATCTCTGCGGAAAAGTGGCCCTAAATGGAAAGTTAATGCGAAATATTTAGGGATGTTTTTCATTTGGGATTCAAAAGAAAAAATGTTTGAAATTACTTCACTTTATCTTTTCCATATTCATTAATTTTCTAATTTTTTCCTGAATATATTTGAATAGGAAATTATGAAAGAAATTGATTTTCGGTCCAGGCATATATACGAGTATATATACATAATATATATGTATATATTGAGTAGGTAGATAGATGAAGGTTTCTATATAAAATTGACAAATTCCAGCGTCACGTTGTCGCCGTGTGGTCCAGAAGGTAATATAGATAATACGGAAAGGGTGATAGTGAAGTGAGAAGAGGGTGACATGAAGTGAAAGTGATTTGGGATTTTTGTGGTCCTAAGGTAAATGGGCCTGAAGTGATTTTTTCTTAGGGCAAGGTTAAAGAGAGATCGGGTTCAAAAAAGTTTTCTTTAATATATTATATATATATTTATATAAGTATGAATGCTTATTTTATTATAATTATTATATTATTATTATTATTATTATTGATTAAGAAAATAGAAAAAAAAAGGTAATTTTCGGTGATTAAAAAGGAAGAGATAAGAATGAAAAATAGCAAAAAAATAAAACTTGATTATTTTTTCAATTTTATTATTTAAAAAATTTTTTTTGAAATCTTTTTTTAATTTTTTTTTCTTTTTTTTTTGGTGGAAGGTTAGGGAGATTTCAGGTCGGTTGGATTGATATGGGATAAATTCCGTTACGAAATTTAGTTGGGAGAAGCTAAATTTCGTCGCGAAATCAAATTAAAAGAGAAATAGGCTAAAAGATAGTGATAGATTTAGAGAAAGAGTTGAAAGTTATTATATAGATTCAGAGATAGAGTGATTGAATCTTAGATTAAGAGCAACTATTATGTTAGAAAGCCTACCTCTCCGAGTAAAGGTCGGTGTGTGCATAACTTTGCACGCTGTTCTCCTCGATCAGGAACTTAACGCGCTGGTAAAAACTCGCCGTCACCGATGGGGGTTGTTTACGTAACAGGACCTCTACAGGATCGTTACTAGCCAGGCACATGATGTTTTCGGAACAAGCAGGATGGGTGCAACATTCCGAGTCCGAGCAGTCCACCATGCCATCTGCACAATACAACAGACCAGTCTTTACTCACTCTTCAAATCTTCGACATAGTGCTTAAGGGGGTCCGTGACTGGTTATTATTTTTATAAGAAAATTCTCAATTTTTACCATCGAATCATTGATGTATTAAATATTTTTTCCCGAAATTTGAAGTTGATCGTCTGTCCCATTACTGAGAAATAAATTATTGAAAATTGTCCTTTTGACATGGAAGTAAATGGACAGAGCTTTTAAAAGAGCTATAATTTCTATACAACATATACCATTTTCAATAAATTTATACAGATCAATAATTCAACTTTTATGAATCGAATGATACATTTTTCAATAGATTTCATACTCTAGTTAATTAGCTGTTCATAAATGTATAAATAAAGGTTATTTCAATAGATTTCACAGTCTAGTTAATTAGTTATTCATAAATGTAAAAATAAAAGGTTATTTGCATCCAACAGAATATATACAAAAGCACTAGTGTCGAATTCAAACTCTATTTCATGAAATCAATTTTTGAGTTAAAAATGTTTTTATAATGAGAAAAAATTTATCTGAATATTCTTTTTATTAATATTATCAAAACAAAGATTTTTATTCGAAATTAACCTCATTATTAACAATTTTTTTTATTAAAAAATTTAGTAGGCAGACGGTGTCACTCTGCAGAAATACAAAATATTTTTTCGAAGATCAACCAGATAGATAAGCTGTCCCGAAACTCCTTGCTGTCTTAGTATCACAAATTAAAATTCAACAATCTATATCTATAAGAGTGAAGTTAATTAAGAATTAATTTATAGTTAATGGAGACGGACTGATAAGTGAATTGAGTCAAGACAATCCAAAATTCAAAAAAGAAGATAATTTAAAATATCTTTTTATTTATAAATCGACATTTCGGAGGCTTATTCCCTCCTTCTTCATGGTTTCTGAAAAGTCAGCGAAGGAAATCCAATGTGACTCCGCTCTCAGTGGCAGTAACAATAATAGATCTTATTTCCTTCATTAAATTCTGCTGAGAATGAAATACGATATACAGTCGACTCTCGATAATTTGAACTCTTGAGCTGTTAACTTCGGTAAATCGAAAAAATGATGTGTATTTTGATGCGTTCGATAACTCAAAATCCTTTACGTAACAAAACATAATTCGAACTAGGCCACTTCCCCTCTTTATAATTCGAATTTTTCCTACCAATGTTTACCAATTTTCAGTGTAATGTTTACCTCCTTTCTATTGCAATATTAATCTTTTTTGTCGTTTTTATTATTTTTAGTTTTTTTCTACTTATTGTTATTGACACTGAGAGATGAGACAGAGGGAATGTCACATTCTTCCTTTCATTTCATTTACTAACTTTTCAAAACCCTAGAAGAAGGTGGAAATAAGCCACCGAAACGTCGGTTTATAAATAAAAGATAGTTTAAATTATCTCCTTTTTTTGAATTTTTGGATTGCCTCATCAATATCCACATCAATTAAACAATCTATTTTTAATATCTTCTGTAATTAACCCGATTTGTTTATTTAAAGGGTACCCTTTTTGACTACTGATAACTCCTAATCTAAGTACAGGGGCTTCTACTTTTTAGAAAGTGACACAAAAAATGATGATATACTGTAAAAACGAAATAATTAATACTATACTAATGACTCATTTATCATACGATTACGGAGATAGTTCGATTAATCATACATAGCTTCTTGTCGCTATATGTTCGGATGATTATGAGTGGCCTACGGATTTTATGGTATGTTTCAAAATATTAAATATTTTGTGAATTAATAATGATTTGAATTTTGTATAACGACACACCTACAAATCTATTTAACAGCTGAATTTTAAGCAATTTTGCAAAAGTCACTTCACATTATCCGTACTTTTAAATGGATCGCAACACAGAATACTTATGAAATAAATTCATTTTTTTAGTCTTCGACCACTATCATAATCGATCTGCGTTGTTAAATCAGTAATACAAATGTGAGCTTCTCCTAGACTACCTGCATCAGCGGCTAGGATAGCAGTAGTAGGTTTTGCATAGCGGTGCTTCTAGTGAGCGTCGCGGGCCAAGAACGTTGCAAAATTTTCTCGGTGCAGGGCGTTCCACGACGGTACATGCCAGGCTAAACCTGACTCTTCGTGAGGAAAATCGTTTCAGACCAAAGGATACAATGAAATTATGTAAAGAACAGCCCTACCGGATGGTTCTTTAGGGCATTGGAGCTTATTTACGTATAAAATACGAAGTGTACTAGTGAGTTATGAACGCACGGTTTACGTTTTAATTGTGAAAATTCTGAGACTTCTGCAGCAGTGAAGTAGTCCAAAGAATTGTGTCTAAGATGTTGCCTGCTATTTTTTTTTGCTAAAATCAGAATATGCAGTAAAATATCGTACGATTCAAGAGGTTAAGTGTATACAGCGATGAAGAATGTATCGATTATTTTTTAGCAAAGTGATCTAGCTAAAACCATTGAGTGCAAAGAAGATTCTAGTATTTTTCGTGAACTCGATTGACTCTAAAATTCATTGCCACTTACCTTCATCATTGTCCAATTCGTCGTTGCATTCAAGTTCGAGCTGGATGCTGCAGTCCAGACCCGCCCAACCGGAGTTACAAACACATCGGTAATCGCCGTCCTGCAGACTGCACAGACCATTGCGACTGCATCCATGCAGCCCGCTCCGACGCGAGGCCACTCAAGTGAAACGTTCGGGCCAGGCTTCATGCTGGCAAAATTGTTTTGACTCGTAAAAATGAATCGATTCTAGAACCGGGGGATAAAGCGGCATTGAAGCGAAAATCCTTTGGCATCCATAGAACGCACTCTCAACATTCTTCTCGCAAATTAGAAAAAAAATAATCCGAACTAACCTTAAAAAGGGAGTTGTGTGGTTATATTGGAGTACGAACGCAGAATCAAGCTGATCGAGCTTAGTTGTAGGTATTATTTGATCGTGCTAAGTAAAGAATTAGTAATAAATTATGTGTGATTTTAACAAAATGAATCTTGTAGCCAACTATTCCAAAACTGGCCCCAAAATGCGGAGTGAAACTTTTCCAGACACGTGCCCGGCCTCAGTGATAAGAGCAGCTCATAAAAAGCTACTTTGTAGTACCATTTTTATAGTGGAAAAACGTTTCAACCGAGCCGATAAAGCTTATGATAGGAACGGGTGATCTAAAACTAGTTGCTCTTATGGTGATAACAGGCGATTTTATTCAAGCCGGATAGCGAGTCTGTCAATAAATGTCGGGGGTTGATTTCGCATTGTTTTTCTTTGTTCACTTTTCTATTGACATACTGTCTCCATTCAAGTCAAATAGCGCCATAAGATAACAATTTTTTCAATTTTTTGTTGATTGTATTTTATGAGGGGTGAACCGCGACCTATATGTACACCTACTTCCGCTTTCATTTTCAAGTAGAAGACAATAGATAAAGGGGCATTATCTAATGAATTCCAAAATAATTCCACATAATTCCAAATGCGGTGTACACCTAATTCCAATCGCGGTTCACCCCTAGGTATTTTACTGTACCATATATGATGAAGTATTAAAAATAAATTGTTTTTTTGCTTAATATTTTCCAAATATGTCAAAAACGACAAAAACTACATTGATAAAAAATTCGCGAAAATAGGAAACATCGAAAAATTTATATTTTAAGGGTCAGAATACACCGAGAAATACACTATGCTCTAGAGTCCTCTAATCAGAACGAACTAGGCTAGGAATAAGTGGAGCTTGTTTCAAAACAATTGGTATAAGCTAGTATGAAAGATATTAATTTGCCGATGGTAATAGATTCAAATTTAGAAGAAAATCATAAGTTGGTATCATCTATTAAATACGATGGAATGGAATATTTTCAATTATATGTCAGAGGGCTTGTTTTTCACCCCCTCGGGAATCGAACCCGAGTGCCAGCAACAGCAATCCGGGACATCTGGCTCACCTGCGGGATGCGAACCTCTTTGACATATGTAAACGCGTAAAATATCTTACTCAAAGATTGTTATCTTAATTTGTAAAATTTAGCGATATAGTGATTCTAAATTTAAACATATAGCCATACCATATAATTTAAATAAAGGTCGTTGAGTGTTTCGAATTTTGAAGAGATTCAAAATTCGAATGGCAATGGAATAACTTTTCCTAATTTAATATGAAAGATATTAATTTGCCGATGGTAATAGATTCAAATTTACAAGAAAATCATAAGTTGGTATCATCTATTAAATCCGATGGAATGGAATATTTTTAATTGAAAAACAACCCCTCTGACATATAATTAAAAATATTCCATTCCATGGGATTTAATAGATGATACTAACTCATGATTTTCTGGTATAAGCTAGACTTTAATCTGATTTCAGACAGTCCGCTCGCTCTAGCTAGAGCTTACTCTATCGTGTATTCGGACAATAAGAGATATTAATTATTTTGGTAAAATGTCTGTTAGTACGTTAGATCACGGATTCACAAACTTTTCGAAGTCGCGAAGCCTTTTTTCAATTTAAATTTTTCCATGGCATCCTAAATAAAAGTATCAAAACAAATAGAGTACTTGGTCTCTAAATACTCTTGTCTTAAAATCGATAAAAATATCTTAGGAAAGAATTATTTATTTTTCTATGAAAATCAAAAATTCAGATCACAAATTTTTTCGAGGGGTGGCAAAGTCAAATTTTTTCGCTTTATATTAAAACAAATAGCATATTTGATCTCTCTAAGAATCGATAAAAATAACTTGAAAATTAATAATTTATTTTTCTATAATATGGTATTTTTGAATGAATTTAATACTCTAGCTACTCGGCGGTCATTGTTCCCTTAATGTTTTGTATTTTCATATTTGTTCTAAATTTTAGTTAAAACAAATTATTATTATTCTCTCTATATTACGAGTAGGTATTTGGGTATTCCTAGAATAAAAATTAATAATAATTTCTAACCGATAAAAACTTGTCATGACTTGTACACTTTCTGGTCTTTGGTGGTTAATAGATAGCAAGGAAGGGGTTGTTCTATCTGTGGCCTCTTTTATGATTCTGTTCAAAAGTAAAACGGTACCCTATTGTGTTGATACAATGTCTATCCATTTATTGAAATAATAAAAATTAAATAATAAAAACATATAGCATGGGTTCCCAAACTTTTCCGAATCGCGGCGCCTTTTTTTAATTAAAATTTTTATATGGCGCCCTACCTAAGTAAATGTATAATACATAGGGTATATCAAAACAAATATCGTATTTGGTCTCTCTAAATGTTCTTGTATTAGAATCGATAAAAATACCTTGAAAATTGATAATTTATTTTTCTATGAAAATCAACAATTGCACAGGAGACCCTTTGTATATATTTCAGATTTTTTGTAAAAGTTGAAATTTTTCGCTTTATATCAAAACAAATACGCTACCATACAGGTCTTTAGGGGATGCACCTTCAGGTGAATCTCCTTCTCACATCAATATCATTAAAAAAAATCTGTGAAGAGGCCGTGGCTCCCTGGTGCACAGTTTGGGAACCTCTGCGTTAGTTGATTAGTCGGCGTTACCAAATTATGTGTATGCTCTAGCTCAAAAACCACTGAAGGTGTCAAAAAAATTCTATAATCGGATATTTTATATTGAGATAAAGAGCTGCTTAGATTTTGGTGAAAATCGAATAAAAAATTGGGAAAGATATACAAATTTGAACACTTAAAAGGCTTTAGCAAAGTTAATGGATGTGTTAATAAACTTTTTTGATATACTGTCATTCTGTTCTTCAACAAATAATATAAATAAAGAAATAATTATTTAAAAATTTAAATTAGTGTGATCTCGTGCCGATTACAAACTCGAAGCGTACGTACTTCAGTATAATATTACAATTTTTATTTGAAAAACTAATTACGTCCTACTTTTTATGTGGTAAAAAACAATAAAGACGTTCTTGGAAATAATATGATTTTTACGATATTCTATAAAAAAGTTGCTAACTTTTAACTTTTTAACTATGGTTTGTTAAAAATAGATTTTGACCTTTATGTCAAGAAAAATGAAAATATTGTTATTCCATATCCACAAAAATTAAAATTTTAAATCGGAAGAAAAATGTAAGCTATTTCATAACTCGCAATTTTTAGAGATTTGGCATTTTTTAGCGATCAGTTTGAGATAGAAAATTGCAACTTGGCATAAAAGTGCAATTTATTAAAAAGAACATGTTTATTAGTTATAAATGTATGACAGCTCTTAAGGCCTTTAACTAGGAAAAACATTTTCTACAGAATTTCTTGAAACTTTGTATAGATTTCAATTAAGAAAAGGGAGTGTACCTATACATGTGGTCAAAATTTCAGAGCCCTTAACCGTGCGCGATTCGAGATATTAACTTTCAAAATTTCATCTTTTAATACGCAAACTTAAGATAGCGACCTGTCTCGATATATATATATATATATATATATATATATCGATTATAGAAAAACCTTCGCCAAGACCACTTTTAACTAAAAAAATAAGCTGATGTGGCCATCCACATGACTTTACCATTCAGCTGGCCCCTCTCTTTTATTTAATACCAGTTGACAACCCTCCCCGGTCCATTTGGGGGGGGGGGTTAGTTTTGCATTTTTAGTTTTCTGGGGGCCCAATAATTAAGTATACAAAATACGGTTGAGTTTTATCCATTATGGGGTCTTATTAACACTTAAATGTATGTAAGGATAGTAGTCAGCACGAAAGCTGATTTTATATTCTCCTCAGTTCCAGAAATAAAGAAGTTTTACTAAAGAAGATGAGCTCTGAGCTCCCTATAGGCCCACAGATTAAGTATACAAACTTTGGTTGAGTTTGGTTCAAGGGCAAGAAAAATATGAAGCTTTTTGTGTTTTAGACCATAAAATAAAAAAATCCCCCATTTTTCAGTTCAGGGATCAAATTTCAAAAAAAAAAAAATAAAAAAACCTTCCCGAGATTTAGCATTAATAAACCTATGTTCCAAATTTGAATGTTAAAACTTAAAAACTCGAGGAGATAGAACACTTTAAAAATTTCAAAAGTTTACCACAAAATGACTGTATCTCCCTTTCGGGGACAAATAGAGAAAAATACTCAAATATGTTTTTTGTATTTCAATGCTTCATCTTTCTAAACTAAACACATATCGATATCTTTTCTGGTTTAAGAGATCTTGAAAAACACTGAAAACACATTTTGGGGCCCTTTCCCCCTTTAGGGTTTGAATTTCAAAAAATCATTTCTTCGTACACCCATAAATCGTTGAAAGAATATACACTTCAAATTTCATCTTTCTAGGCCAAGCAGTTTAGCCTGTGCGTTGATAGATGAATGAATGAATGGAACATGACTTTCTCTTTTTATATGTATTAAGAAGAAAAACTTAGCCTGGATTGAACATGAGAGCAATAATTTAAATTTACTGTAGCCCATACTAACCAATGTAGTGAATTGTTAGCACTACACCAGAGATGGCAATGTGCACAATACTTAATCCAGTGCTTCCAAATATAATATATTTCAATTAAATAATTTTTTCTTCTATTTGAAAATTATTAACTGAATTAGAATAAATTTATCTTGGCAGGTTAATAATAAAATTGTTTAAGGTTAAACAAAAAATGTCAAAAGGTAAGGTTTCAATATCCAGCGCCTGGGGACGCAACCCACTAATCTGAATGTGCCACTCGAATGCATAACCTAGAATACCAGGCGGGCGGTTTTTCTTTTTCTTTTTTTTTATAAAGAGAAACAAAGAGGTTGTCCTCGGCTTGTTTCAAATAAACATACACACATATATATCGAAATTATATATCTGTATATATATATTATTTACTTATTTGAGACTATAGTTTCGAAGACTTGGCCTTCATCATCAGACTTTTTTAATTATAAATAGGAGTATTATTTTTCATGGGGCCAGTATCGTATGAATATTGAAAATTTTTTGATGTTTACTTAGCTGAGAGCCAGTTAAAATTAATTTAAAAATTATTTGCATCAAGCAGAGGAAAACCTCTTTGTTTCTCTTTATGAATCATCAACTCTGCTATTCTCGACAAAATAAAAACTTTTCAATTGTTTTTTTAGTTTGAAAATTTTATAATTTTAATTTTTAAATCCCACTTAATTTTGGGTTTGATTTCAACCAAAATCTAATCAGTTCTTAATCTCAATGCACCAAAATTAAATGTGAAATTTCATTTTGACATTCACACTAGTTTTTGAGCTAGAGCGTACTCAAAATTTGGAAACGTACTAACAAACAGAAATTTAAAACAATTAATAGGGATCTCATAAAATATAATTATTTTATGTTCAATCATTTATTGTAGACCAAAACGCCATGGTTTCGCTCAATTTTATTTATCAAATAGTTTCAGCAGTTTTTGAGATATGTATGGTAAAGTAAAAAATATAGAGCTACGCCTGGCCAGCCGGGTGATATATTTAAAAAGTGAATATGACATTTTCTGTATTCTAGGATAAACTACATATATTCGTGAATACCCTACTAAATAAAATCATGTGGAATTTAACTGGATTAATCTTTGACCTATAATTGAAATCGGACATAATAGTTCATATATCAGAAGGGAGTGGAAGGCTCTGAAATCGAACACTAGTTTTTGGGATGTGGTTGTCGGTTCGTGTGTAAATCAATGTCAACGGCGTGGAAACGACAGAGGATAACTGGTGAGAAAAGGTAGTTGACTGGTAAGAGACGCACGCAACCGAAGTACCAGGGAAGGAGGAGACCACTTTGTTCACAATACAAAAACATGCTTGCATTTCCATGTAACTGATACCTTATCAACATGCAAGCTCACTGGGATTCGATTAACGTCAATTCTTTTATGAATAGCCTGGAAGATTCTGACGAAGTTTTCAATAAATCAAGTGAAGCCAAGTGGTAGGAGGGATATTTACTGAACTTTCAGATTAATTCGTAATGATTTATGGATCAAAAAAATCTGGCGTGACTTAAACACCATGTAACTTTACTACCATGCATTTTCTCTCACTCCGGTATCTATAGATATAAGTTTATTTCTATTCCACATTAAATAAATATACGTAAATGACTCCATGCAAAACAATTTTGATACCAAAACCAAGGAATGAAGGCCAACATCATAACAATTTTATTAAGAGATATTAATTATTTTTAGTAAACGTCAAGTATGTAAATTCTGATTTCAGTAAAAATCTAATTAGCATTTAATCTTAATAGGAAATAACTAAATATGAACTAAACACAAAATTAAAATTATTTTTTCAAGAAAAGTTATGAACATTTTGAGAGAATAATATGAGGAATGATGATATGAGGAATGATCATTTATTTTTTAAAAGAGTCACGGATATAATAATCCCTCACTATCTATTTACATGTAAGAACGTGCAAAGATCTAAAAGACAAGTCCCGACAAGTTTTAGAGAGAAATGATCAATTAATTGTGATTGTTCTAGAAAAGCCCTAATTCTTTGACTGCTTGTACTAGAATGATATATGTTAACTATAGACTTGGTTAGTAGCATATAAATTAGTGAAATAATAAATATTTTAGAAAATGAAAATATGAGAAGAAGAATTTTTAATATTCGAAACTTCATTATTTTTTTATCTTAAATAGTTGAGCTTATAATTTTGTTTTAAGTTAATTTTATTCTTGAAAAAAGCTTCGCGTATTGTACAAATGTACATTCATATTTCGAAAAAGGGTATATATATATATATCTACATATAAATCTCAATGTTTTAACGAAGCTTATGATTTTACGTTGGGCCACACTCATTGCAGTGCTGAGCCGCACACAAATATGGTAACTTTTTTTGAATTTAGAATACATAGTGTTTTAATTCTGAAAAAATGATACATTGTTTATAATAACGGTGAAAACTTACGTAGCGTACAGTGACGTCCGTTCCAACCCTGGCTGCAAACGCAAGTGCCGTTCTTACACTGACCATGTTCTCCACATCGATGGTCGCACGGAAGAAGATCGCATCTGTCTCCAGTCCAGCCAGCATCACAAACGCATCTACCCTTGTCACAACGACCATGTTCACCGCAATCCAAAGAGCACAAAGCTGTAACAAAAGAAATCTTATGTTCCATATCATAATTTTAACTGAATAATTCCCAATAACTACATAGCTAATGCACCATCTCCTACAAAGATTTTATTTTCATTTTCTTAATAATTCTAAGAGTGTATTATTTTTCATTACTGATCTGTTATATGGCGATGTTAGGCTTAACAGAGATAAAAAAAATTAAAAAAAGTTAATTATATACTTATGCTTTGATTTCAGTAGAAACATTAGAAAATGATATCTTATTCAAACAGGTTCTAATTATTTATTTATTTATTTAATAAACGGACACGATTGTCCAACACAAGCAAGTAATGTGTGTTACATAAAAATAATAAAAGAGAAAAATTATCAAGTTACAATTTAGTTGGAATAATATTTTTTTTTTCTATACATAAAATAAAATTGATGGGCCTCAGGCTAATCTCCGAAACGGCTGGACCGATTCTCTTGAAACTTAGTATACAGATGGATAATAGTTCTGAGTAACTACTAGGAACATTTTTTATATCAATATATTCAATTATATAATTATTATAACGATTTTGAAAATTTAATTGAATCTAAACACCTGCAGGGTAGGCATTCCGAATGATCCTATTATATAATAAATTCGTAGAAACATGTTTTCATCGTATCCAATTACATAAAACAAAGCGAAAGTTTAATTAATGAATATATTTACTTATATTTTTATTTAATTTTATTTAATAAATAATAAATCAAATAAATATATTTACTTATACATATTTTTTTACTTTATTTCATTTAAAACTAAAGCAATCGCATATTATGATAATTTTCAGTACTTAAGAAAAATTTATTTTCTCCTTTGGACGGGAAAGTAGCAAATCAAACAATTCTCATCGATTTACGCGACGTTTCGACAATTTTATTCCGGTTTCATCAGGCGTCTCAATTGAGATCATTAATGATTATAATTTAAATATAAAGTTTTTGTGCTGAGAGTATCAGAATTTTTATATATTGAAGGAAGCAATAAAAGAGTGTGTACTCTGCTGGAATTATACATTTTATTTATTTATAATGAGACTATAGTTTCGAGGGCTTTGCCCTCTTCATCAGTCGATTACAATGGATTCACAGGAATTAATTTATGAATGAAAGGTTAAAATTTTTCATGTGGTTAGGTTAAAAATTGTTCAGGGTGGCCAAGTTATGAATTGAAATTTATACTTGTTTTATTTTAGCTGTAGGTGGCGTTCATGAAGTTTTTATTTGAGCTGCTATTTTTAAAATAAAGCTTTCGAGAATTTCTATTTTTCGATTTAAGAATTTTTCTTGGTGAATTATTGTATGATTTTAAAATTTCTAACAATTCGAAAATACTAATTTTCTAAATTAATTAGATCAGAATTAGATCCCTTAAAAATTAGTATTTTCGAATCGTTAGAAATTTTAAAATCATACAGTAATTCACCAAGAAAAATTCTTAAATCGAAAAATAGAAATTTCCGAAAGCTTAATTTTAAAAATAGCCGCTCAAATAAAACTTGCATGAACGCCACCTACAGCTAAAATAAAACAAGTATAAATTTCAATTTTAACTTGCATTACCAATTCTTAACCTATGCCCATGAAAAATGCAACCTTTCATTCATAAATTAATTCCTGTGAGTCCATTGTAATAGACTGATGAAGAGGAGCAATGCCCTCGAAACTATAGTCTCGTTATAAATAAATAAAATTTAGTAATTCCAGCAGAAGACACAACTCTTTTATTCTCCTCGATTACTAATTTCATTATAAAGATATAACGATAGTATGCACATATTTCTGAATTAACTTAATTGTCCCTGATGCTTTTTCTACAGTATATTTTGATTAATTCTCTTTTCTTTGTCTCTCTATATATGGCCTGAATAATTTTTTAATTTATATATAGAAAGCTTTAAAAGACTGGATTATTATTAATATTTATTTTCAATATATAAATTAAATAATTCTTCAGGCCATATAAAGAGATCCAAAGACAAAAGAATCAGTCAAAATATACTGTAAAGAAATCAGGTACAATTGAGCTAATTCAGAAATATGCGCAATATGTTATATCTTATAAATTAAATTATAATCATTGAGAAGCCTGATGAAGCCGAAATAAAATTGGCGAAACTTCGCGTAAATCGATGAGCATTGTTTGATTTGCTACTTTCCCGTCTAAATACCTGCTAACATACTTAATTCACTAAATAATATGGATGCAATGGAGTTTAATAATTTATTTTCAGCTTTTTAGTCCATTTTGAAATAATATCGTGTTTTTAAAAATTTTATATTAAAACCTATATTCATTCGCATTTTAGAAGAAATCAGATATATTCCCACAGTCATTTATAATATATTAAAGTGGGTGGATAAATTTTAAAATAAACAAAGTGTATGAATAAAAGCAGTAATATACCTTGGCTACAGTCAGGTCCAGTCCAGTCATGTTCACAGATGCAGGAGGCCGTCTCGAGGTCATAAGTGCCATGGTCTGAGCAGCCAGGCAGACACTGGTATACCTGCTGGTCGAGAACCGAGCAGTTTCCACCCTGCCAGCCAGCTTTGCAGTAACACTTGCCAAGAACGCATGATCCATGACCAGAGCAGGTCGGGTCTGGACAGTCCACCTCCTGATTGCCAATTTCAAAACATTCTATCATTCTAGATTTCTTTAAAGGAAATTAATTTTTGTGAAGAATAACTATATACATATAACCTTCAGGGCCGGTTGTATGTCGGTTGGTAAACTCTTTTTAACCAGTTGCAAAGGGTAAATGGCTAGGATGGCCAATCAGATGAAAGTGCCTGTCATCTGATGGCAGGCACTTTCATCTGATTGGACACAGATCCATTTACCCATTGCCAACGGTTAAAAAAGAGTTTACCAACAGACATACAACCGGCCCTCAGTCTTTCAAGACCCGCATCCACAGATACCTTCGTCTCCTATCCAATCCCTAAATCTCTTATTTTAATTATAGAAGGGTCCACGGCGGAGTACAAAGGTTGTACTTTTTAGATACAACCTCTTCTTTTATCAAAAACATTATAAAAAAACAAAACAAAAAAACAACTCAACAATTTTCTCCTTAAAAAATCACACTCCAGAGACATAATTTACTAATTAAAGTAAAGAAAATGTTGAAAAATTTAAGAAACGTTTTAAAATTTAAAATATAAAACACTAGGTAGGTTTCACAAAAATATTTTAAATCTTAAAAAGTTTCTTAAATTAAAAAAATTTCTTTTTATTTAAAATGTTTCACCAAGAACAAAGACCATTCTCCCTTAACAAAATATCTACTAAGATTAGATTTTTTTGATGTAAATTTTTAATTATATAGAAATAATCTTTAATATATTAAGTGTTTCTGAATTGCAATAAGGTGTTTTTCAAGTTTAATAGTGTTTTATAATTTTGATTACACCTTCAAAAGTTCCCCATGCCTTCCGAATTGTTACCAGAAATATTATAAATTAATTTAACGTTTAACATTTTCTAGAAATTAAGTTAATGTGTAAAAAGATTTTCATATTGATCTAGGGAAAAGTTTAATCTCGGCTGCCTTATTTTATGTTCGAATGTTTTTTTTTTCATTTGAATTCTTTTACGTTCCTTTCATTCATGTTTCGCATGGACTCTAAAAGAAAACGGTTGGATTTAAATAAGCCTTTTTTTAAGTCTCAAATAACTTTTTTTTCATAAAACACCGTATTGAGTTTATGATCTTATTTGCTTTGCTTTATTTCTGGATGTATGGGATGTAGGAAGCAGCTTAGGAATAAAAAAGATACGAACCTGGCAAAAGTTGCCCTTAAAGCCGGATTGGCAGACGCAGGTGCCAGCGAGGCAATGACCATGGCCATTGCAATCGGCAACTTGGCAATCCTGATGGGGTACATCGCACTCGGGACCCTTCCAGCCCTCCTCGCAATGGCAAACACCACCTCCATAGTAGCCATGGTTCGAACAAAGCACCGGACAAACACCTGCAAATGCGGACAAACACACCGACCTACAGACAAACAGTTTTGACAAATATTTGACCATTGTGACCAGTGAGCCATTAAAAGCAGACATGCCTTCCATTCATCTAACTTTTTAAAATTATTTTAATTTCCGCGATATTGTTTAGAAACCTCCTCCTATAACTATCTATATAATACGACGTATTAATTAATTTAGTAGAAAATATTTGAGCCGGCGTAGGGAAGTTTAAGGGCCTCTCGAGGGTCACTCGTTACAAAGCGTATATTTAAACAATATTTACAATGGATATTATTAAATGCCTAAGGCTAATTTTTAATTAAAATTGAGCAAAAGGATGATAAGCTTGAAAAAAAGACGAACATATTTTGTGCTATTTTTTTAACATTATTAAAATTGTTTCATACTTGTGTGCATACTTGTGTGTGTGTAGTTGTGCTAACTCTTCAGATGGAAAATTTAAACAAATAAATAAATGAGATTGCGGTTATAATTAATCATTTTATTTTAGATTCGTATTAAAATAAGCAAATATTTTAAATTTTTTATTTGGCTGTAATATTAAATGTGAAACCAGGTGTCTGATAAAGGGTTTATAATAATAAAAAAAATATTAGGTTTAAAGCTTTTGATTGTGTTAAAAAGCAAATAATAGAAATTATTTTGACTGATGTATTTAGTATTAGAAGTAGTAGGGATATATTTTGACATTCTCGTTTACTTTTCCAAGTAAGTCGATTTCTACTACTCTCGTCAAAATAAACTTTGAAATTACTTTTTAGTATTATGAGAAAATAAAGGTTAAGTGTTAGTTAGTGATGTATAAAACAAAACAAAAGTACATTTTATGAGATGAAAATAAAATTATAATTATAGAACCAATTATTTTGTTTTTTTAGATACCTCTCTATTTTTCGAAAAATATATAATAATTAAACAGGAATAGATAGTTAACTATTTTAATACAAAAATCAAAAGCAAGACATATCGTTATTTTATGAAACAATTAAATGCCACTCACCACTAAAGTTTTTTTTAGGGGGGAGAGGGGTGGAGAGATTGGGATATAATAGCGACCTTGTAAAAAATATGTAATTTTGTAAAACAGATTAATTGAGTGAATATTCGATTTTTAAAATATAAAAACAATTGAAAAAGACTAAATAAATTTTAAATAAAACCAGTTTCTTGAATTTTGAAACAAAAATCCAAGTGGTCCTTATTTTGCGGTATTTTCGAATTTCTACGCTGACAGAGGCTCATATGGTTCAAAATAAATAAAAATATCACCCAAGTTTCAAGCCTTTATCTTAATTTTAATCTGTGGCGCACAGCGATACAAGTTTCCCATCTAAATAACATGGCGTTTTGCCATTAAATGATCAATTTTCTATTCCGGCCTAAGTAATGGTTCAAAAAAATTGAAACTCTTTAGACTTTATTCTTATAATAGTAGCTATTCCTCAGATTTTTACAGATTTTTAGGTATTATAATTTTGGAGTCTATAACTTACTAACACTAAGAGCAGTATTTAATCTAGCTGTAGCTCCAAAAATATATTAGCTAAAAATCTATAAAAATTTTGAAGGATAGCTACTATCGGAGGCTACTATTATAAGGATATAGTCTAAAGAGTTTCAAATTTTTTGAACCATTGCTTGGCCGCAATAAAAATTGATCGTTCAAAGCCAAAAACCCCATGTTATTAAAATGGGAAACTTTCAATCGAATGTGCGGCACAGAGTTCAAGTTGAGATTGAGACTTGAAACTTAGGGGATATTTTATTTTATTTATTTCTAACGATATGAGTCTCTCACTCCAGTAAAAATTCGAAAATATCAAAATAAGGACCACACTACTGTGCACATATACCTACATATTACATTACAGAATGATATTTTCTTTAGTGTATTCATGCTTTAGAAATGGGTTATACTCGGAGAGAGCGATAATAGGGCTTTAAATTCCTTTTAGTAAAAATAAATTTTAGATTTTCAAAATTTTAAGTTCGCCTAGTAATACTTTGACTCAACTTTTCAACAAGAAAACACATGTTGTTTTTTACAGTAGAACAATAACTCAGGGGCCGGGTTAGGATAGGGGTTAGCTTGCCACTCTGCTAACCAAGTGAGCCTGGGTTCGAATCCGAGTCGAAGCATCCGGCTAAAATCTGTTCCCGGGGTGTAGACAATATAAAATATGGTTTTGAAAATTCGCGACATATACCCTCATGAATGCTTTTAAGTCTTAAAATAAGTAATATATATATATGGATTGATTAATAGCTGTTGATTCTATAAAATTGCAGTTACTATTTGTCAATTGATATAATAATTTTACAAGCTTAAGTCGAGATAAATTTAAAACTTATTTTGATATAAAAGATGAAACTACCTCTCTGTAAATATTTTAAAAAATAATAACATTCTTTCTTTATAGAGTCATGTTGAAATCTTATAATAAATCTCTATATTAACTTGCAGATATGGTCATAAAAATATTTCCTACTTGGAAATTGAATTTTGAGTTTATAGGAAATAAGATGACCTAGAAAAAATATGAGATTATCTTACCGATTAAAAAAGCAAACCGATTCATGAAAAACGACTCTAATTACATTTTCTTTCTATTATAGTTTGATAATGGGTTCATTTTATAACATTTGTTTTTAGGGTTGAAAATAATTTCTTTCTTAGGATCATATTTGAGACAGAGTGCGTTATTACCGGATTTGAATGCAGTAAAAGCCCCTAAAATATCCAGTAAAAAACCTAAGAATAAAATATGCAGCAAAAAAATGTTAAAATATTCCACGAAATAGCCCAAATGTTAATATATTTTTTCTGTAATGTTAATATATTACGAAAAAGTTTAACAACAAAATAAAGAAATTAAAAAATCATTGTGTTTTCAAAATTATAAAAGAAGAAAAAAAGGCAAAACTAAATTTGTTGTGTGTATGAAACAAGTGGTATAATTAATAAAATTCCCCAAAAATTAAATCTTTTTAATTTTTTTTTTTGAAGTTATACTTCTTTAGGCGCGTTATGAAAAAATGGTGAGAGTGAAATTTTAAAATGCGCGCGCATCACCGTGACACAAAATTAACAGAATGAAGCTGGCCGCTTTTTTTTGAATTTATCATTAAATTTATTTATTTACTTTTAAAATATTAAATAATCAATAATAAATATTTAAAATTAAGAATCTTATAATATTTAGTACAAATTATGTCATATATTTATTATTCTCTCAATTTTATCTTTAATAATTATATATATATATATATGTATTCTTAAATTATTAATTTACAATTTTTTAAATTTATTATGAATTATTAAATATTAAATTTAGAAAATTATAAACATTTCTATAATAAATAAACAAATTTAATAAAAATTCTTTAACTAAAATAATAAAAAGTGAATATTACATTGAGAAAATAATAAATATTTAAATAATAAAAATGAATAAATTGAAATTCAATTATCTAATTTATTATTAAATTTGTTTTTAAAATATTCAATAACCAATAATAAATATTTAAAATTAAAAATCTTATAATATTTAGTACAAATTATGTCATATATATTTATTATTCTCTAAATTTTATTTTTAATTATATATATTATAAAAATTATTAATTTTTAATATTTATTATTAATTTCAAATATCTAATTCTATACAATAAATCTTATTCATCAATCTAAGATTCTTTTAGTTTAGATTTGATGACTATTAATGGTACTATTCAATTTCTATTCCAGTTTTCAAGATGGGTAAAACAAATGCGGAATCCTGTAAAAACTATTACAATCGAAAGAAAGCTGCCAAGGAAGCTGAAAAAATTCGGCAAGACTTGTCAGTAAAAAAACCAATAAACAAAACAGGAGCTTATTTAAAAAAAACATTCGAATAATGAGAGAATTTATGTTACACTTAATGTAAGAAAATAAATATTTATTTATTTAATTTTTCAAATTTAAACTGAACTTTATTGACTGTGTTGACTATCCTTTTCCAATTCTTTTATTATTTTATTTTAATTAATGATTTGTATGCAATTAAAAACTTATTTTTAATGATGCCAAAGAAGTATAACTTCTCACGCGCGTACATAAGTACACGCACCCATTTTTTTAATGAAAAACATTTTTACATAAAGAAAACAAAAATGAGAAATAAAAATTAATGAAAATCTAAAAGAAACATAAAATGAAAAATAAAAAGTTTTCTCGCTTTTTAGAAAACCACTAGGAACAAAATAGACCTATTTAGGTATTTATAAACAACATAAAAACAAAGTAATATTTGTGAAACCCACCTAGAAAAATATATTTTTTACTTATTATCTATAAAAAATTAAGTATTTTTTTTTCTCTTCCCAGGCATTTATTTAAACTTCAATTAAAATTTATTATAATCAAAATAAAAAATAAAAATAATTTTTGGAAAAAAAATGTTATCAAAATATTCAAATATATGTATTTATCAACAAATATACAAAAATATCCAAAATAAAAATTATGGATTTAATTCCGTCTAAATGCACTAATTCGAAAAGATTTAGGTCAACTGCTTAAAAAAAAGTATACAAATGAAATATGCCTAAAAATCTGGTCCCTGGTTGTAATACTATAAAAAACTATAGTTTTATAAGTCATTATTTTGTTACACGAGTCTGAATTTGTAGAACCGTGTGACAAAGCCTTATAGTACATGTATTCTATCCTATTTTTACTTTGATTAATATTTCGTTTAAATTTTATTTTTGCTTAGAATTAATATAAAAGGTTATTATTATTATTGTGAATATCTTAGTAAAACTTGTTATTATTAAATAGACCAGAGTTCTTCAACCTGTGTTCCGCGGAACCGTAGAGTTCCTCTCAAACGCTTTAGGGGTTCCGAGAGTCAATACTAAAATTTGAACATTATCCGGGTTCCCAACTAGAGAGATCTTATTCTTTGAATAAATGAAAAATTATATCTTAGTACCTGGCCACCGAGACATAACTTTTTGCTTCAGTTAAAAGCTATGTATTAATATTATTAACCGACTTCAAAAAAGGAGGATGTTCTCTATTCGACTGATTTTTTTTGTGCCTATGTTACCTCATATCTCCACCAATTGTGAACCGATTTTGAAAAAAAAATTGCATTGGGTTCAGTCTACTTTGCGATTGGTCCAATTTTTTTTCATAGGTATTAGACCTTTTTGTTAGGTTTGTTCACGCCTAACTTCTTTGTTTATTAACTGATTTCGATGATTCTTTTTTTATTTGAAAGTGGTTATCTTAGGGATGGTGCCATATTAATTTGGTAAAGTTCTGATGGTATGATCACTATTAATAACATCACTAAAAAGAGAAAAATAAAAATAATTTTTAAGAAAAAAATAAAAACCGACTTCAAAAAAATTAAATGCAACAAATAAAATACACTAAAAGGTATAAAATAATTATTATCTTATTTAGTTACAAGCAAACCACGAAATATTAACATGAACTTACTTTTTGAAGACGGTGCCAAATATACCTTTTATGAATCTCACTCGATGGATCTTACTTGGTACGTTTGGTGGGTATACGCTCGCTTATAAGTATGGTTTGTTTGGCTTCGACTTCAAAAAGTAATTTCATGTTAATATTTCGTAGTTTACTTGTAACTAAATAAGATAATAATTATTTTATACCTTTTAGTGTATTTTATTTGTTGAATTTAATTTTTAGTTTTTATTTTTTCTTAAAAATTATTTTTAATTTAAAATTCTGATAAAAAGTTCGATTTTTATTTGGATTCAGAATTAAATAAAATAAACTGCAACGGATCGTTGCTAAACGTTATCAAAAGTCATTTGAAATATTAATATATTTATTCCTTTATTATTAATCAGATATCACTTGCTATTTGCAGTCCATGTTGAATAAATTCAAAATTAGTGATCGATTCTCGTCTAATACTCGAGGAATAATCATTCTAGATTGGATTTTAGACGATTCGGTTATTATTGGTAACCATTCCTGAAGACATGGACGAATCGGCTAAAATCAAAAATAGCCATCGATTCTCATCTAATACCTAGGGAATAACAATTCTAAATTGGATTTTTGACTTTTCGATTATTATTGGTAACCATTTTTGAAGACATGGAGGAATCGTCTTCAAAACCTAAATAACCATCGATACTTATCTAATACTAGAGGAATAACCTTATTGTATTCCATTTTTGATGTTTTGACTATTAATGGCAACCTCTACTGAAAACGTGGAAGAATCGAATTAAAATCAAAAAGACTAAATTATTTTACGGTAAACAACTAAAGCTTGTATATAAAAATACAAGAATTGCTCATTTAAAATAAATAGAATAAGATTTAAAGTTTTTATAATAAAGGCAGGGACGCATCGGGTTAATAACATGTAATATGTAATACGACACTTCCCCTCCCTCCCAAAAAATCAAATCTGGGTGTGCTACTGAACTAAGGGTTCAACAAAAAATTGTCTCAAAAAAGGGCTCCGAGGGATGTCAAAAGTTGAAGAACACTGAAATAGACTGGAAATAGATTATTATTTAAATGAACAAGCACTAAAAAAAATTCCAAAGGACTTTATTTCAATATCATAGTAACGATCGAGGGGTGAACCGCGACTTAATATCGTGAACATCTACTTCCACTTCCACTTTCATTTCCAAGTTGAAGACAAAAGATCAAGGGGCATTATCTAATGAATTCCAAAATAATTCCACATAATTCCAAAAACGTGTACACCTAATTCCAATCGCGGTTCACCTCTCGGTGACTTTCTTCTTACCATAGGGAAGAAATATAACAAATTAAATTATTATTTGATACTAGATCTAGATAGCAAAAATTGGAGGCATGGCAATAATACGTTCAATTTATATTTACAAAGTAGACTTAAAAATGCAAATAATATCGAAAAGTACATATTAGCAAATTAGTTTTGTTTTTTATTAATAGTGAATTTTTTACAATCTCTTTTAGATTATTGCTTGCTCTTCTTGTTTAATTTCAATGGCTATATTTACAATTTATGATCGATTTTATTAATGCGAGCTCACGGTCTCATTTTTCTGTTTGTATTTGGATGAAGGGGGGGGGGGAGTTAGGGAGAAGTCCATTTATTGAAAATTAATTTCGCCAAGCTACTGATGAATTTCATTTTATACCTCTATCATATAATATTTCACTGGAATAACAATAATATGTATTACACATTTAATTATTTGCTTTCCCTTTGGAGTTTAATGAGCTCCTCTAAACTTCGATCTACCTATATACGTTACTCGTTAATGAAATTGTTCGATTTCGATCAAATCGTAAAACAACTTTTAATTTTTTCAAGAATTAATATTTATTTAAATATCTCAGGATTTGGATGAAGGCAGTCCGGAAATAAACAAGAGATCTATATCCAACAAAATATCATTTATTAGAAAAGTTGTTCCCTTTTAGTGTTGTATCGAAAGGGACGTTTCGGAAGATTTCCCCTCCTTGCTCAGGGTTCAAAAAGGGGCCATCCATAAATTTCGTCAAACGAATTTCATGATTTTTGGAACTCCTCCCCTCGGCCTTGTCGCACCTCCCCTAGTGTGACGTCACATATTTTGCAATTTTAAATTTGGAAATTATTAAATTAAAACATCACTTCCAAAATTATTTATATATTTCTATTTAAAACAATGTCATGTGGTCCATGGATGCT